>CM076584.1:370396693-370810233 GCA_034641835.2 Pinus albicaulis | reverse complement strand
CTTTTGGAATGGTTTCTGAAATCTCTGCAGTCAGACATTTCTAAGGATGTATCCCTGTCTGGGGTATTTTCTGAGGAACAGGCTATTTTTAGGGTCCAGCAGCTCGAATTGATATATTCTCAGTCCGGGGTCCTTCATAAATATTTTCCCAATGCTCCTCGATCCAAATTAGATTTATCCAAGACTAAGCCTGGTCCTCATGGTGATGGAATTATTGGGTCGATCAATAGTGGTGCAGCTAACCTGTTTACTCAATTGCAGCAGTTGTTTATACAATCTGCTCCTTCTAGTCAGGCTGTGCCTACTGAGTCATCACCTTCCCAATCTTTGTCGGTAAATGTTGTCCAAGCTTCCGATCCCAAAGGAAATCAACAATCCGAAGGGAAAAAGAAGGGACGAAATAATAAGAAAAAGGGCAAGAATGGGAAGGGTAATGCAAATAAAACCAACGAGCATGTTGGTGAGGGTCCAAAGGATAAAAATAAAGTGAAGTTTCCATGCAAGTTGTGTGCTGGAGACCATCTTACGCACCTTTGCCCTAAAATTCAAGATGCGCAGCGCTCGTTAGCTCAGCAGGGTTCTTCCAGTACCCAGGCTGTGTTGACAAACCCTTTTCCCCAAGGGCAACAGCTAGTTGTTGGCGCGAATCAAGCTACTGGGGCTTCCTCTGGGGGCACCCAGGAAGGGGAAATTCCATCGAACATATACATGATGAGTGCTCACCTGGATGTCGCTACGAGATGTGATTATGGCGAAGAAGAGTCTTCGAAAGCTAAGGGTGCTCCCGATGCTACTGAGCCGATTCATATTATGAAGCCTACTGTTAAGCCTATACCTCGGATGCCAAAAGCATCTACTAAGCGCACGACGATTAATCCAAATGCTAGGGCTGCCCAGAAATACTCTATTGTGGAAGATCTGGCGCAGAGTCCTTGTGCCATGTCGGCTCTTGAGGTGCTCCAGTCTTGTCCTTCTCAACGCAGCGCTCTGCTCACTGCCATTGGGGCTATTGATCCAAAGAACTCTCTTATGATTACATTTGATATGTCTAATTTTAAAAAGAGACTCCCTCATCATATGGCTTTTCATATTAAATCGTCATATCGAAAATGCAATATTTTTCGGATAGTCATTGATGAGGGTGCTTCCACTTGTGTGATGTCTCTCACATGTTGGAAGGGAATTGGGTCTCGCGAAGCTGTTCCATCTGCCACTCTTCTGACTGCGTTTGATGGTCATTCTCACAGACCGCATGGTATTTTCCTAGTTTTTCCCATCTGTGTTGGGGCCAAAACTGTAAATATAGAAGTTGAGATAGTTGATGCAAGCTTGGACTACAACCTTCTGTTGGGGAGAAACTGGATTTATGAGATGGATGCCATTGCATCTTCATTATTTCAGATTATTTGTTTCCCTCACGAAGGGAGGATTGTTACAGTGGATCAACTGGATTGTCCTCCTGTAGACCTAAATTCATCTACTGACTCAACTATTCCAAAGTTGGATAATACCAAGGCGCCTGTTGAGAATTTAGGGGTTGGAATGTATTCTTCCTTGATGGGTAATTTTGATATTCCACCTCCTACGATTCATATAAATGCAATTTCATCCTCCAGGGCTCCTCTTTGAAGAAATTTCTTCAGAACTCATTATTTTTCGGACCCTTGGACCTTACCTTCCCCTACCGCCACATTAGCGGAAGGTCAAGTGGGTGGAATGGAATTTCCAATGTCTGCAGCTGAGATTGCTTATCAGTCTATTGTTGACTCTACAGAATCCATCCCAGCTCCTCTTTCACCGGAAGAGTTGGATGGAGATGTGGCTCCGGCTTGGACACTTAGTTCTTCTTCTGCCCAGGATTGCCTTGATACTACTCTTCCATCTGAAGAGGCCATCCTGGAAGCTATGACTGGTATAGATAGACCGTGGGATGATTTGCATCATCGATCCTACTTTTTACCTGATTTGAGCGAAGTTGAAACGAGTTTTCCAAGTCCTCAGTCTCCTGGTCCTGTTCGCCCAGTCCTGAACCCTTTAGCACCAACACAGGTATATGCTGAAGGGAACATGGCTGTGATTTCTCCAACTATCTCGGTGAACATCTCTAGGGATCCCAATGTTATTGAGAATGTCTTCATCGGAGCTGAATGTTCCCCTGAAGAGATTCAGATTTACACCGATCTCTTTAAAGAGTATAGGGATGTATTCGCTTGGTCTTATGAGGAAATTCCTGGTATAGATCCATATATTTTCTAGCATGAGATCAAGACTTACGAAAACGCTAAGCCGGTGAGGCAAAAACTTCGTCCGGTCAATCCTAGGAAGGCAGCAGCTATAAAAGCCGAGGTGGAGAAGCTGCTCAAGGCGGGATTCATTTTCCCTGTTCCTTTGACTGAATGGGTTTCAAACCCTGTTCCCATAGATAAAAACAAGGAACAATTCGAGTTTGCATTGATTTCAGAGACCTTAATAAAGCATGTCCTAAAGATAATTACCCCACACCATTTATAGATAAGATCATTGATGAGTGTGCCGGTAATGAGATTTTCTCCTTCATGGACGGTTTCTCTGATTATAATCAGATTACTATCCATCCTGAAGATCAGCATAAGACTGCCTTTATTTGTCCCTGGGGTACTTTTGTTTACAAGAATATGCCTTTTGGTCTTAAAAATGCTGGGGCTACCTTTCAGTGGGCCATGTCATACGCCTTCCATGACATCAAACAGATTATCGAGGCATATTTGGATGATTTAGCTGCTCATTCTCGAAAGAGAATGGATCATCCTTCTCACCTCCGGAAAATATTTGAACGATGTCGTTTCTACAAGATTAGATTGAATCCGAACAAGTGCGTTTTCACGGTTACATCCAGTCGGTTATTGGGATTCATTGTGTCTAGGGAAGGGATTAGGGTAGATCCCTTCAAGGTTGAGGCAATACTTCTGTTACCTCCCCCGTCCTCTATTCGTCAACTTCAAAGTCTACAAGGAAAGGCTAATTTTCTTTGGAGATTTATCGTAAATTATGCTGAAGTTACCAAGGGATTTATGAGATTGTTGAAGAAGGGAATTCCATTTTTTTTGGGATGACTTCGCTCAACGCTCATTCGATGCTTTGAAAAAAGCATTGACCTCTGCTCCTTTATTGAGTCCACCTGATTATAGCAGGGATTTCCTTTTGTATCTTGCAGCAGCAGAATCTACCATTGGTATGGTTCTGGTTCAGGAAGATGATTCTCTTGCAGAGCATGTTATATACTATCTTAGTCGAGGATTGGTAGGACCTGAACTCCGGTATACTCTGATAGAAAAGTTAGCTTTAGCAGTTGTTCATGCTGTGCAACGACTCCAACATTACATTCTTCTACGAAAAACTTATGTTTTGGCAGCAGCCAATCCATTTCAGTTTGTCCTCAGTAGGCGAGTGATTGGGGGCAAATACAATAGATGGATTATGATTTTACAGGAATTTTATCTTGAGTTCATGTCTGCCAAGTCCAAGAAATCATTGGTTTTCGCGGAATTGATCTCCGAGTTGCCCTGTGGGGAAGAGATAGTCTATGATGAATCCTTCCTGGATGAACATTTGTTTCTTATCTCTCCACAGGATCCTTGGTATGGAGATATCATTGTGTATCTTCAGACTGCGAAGTTTCCCTCTACTTTTTCGAAAGATGAGCGTCGTAAGTTGCGTCACTTGGCTAAGAATTACTTAATTATTGGTGATGCTTTATACCGTCGAGGGGTTGATTCAATCCTGAGACGTTGCTTAACTCTCGAAGAAGCTGAGGCTGTGCTGAATGATTGCCACAATGGAGCTTGTGGTGGTCATTTATCTGGGCTTGCTACAGCCCAAAAGATCTTGCGTGCTGGGTAATTTTGGCCTTCGATTTTCAAAGATTGTATGGAGTTGGTCAAAAAGTGTCATCCGTGTCAAGTCTATACTCGAAAAATGCGCACTCATTGAGCTCCACTTTTTCCTGTCATTATTGTTGGTCCTTTTACAACGTGGGGTATTGATTATACTACTTGTAACCCGCCTTCGGCAAAAGGTCACAAGTACATTATTGTAGCAGTAGACTACTTTACGAAGTGGGTCGAGGCTATGCCTACTTTTGGGAATGATGGTGAGGCTGCAGCTCTTTTTCTTTTCAACCAGGTTATTGCTCGTTTTGGTATTCCTAGAGAGATTTTCACTGATTATGGCAGTCATTTTCATAATAGCATGATGGCTGAGTTGGCTCTAAAATTAGGTTTCCGGCAGGAGCATTCATCTCCGTATTATCCTCAAGCCCATGGGCAAGTGGAAGCCGTGAATAAATCCTTGAAGAAAATTCTTCAAAGGACAATTGATAAAGCTAGATCCAACTGGCATATTATGCTATATCCTGCACTTTGGGCATACAGGACGTCAGTGAAAACTGCAACTGGCTTTACTCCGTTTCAGCTAGTTCACGGGTTGGAATCCGTATTTCCCATTGAATGTGAGATTCCTTCTCTTAAGTTAGCTGTTGAACTTCTTCCTCACACTTCTAGTCTTGAAGAACGCCTCCTTCATCTGGAACATCTTGATGAGCAGCGTCGGGATGTCGCCACGATGAATGAAGCACATAACAGCCGAGTTAAAGTTCAATACGATAAAGCGGTCAAACCTAGGGTTTTTTCGGAAGGTGACCTTGTTTTGGTCTATGCCCAAGAAAAAGATGCCCTGGGGGCAGGAAAGTTTAATTCTATGTGGTATGGCCCCTTCATCATTAAAAAAGTCCTTAAAAAAGGAGCATATACCTTGGTTGATTTCGAAGGAAACGAGTTGCCGGAGCCCAGAAATGGGCTCTATTTGAAAAAGTATTATGCTTAGGCTTCGGCCTGACATTTTGCTTTTGTATATAGTAGTTTTACTTTGTACATATCTGGTTTTTCGATTTTTGATGGGATGGTGATGTTTTTGATCTTCTTTGGCAGGTTGTGTCGGATGTCATGAGTCATTTTGGTTTCGCCGATGGTGCTAGTAGACACACCCGGAACTTGGCTTCCGCGGCTTGGGTGCTTCATCGTCCATCCATTCAGCTGTTAGTATCAAGAGGAGTCTGCATTGGTCCTGCTTCCAACAATATAGCAGAATACACTGCAGTTGTTTATCTACTCTCGGACGCAATATCTTTGGGTGTTGATTCATTGGTAGTTTTCTTGGACTCCCAGCTGGTGGTGTCGCAGTTGAAAAATACTTATCGGGTTCGAGATCAATTTTTACTCTGGTTGTTCTTGAGGGTACGTTTGTTACAAAGATCATTTCAATTTTTAAATTTCATTCATATTCCTCGAGCTGACAATTGGATGGCAGACTCATTAGCTAATCAAGCAATTGATTGGCATATTAATCATTCCATACAATAAAATTTAATCATCAAAAGCATCATAAATTTTTATACATTTGTCACATCACATCAAATAATCGCTGTATATATATCATCAGAGTGTTAAAAAAACTATACAAAATTTGGATCCATAAGTCATACAAAAATTGGGCTTATGCCCGATCATGTTCAGTCTCAAAAAATATACAGGCATCTGATATATAATATCTATCTACTCCTGTGGTCCCTGCCCAGAATTTGTGTTCCTATAGAACACGATCGCAGTGGCAACTCGGCGGAATAACCGTACCCAGTCACGGGGTACCCCTACCACCCGTCTCTGGATGGCTTCAGGCAGATCTTCCACTGCAGCCATAGGCACTTGGTGGGTTAACCCCTCCAATTTCCTCTGTACAGCTTGGAGGGTCCTGTCTGGATCTACTGTATCTGCCTCGCCTCTGCGATGCTTGTGTCGTGGGTAACCCTCAGGTCGAACTGGTCCAATATCTGTATCATGATCATTTTAAATTGTAAGTCATTTTGAATCCAATCAAAAACATGTTTGTTTTCCATTTTTTCACATATATTGAAAAAATCCAAAAAAATTATATAAGTCAAAAATTGAAAACTTACCGACTGTGCCCCATGCTGTGCCTGGTGGAAGGACAAGGTCTGGATCGCCTCAGAAATCCATCCCGGCATAGGGATAGTCGTCCACAGCGATGATTTGTTCTCCCCACCAAAGGAAGAACTCATCATCCCAAGTGGTTCGGGGAACTTCACTTCCCCCTAATCTCTTCATCATGTCAGCCCATCGGGCAATTCTTGGGTCTCTCGGGCTGCTGATAGAAGAGATCACTTTGGGTCTCAACCCAGGAATCTTCTCGAAGAAGAATGTCATCAAGATTGTACCATATCCAAAATGTTTTGTCTTCACTTTTCGGATAGAATTCAATTTTTGCTTCATATTCATCAGTAGAGCTGTGCACCAATCATATAAATGAGTTAAGAATTCCACTGCTATACTCATTTGAGTCCTGGATGCCTGGTGTAGGGAAGTAGATCCTGCCACCTTGCCAATGGTAAAAAGGAGGATTTTCATGTGCAAGTCTCTTAAATCTTTGATAGAAATTTGAGTTCCAACTTTCTTGGAACCCTCTACGCAATAGATGTGGACGTAATCTTCCATGGTTAGCCCACCCAAAGGCTTACCATGCAAGTCTACTGGCTCCCCCCTCCGGGAGAGTCCAGTAATAAAATAGATATCTTCCACTTCAATGTGTATGGGCATTTGATCTATAATGAAGTAGTCTTCTTCCGGTTACCAATAATTCACAAGCATTTCGAGCAACCGGACATTACTCTTCATATTTGGCATTTTGAAAAACTTGAGCAATCCACAATTTTGGAGAATATTTAGTGATGCTTGATCCTGCATGACTTCATTGTCTATGGCACTGTGTTCACGCTCTCTCCAAGATATAGTCATCCTGCAAAAATTCAATAATTTGTTCATTAGCTATGCATTTTTTCATTTTGGGTTGCGTATACGCGACTTTCTTTATACACAGTCGCGTATATACGTGACTTGGTCATTATAAACTCGCGTATGCGCAAACCCGTGATTTTAAACAAATGGTTCTACGGTGAAAATTCCTAATTTTTAACTTATGAACGGAAAAAATGAATAATAAGGATGAATTAAGAGCTTACCTAACAAATTCGGTGAAGTTTGACGGTCGATTGCTCCTATTTTGACGAAAGAGGCTTTTTCTCCAGAGCACTTTTTCCCAAATCAACAATGTAACAATGAACCAAATATGAGGTAACTTGTGTATTTATGCCCAAAATTGAATTTTTTTTTGCAAAAATTTGTTATGCTTATTTTTTCAATCTATCTTAAGCTGCATAACCCGGATGCTTGGAAGTGCCCAGATTGGTATATTTTCAGGTACATTTTGACGAATTTGAGATTTTTCCCGATTTTTGATCCATGACTACTGACCCGTCATGGCAGGTATATGATCTTCACTGGCATATAGGTTAGCAAATCCACTTTCCGTTGCATTTTTCATACTAGCCTCCATTCTGATCACTTGCCATAGGGTCGATCCCGTCAGGTCATGAGTATTTCACCCATTTCACTCGCCGATTATTTAATCATGACTTGGTGGTAGAGCCTTCCTTTACATGGGCTTCCTAGTTAGTTCCTCGCTATCACTTGTTGCCCATGCTGCGTTTTATGTAGGCTCGAGAGTCCTCTTTAGTCCCGCCATGACTTATGTGTTGAAGCTTCATTCTTCTTTTTCCTCACTATCATTTTTCTGGCCATTACCCTAGAGGCTCCCTGGTGTTGTTGAGTTGTATTACTGCATTGCATATTGGCTACTTGTTTATCATGGCCTTTAGCCGGCTTCATTTTGGACTCAATGTTTAAAGCCAATTTTTGACCTTGACTATCTGTACAAGTTAACCATTACATGCACTTGGCTATCACGACTTGACACCCTTTTACCCATGGATGGAACATTCCTCTGAGTATCGCTTACCAGTTTCTGCCACCTTGCATTGAGCATAGGATCGTTCCAATCCCAGGAACTAGTGCATCTGTTTATTGATACTCGTTCTATCCATTGTACCATAGCATTCTTTTATTCCTTTTCAGGCTTATTATATGAAAAAGACAAAGAAATCAAATATAACAAAAAGAGCAGGAACGAGATATAACTTCGTGATTTGATGGAAGTACAGTGTCAGTTTGTCGCCCTTGAACAAAGAGCATACACTTATATATTTCCTTCATTTGGGATGGTTTTAGTTTTTGACCTAGGTTCAGCCTTTGCCTTGTTTCACTGGTCAGTCCTCCCCCGGTTGGTTATCTCTTCCAATCATATGGAGAGTTTGTTTTGCCTCTTGCATAACAGACTTATACAGTGTCACTTTTTACTGCCATGGTCATCACGAGTCGTGTTTTTGTTCAAGGGAAGTCTAACCAGAGTCGGCCATTCTGCGGTGTCTCTTGACTCATTATTCAGTCGGCCTTCCCGGTTTTGTCAGTATCTTGTTCTATCACATCAGATGTTTTGGTCTTCTGCTCGTGCTGGTTTGAGAAGGTCCCCATTGACTTCTTGACGGTGGGTTTGTCTCTTATCGACTATGACACATTTCTCTAAAAGCAAACCTAGAGCCACACCCTGGCCCTATTTCCATCATTGATAGGTGACCTTGTGCTCAGCATTTGATCATCATTATGGGTCTTTGACTGAGTGGTTTCCCCTGTGTTCGACGTCAGCATACATTATCACACTTGGGATTCGTGCAGTACCTTTATTTCCATTTGACCCTATTGGTGGATATCTTGCCTCTGTGTCATCTTACATTATTGGTTGGTTCAGAGGGTTTCTTCCGTGCGCTAGCTTCATCTTGTGCACTTTGGTTTGGTTCTGTCACTCTACTTCATCCGATTCCTTCAAAATCTTGGCCTTCGGGTTATACTCGCGCTGGACTGATGTGGGATGCCTTAATGCCTTCCTTCCAGCAGATCTTTTCCCATCGACTCCGACTCATTGCTCTGGGAATAAGGTCTAGAGTTTTTTTGTCAGTACCTTGGGGTTTGCAGTCATCAGTGGCAGACTCTTCGCTATCGACAGTGGGGACTCATCATTGCCTCCTGATTGGTAGATTCTTTCAAGTGTTCGACTTCAACTCATTCATTCACACTTGTTAGTTTTTACTGGGGCACCTTGACACTCATTTTCATTATTGGTGGGTTGTCTCGCGTTGGTTAACGGTTTACATTATTGACCGGTAATCCAACGATTTCTCACATGGTCGAATTCAGCTCATTTATTCCCATTGTGTAGAATTGTGCCATAGTGATCAGTGAAGACCTCGGGTTGCATCAGCATTTCTCGGTTCACTTTTGACAGTCCATTCAGTTTCTGCCAGTGATGTCGTTCACCCTTATATGTTGCAGTGTCAGTACAGCAGCATCCTATATGTTGGCTCCTGAGTTTCGTGATTGTACCATTTATTCCACCTCTTATGATTTGGTACTTGGAGATTCAGTTACTTATATGATCAGACATCCAGTTTCAGCATCATTGATTATCTTTCTATATGTGATACTTAGACATTGATTCTGACTTGTACTTCCGGGCCATGCTCAGATGATTCATTGTGTACTTTTAGTTCAGCTATACTTGTATACATTTTGGATCTATTATGTACTTTCGATATGATGTATTTTTGACTGAGCATGGGTATGCCCGCCTCAGCATGAGTTGACTCTCTGTTTTCTTTCATTGGTTTTTGACAGGCTGAAATCTGGTGAAGTCCTCCCTTGTCCTTGCGAAGTTCTTTCTATGTGCATAATACATTTCGGCCATCATGTACCCCTTCTGACCTCATATATTAGGGGGCATCTGTTATAGCATCATTTTTCACCCTCGTGTGATTCATGATTGTCTCTTTGGCCTTGGGCACCCATTCCCACAGACTTGAACAAAATTCATAAAAAACAGTGTTAAAAATCCCATACACGGGTATGCCCAAACTTTTCCACGTGTATACGCAAGTCCATACACACTTTTCCGCGTATTCCATTAAAATCATTAAAAATATATATATAAATTCCCTATTTTCGGGCTGGGTTGATGGTTACTCCAGTAGTTCAACCACCCCAGCACGTGGCCAACTGTTTCCAACTGATTGAAACTACTTTGAGGGAGTATAAAAGCCCCTCATGTGCATGGCCTAAGGGAGAGAAATTTTATAGACATTATACTCTGTTGGAATCCCAATTCAAGTCTGATTCCCCGTGCCTCCTGCACTTTCCCAGATTTATACAGGAAACCCTTGTTTCCTGGAGATGTTCATCCATTTATATGCCATCTCGAGTGCACAAGTCTTGAAAGTATCTTAGTGAGGCAAGGGCGGGATGGATCTGGACGACGGTCTGTTCAAAGATCGTGGAAGGGTTCAGGTGATCTCTCCACTTTGTATTTCTGTACATGCTGTTCGCAATAATGAAGAACCATCTTGTTCCTGAACTTATGTGTTAATATCTATTTGCATATGTGAAAAGATTGATTATTAAGCATTTATTATTGTTTATATAATGTTTCACATGGATTACACTAACATTTAGGAGCAATATATGCTGTACAACTAGGTTTCCATGCATGTTCTTTCTTGTTTTCCAGGTTGAAGAGGAAGAAGGGTTGCTGGGGGTTTGGACCCCGCGGGATCTACACCGAACGTAGGACTACGGGTGAGTTCTACTATCGTTGTTATCTAGTTTTTAGCATTTAAGTATGGTTGTGTGTGAGTCCTTCTGAATAGCATGCCCTGATCTGTGGAGGTTTTGACCCAAAAAACCTCTAGGGTGTTTTTCCCCGAAACACCAATGAACCAGAAGAGGAGTCGGAATGCAGACTCGGTGGAGAGCTAACTTGAATCCTATGTGGAGGGGTAAGTCTTCCTAACGAAAACTGAGGATGAAGGCTAAGAAGTCTCTGGGATAAATGCCTTGGGGGTGCAATGATGGAAGAAAAAAAATAGATCATAAAGGTAAGAGAGACCAACCAGGGAAAGGAGGTGCAAGATCAAATGATTACAATGTCGAAACAAGGGCAGAGAGGTGCAGGATCAATTGATTACAATGTTATAGTCTTTGCCTGACAATGTTAACCAGGCACTTCTTCACTTAGGATGTGTGTGTTAAGTGTGTAAATTTTAATTTTTAAACCTAGACATTTGTAGAGAAAAATAAAAAGTGTGTTGGATAACTGTAAATAAATCTGCATATAACAGTAAAGAAAACTGAATATAAAAGAAAATAAACAACTAATTATGCATCAATCTAAACCCAAGGAGGAAGGCCCCTCAACAACTAGTCTGTGGGTGGGAAAAAATCTAGTCAAAACACACCAAAATAGCCAATGGATCTAAAGTCAGGAGGGAAAATGATCTAAAGGTCAGATCTGCTGGAAATAGGTGCAGAAAACAACAAAAAATTAGAGGGAAAATTGTTGCAAATGAGGTGGCGAAAGGCTACAACTTGGAGAAAAATGGAGGGGACCCTAGAGGAAGACACAAACAAAACTGAAAAGAGGTGTTTTTAATGGATGAATAACCAATTTGAAATGGATCTAAAGGTAAGGGATCAGTTTTGAAAAATGGCTGAACACACTGAAATTTCAAACGACCTGCTGTAGCTAAACTCCTCCTAGAAAGGTATAAGGGTACTGAAGCCCTAAGGGGCTAGGTTTCCACTTTGATGAATAAAAAAGAGCAAGTACAAGTCCAAAATGGGTGGAGATGGAGGTAAGACAAACTTGAACATAGGCCCAGACACACCTAGAAAAATCTCAGAAAAATTCCTGCAAAAATTTCAGGTCACAGTTTCTAACCTGATTTCTGTAGAGGTTGCAGGTTTGGGGCTGTTTTCTATGCTCTTAAGGTCCAGGTTGCAGGTTTTGGCCCAAAAAGTATGACTTGCACTTTCGGCACTCTTGGGATAAGGTTTCAAAAAAAATTGTTGTCTCAGCTGCGACTGATGTTTGTCACCTTCGCAATAGGTCTGAAAACACACGGAAGTTATAATTTTTACCTATTTTAGGGTTATATAGGTTAAAAATAACATCAAGAAAATAAAAACAAGAATCTGAAGAAAAATCCTAGGGTTTGAAGCAGTTGGTCATGCAGGGATCTGAAAAACAACAGAGGTCGTAATCGTAAACCCTTGTGGAGTCACTATTTGTTAGGATGAATTCTAATCGCAAGTGTACGAAAAAAGCTTACTTTAGCCGTGCATAACAAATACCACTAACATCAAATATGGCTGCCAATTTCTTTAGATATGCAGTTAGTTGACCAAGATAAATGCTACAAAATCTAGATCTATGCAGTAAAAGACATTAAGCAGTAAATAAAAGCAAGAGTTGCTCCATGCATCCAATAGATAAGACAAGAATATTTTTTAAATAATTTTTGTATTTTTGACACCTGGGATGGGAACATAGAATGATGTTACTAGTCCCCCTCAATAGGATGGTTTTCTTGTAAGTCCTCAGCACTTCAGATCTAATATCTCCCTCTCTTGATGGTGTAGAAAACCCAGACAAAAAATGGAACTCAAAGGGAGCTCACAAGAAAAATGGTAGCAAAATATGACAATGATGGAGGATCAAAGTCAGACCAAAAGTATAGATCTAGAGTGATATTTAGGCAACAAAAGATAGTGAGTGAATGGAAAAACCCTTCTATTTATAACCAAATATTGAGTTAGTCTAGATATTGGTGCATAATTAAAATATTATTAACCAAATCTAGATCCAAGTTTTATGGAATATTTTATTATATTTGTTGGAGGGAAAAAGAATTTAAATTTGGTCAAATCCCTTTATTTGTAAATAATAAATAAATAAATTATTTATTTATTATTTTAAGGATGTGGTTGAGTAATAATTAAATAAATAATGATTTATTCAATTATTTATAAATGATTTAGTCAAATTTAACAAGGAATATTATTTAAATGAGGTTTAAATAATTATTCCTTAAAAATAAATAATGATTTATCTAATTAATTTTCCTGTTTTGGGTTAAATATGACTAGGAATATTAATTAAACTATTTTTTAACTAATTATTCCTCGAGGAAAATAAAAAAAATGTGGATTTATTCGATATTTCTTCATGGGGTTTCCTGTTTATACCATAAACAACTTAATAAATATGGATTACTAAGTTATTTTTCATAGTGAAAGCAATTTTACTTAGGGTAAAATTGGTCTTACATGGTGTACTTTGTTCCATCTAATAGTAACAGGTTATATGACCTAAAAATGGTGTAATAGTAGCCTCCTATACGTAGTTGCCTCCTATACGCAACTTCCATACCAAATCCTCTACTACTCCATCGTGTGGTGAACTTGACCTATATTTCCACTGGACTCCGCTACTTGCTCCCTCACATAACACCTCCCCATATTTCATGTCCCCCATATCCCACCTCCCAAGCTTTTACCTCCCCCTCATAAGCCCTCCCTCATATATACATTTGCATAATTTTTTTAATCACAGAATTCATTTTTTTTACAAAAAAAAAGTAGCACCAGAATTGCAATTTTTTTATAGTGTTGGTAGTAAATTATATATATATTTTTACAATATATATTAATAATGCATTCACTCATATATATTGTAGGAGTGGTTCTCACTGTAAAGGAGAACTATCTCGAGTGGTCCCGAAAAATGAATCATACTCTCATTTTTAGTGAGTTTTGGAAAGGAATCTGTGAAGGATATCGAGAAAATGTACCTGCAAAGCCTACCTCAGACAAGGAGATCACCATCTGGGATAAAAAGAATAGTAAGAAGGCATATGCCTTGATTGAAACATTTGTAAATGAATAGGTGAGTCACCATATTACACCATTCTCAAATGCTTATGAAGCCTTGAATAAGTTGAAAGAACTATTTGATTCACACTCAGAACTTGAAGTTTTTCAATTGATGATTAAACTATTTAGTCTTGAATTTAAAAATGATGACCCTCTTGCTTTAGCATCAGAAGTAAGATCTATCATGCATGACATTAAAAACATTGGTCTTGAAATAGACATACCTCTCATAGCTTATGTCAAGTCATTATATCCCACTTACTCACATTATCATGAGTCATTGTAAGAAAGTGGAAACCTCAACAATATTACCTTTGACTCCCTTGAGCAGAATTTTTCAGAGAGAGAAAATAATTATGAGAAGAAGACAAATCCTCAGTATTCTGAAGAAGCTGCATGTCTTGCACATAGAGAGAAGAATCATGCCCAAGATTCTTCTAGAGGAAGAGGTGGCCGAAGAGGAAGAGGAAGAAGAAATTTGAGAGGAAGGGGGGGCAGACAATTTCAAGGAGAAAAGTATGATCTTCATTGCAGATGGTGAAATAGATATGGAAGTGATTCATCCATATGTAAGCTTCCTTGGGATAAAATTGAGCATGAAATAAATAAATCCAAAAGATAAAACTTGTGATAAAGAGAAATGTAAAGCACCTAAATCCGCTTATTATGTTGTGGCACATTGTAATATTGGAGTAACTGATGAATTGTTTAATAATTCACTTTCTACTTGGGAAAATGATTGGTTGCTTGATTCAGGAGAAACATGCCACATGACTTTTAGAAAATATTTTTTTGAAGAATTTACTGACAAGGTTGATGGAGTAGTATACTTTGCAGGAAAATAAAAAATCAAGACATCAGAGCTTGGCACAATTAGACTTAAAATGACTGGTGTTCCAGAATTTCTTCTACATGAGGTTCTATACCTCACAAAGCTAAGGAATTTTTTTTTTCTTTGGTACACATCTGCCAGTAAGGACACTCCATTCATATGTGTTGGACCTCCAAAATGTCGTCCACTTTCACCTTATTTCGATCATTTTACCCTTATTATGTAACTCTATAGCCCCATAACCTTACATTAAGTAACCATTTTAATTATCATATGGGTTTAACATTAATATTTTCCAAGTCATTAATTTTAAGTATTTTAAGTGACTTTGTGATTAAATATTAGGAAATTAACATGTTTTCATATATATGTAAAAGTGTTATGAGTTTTGTGATATTGCAGGCATACTTGGAGATTCTAGAAGGGTCCTATTTCGCCATCCAACCACAAATTAGAATTTCAAATTTTAAATCATAAATATTTGTGTAATATTTCTAGAGAATGTGGATCATTACCTATGCACATTCAAAGGAGAAGAATCATGGATAAGAGAATTTTGAGAGGATATGTATCTTACATTTTTAGGATATTGGTTGTAACCACAAGAGATAAATGTGGATTTAGGATACTAAGGATCTATATTTATTATACAGTTATCCTTAATTTTTGTATAAATAGGAGTGCACCCTTCATACAAAGGGTTGTCAAGTGTAGTCAGTTGTTAATTGTTAGCTAGTGGCTAGTTGATAGTTGGAGGTTCCAAGTTCTAGATGTTATTTTTAAAGTGAGGATAGAGAATTCTTGTAATATATTGTAACTTCATTTTTATGAAATACATGCTACCAATTTTATCTCCAAGATGTGATATTTGTTAGTGTGCTTGCTGAGGAATGGAGGCCCCCCATCAACTATAGTTTGTACATATTTGTACATATTGGTAACATACTATAGTTTTTTTATTTCATTTATTTTATGCCAGTGTGCCTTTTCCTTTCAGTAAGTGTGATTTACTTTCCAGTAGGTGTGATTTAAATTTATGCAAGTGTGGTGCGATTTCATTTCAGTAAGTGTGATTTCAATTCAACAAGTGTGATTTCAATTTCAAGAAAGTGTGATTTACTTTATGCAAGTGTGGTTTGGATTGGATTAATTAATTATGTTTTGTAATTAGTTTTACTTGCATTAGATTAATCTAATTTCAAAGATAACCACCTAGTACATATATTACATGTATACCTTTTCAGTTTACGAAACCTCGAGTTGACAAATTAAATGAAAGGGATTTATCTCGCAATTAAATCACCCAACATTTTGGCGCTCTTGTGGGGGAGGTATACATAGGTGTTTATTTTAAATTTAGACAATTCATTATAGTTACATTCATTCTTATATGCATGTTAAAAACATATTAAAATCATTTAGGATGAATATTAGATTTCAATAATTTTTCAAAAAACTGTACTAATCTGTGTGCACGACATGAATTATAAACTAGTTTGAGTAATTCACAGACAATTAAGAGTTTTAAGAATTTTCTTCCAAGAAATTTCTTGAATCTTAGAAATAGCTAGGATATATGCCTCTCAGGAAGATTTTATTTTAACTGCATGCAGAAACGTTTCTATCTCTCCACCTCCACAAGAATATCTTTAAGTTTCTTTTGATTCCTCTTGTTAATCGGCTGGACAAACTAAAGAATTATGCAACACTTTTGATGAGGAGAAACTAGTAGAATATAAGATTGATGAATGCATAATAAAGGAGGATAATTAATGTGATATAAACCAAGAAAGGAATCAAGAATGTCATGACCTTATTTAAAAATGGTTCCAATCAAGGATTAAGTCACATCACTCTTCCATTCTTCCTTACATCTTAATTGTATTTTAAAAAAAATTGGCTTTTCAAGCTTTGATGTATTTTAATGCATATTTTTCAAAACTTGGGATGAATATATTTTTACTTCTGTTACGCACATGGTTACACTGGAAATATTCATACACTTGATTATTTTTTCTATTTCCAGTAGAGTAGAGTATGGTAGAATTAATGAATAAAACCAATTTTGGTGATTTTTTAAGTTTCTTCAAGTTAAATTTCATTCTATTTGCAATTTAATTTAATTGGTGGTGCATTAAGAGCCACCCATCTCACTAATAATTTTCAGGAATATATATAAAGAGAAGGAATATTTGAGAAAAGAGGAGAACAAAGAGTTTTGAGAGCCACAATTTGAAGTTAGAGATCGAATCCTTTTGCCTTTTTTTGAATAAAGAGTTTCAATATTGCTGAGTATGCTCTCTTCTTGTGCTCTCTATGATTTGGAATATCAGAAAAGAAAATTGAAAAAAGTTAGTTTTAAAATTTTGCAATAAAATTTGGATAAGAAATCTAAATTCTTACTGAAAAGTGTAATTACAGGATTTTCCAAAGCTCAATCATCAAAACTAATACCTCTAATGGATCCAACACTATAAAAAACCCTTGTTTTGACTCTTTTTTCACCTCATTTGGCCAGACAATGAGTAAGATATCATTGTTTTAAGTTTCTACCCAATTCTGCTGTTAATAAGCCTAAAATTCAACCCAAACCCGGCTGATGCGCCCAAAAAATGGGAATGGCGCGTAAATCTGGCCTTCTCGATTGTTGGTCAAAATTGTAGGATGGTTAAAACTGCCCCAAGTCCTCTGCACCCATGGTCATATTAGGTTTCATGGGACCAGGGGCTAGGGCTTAGCCCCGACCCTTTCCCCAAATGCGCGCCCATCACCTTTCAATACATGTATTATGACTATATTTAACAAGAAATATAGTAGCCGAGTTAGTAACAACGCTTTATTTTTAGTTAGGAGGTCATGGTTTCGATTCTCATGGAGGGCAGTTTTTCCCTTTAAAAAATTGTGTCCACCACGAGGATGCCATGTGGCAACCAAGGGTTGGTTTGTGTGGCACTTCCATGTTGGTCCACCACAAAAACCATTAAAAAATAGAAAATAACCACATGTCCATTAATAAATAGTGCCAAGTGTCACCCATCAATTGACTGGAGAAGGTACAGTAAAAATTTCCACGTCATAGGCCCAGTTAGCATACAGACTGCTAACTGGGCATTCCTGCAACTCAAAAATTCATTTTTTTAGCTATTTCACAAACCGACCAGAACACGATTCCCAGAGCATCCGAAGTTGGATTTCAGTGAAACAAATTACGTTGGATTCAAAATGATGATATCTATGCTTTGGCGCTAGTTTCAAGCTGATCCAAGAATTTTGAATTTCGGGCATTTTTTGGATCCACATGATCATGGACAAGGGTGGAGTGCTAGAGAAAAAGAACAAACATCGTTACAAACTTAGAATTTCATAAAAACCTCCATTCGAGTCTAATTTTAGGTTGTAAAGTGGAAAGGCAGTGCAATGATCCATATTTTTGGTAGCTGTAGAATCGACACAATTCAGTAGCTTATGAAAATTTGGTTTACGATCTATTTATGAAGCATTAAGTGTGTGGAGAAGAGGCCTCAAGCTAAAAATTGGTTAGAAACACAATAAATAAGTCACCAACAAAACAATAACAGGTGATCCATAGTATTGATAAGGTAAAAGTGCATTTAATTTTTCATTCTCAAATTTGTTTTATTAGTATTATTTTTGAGTTTTTTTTGTGTATACATCAAATGAAGAGGGACTAATCACCTCTCTCTTTTCATTGTATTAAATTTTATTGCAGAAATTTCTAAGTTTTTGCACATTCTAGGACGATGAAACAAGAGCACTATATGCACAAGTACCTTTTTAAAGACCAAGTTTCTTTCAGAAGAGCATGATCATTCAATGTAAAATCAGATCCACTACACCATTGCTACTGAGCACATGCCAATTTTACCATTTCTAAACATTTTAAGCCTGCAGTCGATCCATAATTCTCCATATCCCTACTACCAAAAACTCATTTCCCTTTGCAATTTTCATACTTTCCTGCCTAATTTTCACTCACCCTTAACCCAAAAATAAATTCATTCAACTCCCTGACAAAGTTGAGCCACCTAATTTTCCTTTTACTTTCTGTCAAATAAATTTTTCTTCAATGCAAATTTTCCATATATAGTTCTTCAAATTATTATTTCATACTTGCGTTAGATGATGGAGGATTCATCAGGGCCTCCCTTATAACAAGTTTTGACCCATAGACTTCGACACATCATCAGGGATCAAAACTAGAGATCTTTCAAGTACCTTGAGGCTTGCATGCCTTAATGGAAAGTTCTCTCACAAATAAACAATGGGAATACACCGATGTCCCTTGTTTATCAGATATTATAGGTGACTCAACTTCAGAACATCTATTCGTACCTAGTAAGAAGTAATTAGGAATATTGACTCATTGACATCAATGGTGAGTAGTCTCGTGTTGGCTAATGGAATTTATTAATTACCAGTAATCCAAAAATTTATTTTCTATATTCGAAATCGATACATCTATTCACATAAATAAGAGTTATTTCATCGAGTGGGAATGATTTAAGACTACATGATTTCAACAATTTGTAACAAGACTCAATTCTGAAGTAGCCATAGAATTAAAGATTCCAATCTCATCCTCTATTCATACAACCAAGAGAAAGAAGCAAGATAAGATTTTTTTTACTTCACATTCCATGATACAACAACAACAACAACCACACTCTTCAATATATATACCTTGTTCAGTTTTCAGGTAGGTGAAGTTATGTAATTTTCTAATTTTTAATCATGTAATTCCTTAAATGCTAAAATTGTGATTTTGGAAAATCCCTCACCACATTCATATTCCCTTTCTCATTTGCAAGAAAAATGAAAAACCTTAAGTTTGGGGGAAGCGATATTCACATTTAATGCCACATGCCACATTTCATTTCATCCTAACCAACATATTTTCCCAATCAACTATTATTGTATTTTGATTCTAAAATATTATGTGTTTTGAAATGATCAATTGATGAGCATATTAAATCACTAACAGTAACTATGGGACTTGAAAACAATAATTCTCAATGTTTTCAAGTATTTTGATGCAAGAAAAAAATAAAAGTATTGTTACACAAGAACCAATACTCATTAAATTTTGGTTATCACACAAGAACCAACCATAAAAAAATATGTGTTCCAATCAAATGTATTTCAAAGTACACTTTGAAAAAAGATGATTATGCAAAATTAGAGAATCAATACAAATCCAAAGATAATATAGAAGAAAAACATTTCAAGAATATATACTTATGATTAAGGGAATTAATGCAATATTTGCATGAGGACATGCAACAATTTTAGTTGGGGGGTATGTTGGGCCTCCAAAATGTCATCCACTTTCACCTTCATTTCCATAAATTTACCCTCATTCCGTAACGCTATAGCCCCATAACCTTACATTAAGTAACCATTTTCATTATCATATGGGTTTAACATTTATATTTTCCAAGTCATTAATTTTAATTATTTTAAGTGAATTTGTGATTAAATATTAGGAAATTGACATGTTTTTATATATATCTAAAAGTGTTATGAGTTTTGTGATATTGTAGGCCTACTTGGAGATTCTAGAAGGGTTCTATTTGGCCATCCAACCACAAATTCGAATTTCAAATTCCAACACATAAATATTTATGTAATATTTATAGAGGATGTGGATCATTAACTATGCACATTCAAAAGAGAAGAATCATGGATAAGATAATTTTGAGAGGACATGTATTTTTACATTTTTAGGATATGGGTTGTAACCACAAGAGATAAATGTGTATTTAGGAGATATCTATGGATCTATATTTATTGTATAGTTATCCTTAATTTTTGTATAAATAGGAGTGAGCCCTTCATACAAAGGGTTATCAAGTGTATTCAGTTGTTAATTGTTAGCTAGTGGCTAGTTTATAGTTGGATGTTCCAAATCTAGATGTAATTTGTAAAGTGAGGATAGAGAATTCTTGTAATATCAAATTGTAACTTCATTTTTATGAAATACATGTTGCTAATTTTATCTCCAAGATGTGATATTTGTTAGTGTGCTTGCTGAGGAATGGAGGGCCCCCATCAACCATAGTTTGTACATATTTGTACATATTGGTAACATACTATAGTTTTGTTATTTCATTTATTTTATGCCAGTGTGCCTTTTCCTTTCAGTAAGTGTGATTTACTTTCTAGCAGGTGTGATTTCATTTATGCAAGTGTGGTGTGATTTCAATTATGCAAGTGTGGTGTGATTTCATTTTAACAAGTGTGATTTCAATTTTGCAAGTGTGATTTCAATTATGTAAGTGTGGTGTGATTTTATTTCAACAAGTGTGATTTCAATTCTGCAAGTGTTATTTCAATTTCAAGCAAGTGTGATTTCATTTATTCAAGTGTGATTTAAATTTCTTTATGTTTGGATTGATTTGGTTTTGATTGGATTAATTTTTTATTTTTTTTAATTAGTTTTAATTGCATTAGATTAAGCTAATCTGAAAGATAACCACCTAGTACATATAGTACATGTATACATCGTCAGTTTACAAAACCCTAGGTTGAAAAATTAAATTACAAGGATTTAATTCGCAATTAAATCACTCAAAAATATGTTTGATGGTAAGGCTGAAGTGAGAAAAGTATCATATCCCTCACTTGTCATGACAGGGATAGAAGAAGAAAGTCTTCTAAATATGCAAGGTACCTCTGCTCATGCACAAAAATTTACATTCAGTCTTCAATATGATGAAGGCCTATTTACATCAATTATTTTATGGCATGCTAGATTTGGACACTTGAACTATAACAACCTTCTATTGTTGAAGAAAAATGGTGTTACTGGTTTGCCTACAATTTGTAGGAAACTTAAGCAATGTGATGCTTGTATTCTAGGAAAGCATAACAAATAGTCTTTTCATGATTCACATTCTAGAGCACATAAAAAAATTGAACTTATTCATTCATATTTATATTGCCCTATTCATTTTCCTTTTGGAAATGGAAATAAATATATGATGACATTTATTGATGACTACACCAGAATGTGTTGGGTTTACTTATTAAAGAACAAATCTGATTCTTTTCAAACATTCAAGCACTTTCATGCATGGATTGAAAATGATGCACAAACTCATATTGGATCTATTCGCACTAATAATGGAAAAGAATACACTTCAAATGAATTTGAAAAATATCTTTGCCAACATGGGATCAAACATCAAACAAACTTGCCTTACAATCACCAACAGAATGGTGTGGTTGAAAGAATATTGAACATGACAATTTTAAATATGGTACACTCCATGATGTTTTTCAAGAATGTAAAATTTATGTTTTGGGTTGATGCAATTCTATGTGTTGTGCAAATAAAAAATAGGTGTACTTCTAATGAAATGATAAACAAGACTCCTTATGAATTGTGGCATGGACACATTCATTTGGTAAAGCATCTCAGGGTCTTTGATTCCACCTATTATGCTTTGATACCTAAGGAACAAAGAGACAAACTTGGTGCAAGGAGTCGTAAGTGTATCTTGTTGGGGTATTCAAATACCTCTAAAGCATACCATCTATATGATGAAGTTAATAAGAAGTTTGTAATATCTAGAGATGTCATATTTCTTGAATCTTCCAAGAATAACAATGGTGTTGAGCGGTAGCTTAATCGCTTGGATAGATTTGGGCATGCAAAGTCATTTCAAGAATTTGATAATTAGATTCCACATCTTGAAGGGGGGATTCCTATACTGGATAAACATGTGGAATCTTCTTCTGAAGCACTCTCTCCCCCACATGAAGCTCCAACCACAGATGAAATTTTTACTGATGTGATTGAAAGAATTGGGATACTAAGTCTTGGTTTAGCCCCAACTTAGTCAACTGAGCAGTTTGGGCCATCTCAGAAAATAGATATCCTTGTGGGAGATGAGGCATGTAGATATTTAAATGAAAGGAAAAAAAAAATAGAATTTACTCAATAGATAAATGTTCAAAGGAAATCAGAGCATGAGAAACATGAATGTTGAGTAATGAACATTAAGATATTGAAAGCAGGATATTGAGAAAGATATACAATAGTTTAATTCTTGAAGGAAGTCAAAGCATGAGAAGCACAGATTTTGAGTAATCAAACATTAATATATTTAAAGAAAAGTAGCAAAATACATATGAAATGGTTCATGAAAACATCAAATGAATCTCAGGTGGAGGAGAAAGCTCATAGCCACTGTCTATTACTGATTAGAACCTTTTTACAATAGTAGTAGTCAAAGTAACATCTTCCAACCCTTTTTTATTCAATAATCTGCCTATTAATAGGCTTCAACACCTTCACATTGGATCTTCCTTCAAGTTGGACCTTCGAATCCTCTTCTTGACACCTAATCTAACTAAAAAGGCAAATACATGGTAATGATAATGACACCTACTAACTTTAAGAGTTAGAAACCTAATAGGACTCAACTACCTATTTATTACACTTTTCAACTAAAAGAACAACCTGTTTACATCGAAAAGGATCATGTGCTTAAGTATCACTAACCATGACTAAGATATAAATTCCCTCACTATCTTTATGAAACTGATTTTCCTATTTTTAAGGAAATGGTGCCATCACACATGATAATGCCTCCATGATGAACTGATGAGCTGGATAACTTTTTCGAAGACCAAACCTGCATAAAAAACATTCCTCTGACTTTCTTTGAAATTTACATATGGCTAGATGACCTTCAAAACACTTCTAATATAACAAAATACAACCCAAAGCTCCTTGTTGGAAAAAGAGAGTGTCATTAGGTAGTTTCATAGCGTAGTTTATTAGCATATTTCATTTCACCAACCTCTGCCATCTGTTAGCTCTCTTTGCTGATGTGGACATGTTTGTTGGGTTAAAAGAGATAAATAATATCAATTTCCCTCCTTAACTCTGTTAGCCACCTGTGAAATTTGTTATACCAAAAGGTGGCTAAAACTCCTTGGAGCCTTCAAGGAACAAATTTTATTGCTAAAAAAGTGTTGGCTCTTGAAGACTCTCAAAAGGCCTCATGCCTCTGTCTTAATCTTCACTGCTGTGCCCATTTTACCATCTTTGAAATCCTGCTGATTCCCAAGACAAAATACTGTTGCAAACACCATGTTCCCCCTTCCCCTCTTCCAAAACTAACCTTATTTCCCCTCCTCTTTCCCCATAAAACCCCCATTTCCATGTTTTTCTCCTTTCCCCTTCATCATAATCCCTTTGATAAGGTTTAAGACCCTTTCTTACCTTATCAAAACCCCCAAAAACCATTGAAAATCATTGAAAAAATATAAAAATCACATTTTTTATATATTATAGACTTAAGCCCCTTGGGCTAAGTTCCTAACCCTTCCCTTCCATATGCCCTGGTGCTGGAACCAGGCGCTGAGCCATTTGAGCGCTTATCGCGTCGTCCGATTGCGATTAGCCCTTCCTCCATAAACCCCGATCATATGGTTTTCCATATAACCCATGGCCCCACAAAAGGGCACCAAGCCGCATTGTAAATTAATATTTTAAACCTTCATTTATATAAATTTGTTATTTTTATTATGTCCTAAGGTTTTCCACCGGTGCAAATTTCAAGTCACTCTACACCGTCGATCTGATCCACAGATCGACGACACGCAAACCATCGCCCCGGTGGTCCCCACCAGCCATTTACTATTGCAAAACTGGGCGGAATGCATCGCACCACTTTCAAGCGGAGGGCAGTTTTTTCCCGATCGACAGCGATTCCATTCACCGCCCGACGCGTGGCCTTGAGCACTGTTCAAAAACCGCCGCTCATCGCACGTTAAAGTTCGGACATGGACCCGACATGATATTGACGTCCACCGTCCGATCTAGGGCCGCTCATCGGACAGTAGTCGCTCTCCGAAGATGCCCGTTCAATAACTCAGGGTACGACGCGGTGTTTAAAGAATCTTTGTCGTCGATCTGATTTGCAGATCGACGGCCCATACTCCATCGCCCCGGTCCCCTCGTCCACGACGGCAGTTAATGGTCCCACAAGATCCGACGACCCTTAGTGCCACATCAGCGTCCACGTAGCAAATTTAATTGGGACGGGACTTCATCATTCCTCATCTAGTCAGCATTTCCAGACCGGGGAACTTTATTCAGCATGATTATATTGAAAATTTGATGTTCGGGCATGTTTCTAAGGTTATTGGCGCCTGTTTCTCTGCCATTGATCGCTTGGGCCGCTCTCATTCGACGGTCCACGATCGTCCTGATTCCCGATCTTGATTTTTGATCATTTTGCCCAAAACAAAGGTTTTTAACCTATTTTCTTTGTTTTTTCAAAAACTGACTCCTCCGCTTTCACTTTTCGCCTCTGCTCCCAACCGTCGATCTCTACGCAATCGACGACTCCGATTTGATTCTTTACCCCATTTCCTTTTGACTCATTCTGATCAATCTCAACCGTTGGATGATGCCATCTAACGACCGCACTCTCCCCACGTGTCTTATGGAGAAGTTAACCTATAAATGTAAGATTTTCTAATATTTTTCGTATTTTGCAGGGTTCAAATGATTTTTTCCACTATGTCTGAAGAAAATTTAAAGGCAGAAGGTGACGATCCTCCCACCATCGATTCACCAGAGGAAACCATTCGCAGGAAGAAGCTCCACGTTTCATCAATTATTCATGAGGCATTGATGCCATATCACCCTTGTGCAACCCTGTACACCATCAAAACATAGCAAACCAGGCACAAGTCAGAGAGTATCAGTGTTGAAGACAAAGATATACCGAAACAGAATATTGAAGACAGATTTTGTGGGGATTACGTCTAAGATGGTTTATCAAATGCCTAATCCCCAATTAAAACATAGTTTGAAGAAAATCTTAAGTTTTTTATCAACAAGAAAGCCTCCACCACCACATTTGAGGCAAATCAATTCCTCCCAGCTACCACAAAGCCACCTGTGCCTCAAAACATTCAAACAGAGGCCAAAGTTATTGATCAGGATCAGATATTTATCTCAAAACGCAGCTAGAAGTTAATTCTGCAAATAAACTTAATGACAAAATATCAGTAGAGTTACTTTGACATCACATAGAGCCTTAAAGGTCAAAAAGAGCTCCCACCGAGCTTAAATCTTTATGTAAATCATTTAATACAGAGGAAACCTATGTAAGTTTCTTCATGAAGCCCCCCGAGGGCCGAGGAACCATTAAGTCTGTATTAATTGTCTTTAGAGATCTTTTATCAGATCTCACCTCCTCATTCTTATATATATACTACTGCAGAAGATGAGTGAGGGGTTGGTTGATGTAGTTGCTGACCATTGTAATGTAATTGAGCTTGAGACTTCTACTTGTAAATAGTGTTCACTGGCCCTTGAAGCTCTGCTTGTGATAGATAAGTTAGGCTGAGATGAGTAGATGATTTCTAAACTAAAGAATTGGAATTAAAGCTGTAACTGGTTTGGAGCATCAATACAAGCTGATTTATGGGATCCTGGTCTATGTTGACGGTGATGTTTTTCTCATTGTAACTTGCTATTTTGTTTCTTTTTTCACTGTTTTCATTTTCTCTTATAAAGAACAACATGCATAGAGTTAGGACCTACTGTATATCAGTACCCTTCTCTGACTGAAAATCTTTATCTAAATGTTTTCCTCTAATCTGTGTTATTTAGGAATTATTTAAATCAGTTTAAGCATAGGAATGCTGGCGTTCCCTCGTCTTATTGTCTTAGATGAATATTGTTCTTAGATGTTACTTTCATTTCATGTTAAGTAGAGATGAACTAAGGAAGATATGGTGTGCCCTGGTCCTAGTTTTATCCCCAAAGACTGTCTGAATGTTTCCCTTGGAATGTGTTAAAAGTTGGCTAGTTTAGAAGTACTTACCAGATCTTAGGCCATTCTGTGTTATCCTCGTGATTGTATTGAAAGTGACCAAGTAAAGTAGAGCTAGGAGAGGATTTGTGGTGAGCCCAGCCCGCTAGTTTCTACTCTAACAGTTGCCTTCAAGTTTCCCTTTGTTTTTATATGTTTTCTATTGAAAGTATATCAAAGGCTGGCTAGTTTAGAAGTACTTACCGTATCCTAGTTTGCTTTCATGTTTTTCTTAAGTGTGTGTCAAAGGCTGGCTATTTTAAAAGTACTTACCAGATCCTGGGCTGCTCTTTGTTCTTCATCTGTCTCATTCCCTTTCTTTTGTCTCATTCCATTCCATAAATCAAACTTTAAAGAGATCCTTAGACATAGATGACTTTCCCCATGGACCACTCTTGCCTCTCACTGTTCCAATTAAACCCTATTATGACTCCATAGCCCAATGGACTAAAACCTGCAGTTATCTACCTTCATGGCCAAAGCTTTTTCTATTTGCTTGCAACTTCTCACCTTTGAAACTCTTTGCATTTAGAACTTTCCACCTCAAAAAGTAATCACGCTCAACCATCCAAAAAACAAAAAAAACCCTTGGCCTTCATAACTAGCCTAATATCATTACCCAAAACTTCAAAGACAAATCCATCTTTGCACTTATTGGAGATATCCCTCTCCGGATTCAGGAGGGCTAGATCCTAGAATCCCAAAGTGGTTGAAATAATGTTGTTTATGTGATTGGACTTTTCCAATCTTGCTAATTACAGATTCATAACATTTCTGGCGACTCCGCTAGGGAGACTTCACTTAAAAGCTTCATAAACATTGTGAGTAAAAATCAGCCTTCTCAAGCACTACCAAGAAATGGTAAATCATGATGAAACTTCTTGGAGTCAGTGAAAAACTAGGCAAACCCTAGGATTCTCATAAGACTTTATCTAACCTTGAAAAATCAGTTGGCTTAGCCATAAGAGTAGACTTTCTTTGTCTCATAACCATAGCTAAGTTTTGAAACAGAGTTAGTACATTCTTATAAACCACAAAACTAAAAAATAACTCAGAAAACACAAAAATATTTCAGATTGGTATCCAATAAACATGGTGGTGGACCATAAAACCTTTTACCTATGAAAAGAGCTAAAAAATTCCACTTGGCGACTCCACAATCCTGAACAGACCTTAAGACTCCACTGGGAAGAACCCTTATCATTGTAATATCATTCAAGCTCAGTTAGAAGACTATGGGATTAAAACTTGTGTAAACAGATTAGTCAACCTCTCAAAGATTGTCATACCTGGTTGAACTTTTCTTGTTTATTTGGGTCTGAAAAACACAACATAGTGGCTCCTAGGAAGGTTCATACTAGAGCTTATACTGACCCATATCCACCTGAGATAGTTGATAACCCAGAAAGTATTCTTAGGAACTCTCCTAGGATTAAATCATCAACTATTTTCAGATCACCCTTGAGAGCTAGTTCAGTTCCCGAAAACCTTTCAGCTCTACAACAATCACAAGTTGACTTAGTAAATCCCTTTAGAACTAGGTCTCTTGATGATTTAGATTATTCAGATTCTGAGTCTTCGCCTTCATCTCCTAAAAAAAGTGAACATCCTGGTAGTAGAGAAACCACACCTCCTGATTTACATTTCCTTCACAACTTAGGTGTTTCTCATCCGATATCAGCTCAGCAATCTATTCATGGTCCATCCACTTCTGCTCACCCTATATCCACTGTTCAAACCACTCCACTTCAGCCCACTTTCCCTTTTGTTAATCCACCTTTTGTGAATCCACCCCCACCACATATCATGGCAACATGGTATGCTCCCTTAGTCCTTCCTGTACCATTATGCAATCTTCCGTAGGAATATCAGTCCAAAATTCCATTATATGATGCTAGCAATGCTACAACTGCATCACAACATGTGGATAAGATGAATGACTACTTTGACAGAAATGAAATTGATGATGATTCTGTCAAACTTAGATTATTTTCTCAGAGTCTAGGAGGAGAAGTAAGAAAATGGTTTAAAGGCTTAACCCCCCATAGTATTAATGATCTCCAAGCCTTCCATCAAACTTTCTTAAACAAATGGGAAGTAAAGAAGAATCCTCTCCAAGTCCTTGTTGATTACAAGAACCTCCATAGAAACACCGGGGAAAGTGTACAAGATTATTGTACCAGATTTAACAGTGTATATAATGTGCTTTCCCCAGATCTAAAACCTCCACAAGGTTCAGCTTTAAACAAGTTTCGTGAAGGGTTTGACCCTGAGATGGCCTATCAGCTGAGAGAGAGAGACCTTGCAACTCTTGAAGAGATGCAAAAAGGTGCTCTTTCTGTGGAAGTCAACTTGATGGAGAAGAGAGAAAGAATGAAAAATGAAAAGAGAGTATATTTTAGAGAGGAATCCACATCTTCCACTTCCAACTAAAAAATGGAAAGAATGATGGAAGAGATGATGAAAGAGATGAGCATAATTAAGAGAGCACAAGCCAGCCAAAACCAAATTACTCCTCAAACCAAAAACCAGAACCAGAATCAGAATTTTAGAAGGAACCAACCTCCAAACAGACCTAGGGAAGATGATCAACAGATCACTCCTCCTTTTCATCAAAGCTATGTAAGTCAGGTTGAGAAACAGATCAGATAATAGAGGAAGATGATATCAACATGTTGGGTGTAGATGATGATGACTTTGAAGTTCATTACGATAGAAAACAAGGTCTATACACACCTTATGATGACAGAAGAGATGATGATGAAAGTTATTATCAAGACATGGAAAATGTCATCATAGAGTCTCAAAAAGAATATGACCTTAGAAGAAAAACCAGTCACCAAACTCCCAACACCAAAACCTCTGACAAATCTTCACAAAACAGCACTGCAACCAAGCCTAAATTTGTCAAACGGAAGGACAAATTAGTGACTGTAAATTCTGAGAAAGGTAAAGAGGAAGGCACTCAAAACAATGACAAACAGAGTGCAGACATTAGTGGTACTAACACTTCAGCTAGTACTCCTTTGAAAACAATTTTGTCAAATGTAAATAAAACAAATCAACAAGCTTATGTAGTTGATAGACTAGCAGCTGATAAGGCTGAGACAAGTTCTTCAAAGAACCAAATCCCTTTCAGGCTAGAGCAGGAAATTTCAAAGATTAAAATCTTTATTCCCCTCACTGAGTTAGCTGCCCAGAATGTATATAGGACCCAAATTTTGAAGGCTTTAAACATTGAAGAGAATGAGGACACATTCAATCTTAATGATAACCAACCAGCGCTTATTTTTGGTCCAAATATTGAAGGTAGATATCAAGAGGGACCTGTTCCTCCCTTTTATGTAAGTTTAAATTTTCATGACAAAAATTTGCACAACGCTATGCATGACTCAAGAGCTTCTCATAATTTAATGCCTAAAGCTGTAATGGAGAGCCCGGGTCTGGAAATCACCAGACCTTACAAAGATCTTTACTCCTTTGACTCAAGCAGAGTAAAATTTTTAGGATTAATCAAAGACCTCTGTGTTAACTTAGCCCAAATTCCAGCCAGATGCTTACTAATGGATATTGTTGTGGTTGATGTGCCCCCAAAATATGGAATGCTATTATCAAGATCTTGGGGGGCTAAGTTACAAGGGACTATGCAGATGGACATGACCTATGCGATTATCCCTGTTTTCAACTAGAATAGAAGAATTTACAGGGAGTCCCATATGAAATACACAGTTAGAAGTCAAGACCGACCACAAAACTCTCCTCTATATTCTGTAAATACAGGCCTTGAATCTTTTATCATGTTTAATTATGAAACACTTAGTGAACAAGTCACTTTAACATGATTAATGGCCGATAGGGAGGAAGAGAAACACAACGCAGAAGTGTCAAAATAGTTTTCTGCATTTGAAGACATTAGCAAACCAAACAAAGGTATTGAGCTACAAGTTAGGTGTCCATTGCTTTTAAACATTCACAATCAAGAAAACAACCCTCAAATAAACGAAAATCTTGGGGAATCAAAACAAATACAACTAAGTGCTGAGATTCCACAACAACCCTTGAGCACATTAGTTGAAGAGGACAGTAACCAGGATGAAACTAAAAATAGTCCTCTGTGGAGTATGCACTTCGATGGGTCCTGCACTAAGACCAACGTTGGTGCAGGTGTCTGGATTACCAACATTGAAAACAACCACACAGAAAGCATTTCTTGCAAATTAAACTTTCAGTGTTCCAATAACATAGCAGAATATGAATCCCTTCTCTTAGGCTTACATCTATTGAAAAAGTTAGGAGGCACAAGAATTAATGTGTATGAGGATTCAGAGTTAGTCATTAGGCAAGTCAATGGGGAGTATAATGAAAATCATCTCAGACTTAGAGCCTACCAAAATGATGTCATGGAACTTTTGAAAACATTCGAGGAGTCCAAACTACTTTTTGTCCCAAGAAAAAGAAATATTGCCGCCCAAAATTTAGCCTTTGCAGCTAGAACATGCTTAACGCTATATGAAACCAAAGACTGCAAAACTTAGATAAAATTTAGACCAGCCATGCCTGATAATAAAAAGTATTGGCAAGTGTTTGACGGAGACAAATAAATAGAAGACTTCATGCGATTCAGAAATGAATTTGAACTACACGGTTTGGACTCAGATTATGATACAGACTGTAGTGAAGAAAATTTTCTTGGTGAAGAAGAACCGTCTCCTGAGCTTGTCAATATTAATCTTATGAGCAGAAAACTTAAAAACAAAACAGAATTGAATGCAGATTTAGAAATAGAGGAATTAGAAACTCTGCACTCTAAAGATGAAAGTTTTCCAAGTGGTATGGCACCTTTAAATGAGTTGTTTGATTTTAACGATGTGGCCAAGAAGCCAAAAATGGAACCTGTAGAGACTGAAGTGGAGGAGTGCAATATAGGTAGTGAACAAAAACCGAAAATGATTAAACTGTCTAAAACTTTTCCAGCTCACATTAAACTCAAATACATAGAGTTGTTTAAAGAGTTTTATGATGTTTTTGTGTGGAATTACGAAGATCTTAAATCCTATGACATTGAAATAATACAACACAAAATCCCTCTCAAGGAAAACCAAAAACCATTCAAACAGAAACTGCGCAGAATAAACCCTGTTCAGCTGCCTTTGGTTCAGAAGGAGATCATGAAAATGTATGAAGCTGGTATTATTGTCCCTATTAGATATTCTTAGTGGGTGTCTAATCTGGTGTCGGTTAGGAAGAAAACTGGAGAGATCAAGATTTGTGTAGACTTTAGAGACTTAAACAAAGCTTCATTGAAAGACAACTATCCTTTACCTAAGATGGATCATATTTTGCAAAGGGTGGTAGGGTCAAGGAGAATTTCTTTGCTGGATGGCTATTCAGGGTACAATCAGATCTTAGTTCAGCCTGCTGATCAATTAAAGACAACCTTTAGTACACCATGGGGCACTTTCATGTATGCGAAAATTCCTTTTGGTCTAATGAATGCTGGAGCAACTTTTCAAAGAGCCATGGACATATCATTCTCGGAGGAACTAGGCTTCTTCATCATTATATACCTTGATGATGTCACTGTGTTTTAAAAAACAGATGAAGAGCACTTAGCACACTTAAGAATTTTTTTTTAGAAATGCAGAAAGTTTGGAATATCTTTAAACCCTAAGAAGACACTATTTGGGCTCCAAGAAGGTAAACTTCTTGGACACATTATTTCAGAAGAGGGTATTAAGATAGATCCAAAGAGGATTGAAACCATATTTCAAATCTATCATCCTTGAAACATCAAGGAGTTGCAATCTTTCATTGGAAAGATTAACTTTCTGAGAAGGTTCATCCCCAACCTGGCTGAGCTCCTTAGGAATATCACAAAAATGTTAAAGAAGGAGCAAGGGATAAAATGGACCTTGGAAGCAAAGAAATCCTTTGATCAGGTGAAACAAGCGTTAACCAAAACACCGGTTCTAATAAGTCTTGATTTTTCAAAATATTTTTATATTTTTTCATTCGCATCAGAACATACCATAGCTGCTGTCCTTCTACAGAAAAACCCACAAGGAAAAGAGCAACCTATTGCATTCTTTAGCAAGGCATTGAGGGATGCTCCTTTGAAGTATAACTTTATGGAGAAGCAAGCTTTTTCTTTGGTTAAAGCATTGAAAGACTTCAGAGTATACATTCTTCACTCACATATCATTGCCTTTGTTCCAAATTCAGTTGTTAAAGACATTCTAACGCAGGAACCAGATGGTAAGAGAGGAAAGTGGATCGCTCTCATTCTCGAATATGATTTAGAGATAAAACCCAATAAAATCATCAAAGGCCAAGGTCTAGCTAGATTAATGGCTGAATCCAATTTTGAAATTCTTGATATTAATATGATTGATGCTTTGGTTGATCAAGAGGAAATCTCAACTCCCATTGTTGAAAACCATTTTATGAATTCCTCTTGGTATGCTGATATTGTTTATGTTTTTCTTAATTTGAATACACCTCCTGGTTTGAAAAAAACAAAGGCAAGGTTCCTAAAGTTAAAATTTGTAAACTATTGCATTGTAGATAGATGTCTTTATTGGAAAAATGTAATTGGTGTATTGCTTAAATGTTTACCTGAGTTTGATGCAGAGAAAGTTAAATACGAGTTCCATGAAGGAGAGTGTGGAGCTCATTTGTACTGGAAGACCACAACCAACAAAATTTTGAGGGCTGGTTTCTATTGGCCTACTCTTTTCCATGATGTGCACAAGATGATCATAGCCTATCATAAATGTAAACTTTTTGAAGGCAAAAGAAAACTACTACCCCTACCTCTGCATCCAATCACTGTTGAAGCCCATTTTAAACAATGGGGAATTGAATTCATAGGAGAAATCCATCCACCATCTTCTGCCCAGCATAGATGGATTCTCACTGCCACAGACTATTTCACTAAGTGGATAGAAGACATACCTTGTAGGCAGGCCAATGATTCTGTTATTATAAAATTTATGGAGACTAATATTCTCTCCAGATTTGGCTGTCCTACCAAGATTATCATTGATAATGTAGTAGCATTTGGGTCAAAGAAGATGGTTGAGTTCTGTCACAGATATCAGATAACATTGGGGCATTCCACGGCCTATTACCCTAAGGGTAATGGACTTGCAAAATCCTCAAAAAAAAATTTAGTGAACATAATCAAGAAACTATTGGAGGACAACAAAAAGTCTTGGCACACAAAGCTGGTCCATGCACTTTGGGCTGACATATTGACTTTGAAGAAATCCATTGGTATGTCACCTTTCCAGCTTGTGTATGGTACTAATGCAATTTTTCCAAACAACCTTGGTGTACCAGTGATGAATTTTATTCAATAGTTGCAAACTGAAGAAAATGACATGATCAGAAGAATAAATCAAACCATTCATCTTCAGCAAACCAGAGAGGAGGTTTATAGCAAAGCATTGCAAAAACATGACAGCATTAAAAATATTTTTGATAGAAGAAAAAAGGCCAGCAATTTCAAGATTGGGGACAAAGTTTTAAAGTGGGACTCAAGGAGGGAAGACAAGTGCAAGCACGAGCAATTTGAAAACTTATGGCTTTGCCCTTACTCTATTCATTCAGCTGCTGTAATAATGCATTTTCCTTGCAGGAGTTGAATGGAGCAAAACTGTTTGGGGGTCCTGTCAATGGCAGGATGCTTAAGCATTACTTCTCTTGATCCATGTTATATTCCGGAAGCCTTTTATTTTTTTTATCATTATAAATATTTCACCCACCATTGCATTCAAAGCTATAAAAAAATCAAAAATAAAAAAACAAAGAAAAGAGGGCAGACTATGAAAACAAGAAAGGTATAGCCCCATACCAAAAAAGATAAACAAATCTAAAAGTGTGCAAGCTCAAATGCCACTCCTGAATAACACACTTCTAGTTAGTCAAACTATCTAATCTTGACTAATTAGCTTTAAATTTTCTGTTGATAGGATAGTGAATTCGATTTACCAAACTGTTTAATCTTGGCTTATTAGTAGATAGTTTAGGATAGAAATTAAGGGTTAAAACATGCTCAAATCTGAACCCAAGGTTTCAAAGAGAAAATGACTCAAATCTGTTCCAAATTCTGAGTCAAAAGATGTAAAAATCTGGTTCCAATCAGCTCGAAATCTGAACCAGTTAGCAAAGGAAAGACAAATGAAAACAAAGGTCAAAATAGAGATGTAAAATGAGGAAGGGAATGCTTTGAAAATTCAGATCTCAAGCCTTCCATTTTGTTTTGAATTTTGTGAAAAATAATGTCTATGTGCAGTTTGTTCTTATGCCATAGACCAGCATCAAGTTAGACTGTTCAATCCTGACTTGTTTGCTTTTTAAATTTATGTTGTAGAATTTAGAGAATAAAGTCTGTTGGATATTTTAATCCCAACAGACAGTAGATTAGGTAGAGAATCATATGGGCTCAATTGTTTAACCTGGGTCCATGGAGAAATAAGGCGTAGAAATAGATTAGATTTCCTGCTTTCAAAAGAATAAAATGTTGTGAAAAGAGTTTTCCAATCCAAGTGCACTCTAAAGGAAGAAAAAATGTTAGATCAGTAGGATTGGGTAGGTGGAAAGCTTGTATTGATGAAGATCCATTGTTTTTGTGACTACTAATATGTTTTCAGAACCAAGAAGATCATCCACTGAAAGAAAGGCAGCCCAATGGATGAGGCAGCTGATCAGCCTCCCAGAGAAAGCAAGTCTGAAGTTCTTGATGCCTTCAAGAAGGCACCATCCCCAAGTGGAGCCATTGTTAGCCACCTGTGAAATTTTTTATACCAAAAGGTGGCTAAAACTCCTTAGAGCCTTCAAGGAACAAATTTTATTGCTAAAAAAGTGTTGGCTCTTGAAGACTCTCAAAAGGCCTCAGGCCTCTGTCTTAATCTTCACTGTTGTGCCCATTTTACCATCTTTGAAATCCCGCTGATTCCCAAGACAAAATACTACTGCAAACACCATGTTCCCCCTTCCCCTCTTCCAAAAATAACCTTATTTCTCCTCCTCTTTCCCCATAAAATCCCTCATTTCCATGTTTTTCCCCTTTCCCCTTCATCATAATCCCTTTGATAAGGTTTAAGACCCTTTCTTGCCTTATCAAAACCCCCAACAACCATTGAAAATCATTGAAAAACTATAAAAATCACATTTTTTATATATTATAGACTTAAGCCCCTTGGGCTAAGTCCCTAACCCTTCCCTTCCATACGCCCTGGTGCTGGAACCAGGCACTGAGCCATTTGAGCACTTATCGCGTCATCCGATTGTGATTAGCCCTTCCTCCATAAACCCCGATCATATGGTTTTCCATATAACCCATGGCCCCGCAGACGGGCGCCAAGCCGCATTGTAAATTAATATTTTAAACCTTCATTTATATAAATTTGTCATTTTTATTATGTCCTAAGGTTTTCCGCTGGTGCAAATTTCAAGTCACTCTCCACCGTCGATCTGATTCACAGATCGACGGTGCGCAACCCATCGCCCTGGTGGTCCCCGCCAGCCATTTACTATTGCAAAACCGGGTGGAATGCATCACATCGCTTTCAAGCGAAGGGCGGTTTTTTCCCGATCGGCAGTGATTCCATTCACCTCCCGACGCATGGCCTTGAGCACTGTTCAAAAACCACCGCTCATCGCACGTTAAATTTCGAACATGGACCCGACATGATATTGACGTCCACCGTCCGATCTAGGGCCGCTCATTGGACGGTAGTCGCTCTCCGAAGATGCCCATTCAATAGCTCAGGGTACGATGCGGTGTTTAAAGAATCTCCATCGTCGATCTGATTTGCAGATTGATGGCCCATACTCCATCACCCCGGTCCCCTCGTCCATGGCGGCAGTTAACGGTCCCACAAGAGCCGACGACCCCCAGCGCCACATCAACATCCACACAAAAAATTTAATTGGGACGGGACTTCATCATTCCTCATCCAGTCAGCATTTATGGACCTGGGAACTTTATTCAGCATGATTATATTGAAAATTTGATGTTTGGGCATGTTTCTAAGGTTATTGGCGCCTATTTCTCCACCGTTGATCACTTGGGCCGCTCTCATCCGACGGTCCACTATCGTCCCGATTCCCGATCTTGATTTTTGATCATTTTTCCCAAAACAAAGGTTTTTAACCTATTTTCTCCATTTTTCCAAAAACTGACTCCTCCGCTTTGAATTTTTACCTCCGCTCCCGACCATCGATCTCTACGCGATCGACAACTCCAATTTGATTCTTTCCCCCATTTCCTTTTGACTCATTCTAATCAATCTCGACTGTTGGATGATGCCATACAACGACCACGCTCTCCCCACGTGCCTTCTGGAGCAGTTAACCTATACATGTAGGATTTTCTAATCTTTTTCGTATTTTGCAGGGTTCAAATGATTTTTTCCGTTATGTCTAAAGAAAATTTAAAGGCAGAAGGTGACGATCCTCCCGCCTTCAATTCACCAGAGGAAACCATTCGCAGGAAGAATCTCCACGTTTCATCAATGATTCATGAGGAATTTATGCCATATCACCCCTGCGAAGCCCTGTACACCAGCAAAACACAGCAAACCAGGAAAAAGTCAGAGAGTATCAGTGTCGAAGACAAAGATATACCGAAACAGAATATTGACGACAAAATTTGTGGGGATTACGTCTAAGATGGTTTATCAAAATCCTAATCCCCAATTAAAACATAGTTTGAAGAAAATCTTAAGTGTTTTAACAACAGGAAAGCCTCCACTGCCACATTTGAGGCAAATCAATTCCTCCCAGCTACCACAAAGCCACTTGTGCCTCAAAACATTCAAACAGAGGCCGAAGTTATTGATCAGGATCAGATATTTGTCTCAAAATGAAGCCATATGTTAATTCTGCAAGTAAAATTAATGACAAAATATCAGCAGAGTTACTTTGGCATCACATAGAGCCTTAAAGGTCAAAAAGAGCTCCCACCGATCTTAAATCTTTATGTAAATCATTTAATACAGAGGATACCTATGTAAGTTTCTTCATCAAGCCCCCCAAGGGCTGAGGAACCATTAAGTCTGTATTAATTGTCTTTAGAGATCTTTTATCAGATCTCACCTCCTCATTCTTCTATATACACTACTGTAGAAGATGAGTGAGGGGTTGGTTGATGTAGTTGCTGATCATTGCAATGTAATTGAGCTTGAGACTTCTACTTGTAAATAGTGTTCACTAGCCCTTGAAGCTCTGCTTGTGATAGATAAGTTAGGCTAAGATGAGTAGATGATTGCTAAACTAAAGCATTGGACTTAAAGCTATAACTGGTTTGGAGCATCAATACAAGCTGATTTATGGGATCCTGGTCTATGTTGACAGTGATGTTTTTCTCATTGTAACTTGTTATTTTGTTTCTGTTTTCACTGTGTTCATTTTCTCTTATAAAGAACAACATGCATAGAGTTAGGACCTACTGTATATCAGTACCCTTCTCTGACTGAAAATCTTTATCTAAATGTTTTCCTCTAATCTGTGTTATTTAGGAATGATTTAAATCAGTTTAAGCATAGGAATGCTAGCGTTCCCTTGTCTTATTGTCTTAGCTGAATATTGTTCTTAGATGTTACTTTCATTTCATGTTAAGTAGATATGAACTAAGGAAGATGTGCCCTGGTCCTAGTTTTATCCCCAAAGACTATCTGAATGTTTCCCTTGGAATGTGTTAAAAGCTGGCTAGTTTAGAAGTACTTACCAGATCTTAGGACATTCTTTGTTATCCTCGTGATTGTCTTGAAATTGACCAAGTAAAGCAGAGCTAGGAGAGGATTTGTGGTGAGCTCGGCCCGCTAGTTTCTACTCTAACAGTTGCCTTCAAGTTTCCCTTTGTTTTTATATGTTTTCTATTGAAAGTATATCAAAGGCTGGCTAGTTTAGAAGAACTTACTAGATCCTAGTTTTCTTTCATGTTTTTCTTAAGTGTGTGTCAAAGGCTGGTTGGTTTAAAAGTTCTTATCAGATCCTGGGCTGCTCTTTGTTCTTCATCTGTCTAATTCCCTTTCTTTTTTCTCATTCCATTCCATAAATCAAACTTTAAAGAGATCCTTAGACATAGATGACTTTCCCCATGGACCACTCTTGCCTCTCGCTATTCCAATTAAACCCTATTATGACTCCATAGCCCAATGGACTAAAACCTGCAGTTATCTACCTTCCTGGCCAAAGCTTGTTCTATTTGCTTGCAACTTCTCACCTTTCAAACTCTTTGCATTTAGAAATTTCCACCTCAAATAGTAATCATGCTCAACCATCCAAAAAACAAAAAAAACCCTTGGCCTTCATAACTAGCATAATATCATTATCCAAAACTTCAAAGACAAATCCATCTTTTCACTTATTGGAGAGATCTCTCTCCGGATTCATGAGGGCTAGATCCTAGAATCCCAAAGTGGTTGAAATAATGTTGTTTCTATGATTGGAATTCGCCAATATTGCTAATTATAGATTCCTAACAAACTCTTCATAAAATTGGATTCCAAAGCAAAAATTCACCTACGGAAATTTTCGTTGCATTTTTCTGGCTTCAAGCACAAAGCACGCTACGAAATTGCCTAAAAAAGGCAGAATTGGAAGTTTCAAAATTAACTCATATTTCAAAATAATTGATATATTTTGCAAACCTGGAGGAGGATTTTTTAGATCAGAATGTTTTGAAAACAAACCTCCTTTTTTTTTTTTTTAAATACCATCTCCAGCTATCCATAATCTGCATTTGAAAAACATGTATAAAATAGGAAAATTCTATTTTCTGAAAATAGATCCTAGAGACATCTTTGAATCTCCAAACTGGTAGCACCTATGATAAAAGTGAAAGAGGTTATTTTTAATTGTTCTATGCTTGAAAATAACCTCTCTTATTATTTCCAAATTTATCTTTTTTCATCCATAATCCTCTCTTTAAACTTACTGCTCAAACAATTAAAAAGCATAGCAATTTCCTTGTTAGCTCCATCAGAAATTCAAGCAAATTGAATTGGTGCATGCTTCAGCAAAGCTAGGGTCCTCCATGAATAGCTTAAGGTCCATGGGCTTCTATATTATCCATAGAGCCTTCTTTGTATGCTTTCTTGTGCATGACCATCTCCCTTATAACCAAGCTACCCTCGTAAACATGTGACACCTATAAGGACAAATTGGACAACAAGCTGCTTTTGGATAGCAAGCTGCTTGCCAAAAACCTAAAATTTTCAAGGGTGAAACATGAAAAATACATGCTAAGGCTTAAGGGTTAATAATAGAGAGGATCTTGGGTGAAAAAGATGAAATTCTAATATGGGTGGGAAAATTACAAATGGAGGAATAAAAGTGCAATGATGACAATCACTTATGATTTCACATGTTGGATAGCTGTCATAACCTAATAGGTGATCTCACCTTTCCCTAAAACCAATAGAAAATGAGAATTCATCGATCATATTTTGGAAAATGAGTTCTACGCAATGTTTAGGGAGTTTTGTAGTGAAATATGCTATTCTGCCACTGTATTCGCTACGAAAATGTGAAAAACTAGACAAGTGGCTCATTTCTTGATTTTAAGGCATGGGTGTGAAAAATAAATGATATAAATGGATTTGGCTGACATGACATGACTAAAAAATGGTTTTTTTGACATAGTCTAAACATGATTTTATAATTTCTTCATCAAATGCATGACCCAACATGATATAACATGAAACCTATGGTGACCTTATCAAAACAAATTTTGAAAATTTTGAGTGTTATAACAATGGCTCTAGTAGGGATGGTGTGCCCCTGTGGTACACCAAAGAACCTATAGTTCTAGTGCCATCCATCTCTTTGGAAATAAACTTCTGAAATTTTTTGTAATATTCCCAATTAGTCCTAAGCTAATGGGAATATTCATTTTTGTTTCATTTTTCTGTTTCATGAATAAAAGTGTAAAGGAGGTTCATAAAACTCCTAAATAGTAAATAATTCAATGCGAAACGTGAAAAAGGCTAAACCTTGGCTATGTAATCAAGCACCCGTAGGTGTGAAAGGGGATGGATGTTTTGGCTAGGTCAACCATGACCAAATCTACAGCGTTGTCTTGGAGGAGTGGCCATCAATGAGGCACATCACATTTTTAGATAGAGATGGCTTGTGTGAAAGGAGCTATTTCATTGAAGGTGGTTTAGGGTTTACAAGCTCTCAACTTATAAAAGGAAGAGGATGGTAGCATGAAGACGTCGTTGAATGATATTGAATTTATGAAGTATTGTCTGTTTATACATACAACTTTCTTTAGCTGTTTAGCCTAGATTGCAAATGTTGTTTAGCATTGGGTGTTCCTGATCAGGAATCCCACCTCTTCCCATTGAGTAGCTCTTGGGAGAGTCTTGTATTGCATATTCCACTATCTCACTTGAGGCCAAGCTTCTTCTTCCAACTACAATGTAGATCATGTTGAGGGTTTGGTTGTCTTTGAAAGCTGCAGTAAGTGAAGGCTAGATCTACTTAGATCTAGACCATTCTAGTGCTCCTTTTCAGTGGGGAAGGATTTTATCACATTGGAAAAAGAGTACTGGAACATTGGAGCATCATTTTCAGATCTTGGCACGTGGCCAAACTTATTCTAAACCCTACAGTGCAGTATTTCTTCTATAACCGTGTTATTCCTATAGGTACTGTTGCAGGGTGTTTTGGCACATCAGTTGGAGAGTTAGATTTCAAGTGTTGGGGATCTGCCCTCCACTTTGAAGGTCCATTGAAGGAAGATATATTTCTCATCATATCAGATCTGATCTAAATACCTTGTATACTTTAGAATTTCTAAATATTTCTGTAGATCTGTAGACTTAGATCTTAGATCTACTGCTTATACTTGGTGTAATGCTAAAAACCCCAAGGGGATCTGAAAGAGGAGCCTATCTAGTGTATGGATTTGTTATAGATCTGAATTTTCATGCATTGATTTGCTCTAGATCTAACATGTGATCAATAGTTGTTGCAACCTAATAAAATAACATTGTCAAGCTCTTTTCAGTCTATGTACATGGTTGCAGGACCTCTTTTTGAGGATTTTATTCTATTGGAGACTTCTATTTCCTATTGTACATATTATGGGCCTCATGGTGCATCTAATTTGTTGCTGTAAATGTTAAAGAAGAGTCTCCATATTGGCCTCCTACTCTTACTTTGATGATCTATGTTATTTTTCCAGCATATCTTTAATATATTGTTGTATTTCCCATTTGGGAATATTACAGTGGTATCAGAGCATCATTCTGGCACAACCTACGTTTTCTAAGAAGCCAATATGTCTTATGAAGAAGAAGACCCTATTATTTATAGAGATAAGAGGTATATAAAGAGAAGACAGAAGAAGAAATTTGATTACACCAGTGACATTGAAGATAAGGGTAAAGCCCCTGCATCTAGAAGTGAAGAAGAAGAAAAGGATTTTCCTAAGATCCTTTTGAAATCCATGCAAGATATTTCTAGAGAGATCAAAGAGATGAGATTGGACATAATCAAAGAATCCCCTAAATGATTCCATCTTGGAAAGAGCTTTGGCATGTCTCATCACTGGAATGATCAACTAGTGCATCAGCCACATGTTTCCCAATGCTCTACCATGCCTACCTTTTTGGCTGTGGGAAATGAAGGGTTTCAAGAGCAAGAATCCATTGAAGACTATTTTGAAGAATATGAGTCTCAAAATTAGAGATTCAAATATCACTTGAGTTTTCAGGAGTTTTTTCACCTCAAGGACAAAAGAAGACCAGGGCATCATCATAGAGGTGGTGGATTCATTCAAAATCATGATCGACATCACTCTATGGGAAGATTATTTTTACCCAAATTTGATGGTTCATACAAGTGTTCTGCTAAATCATGGGTAGAAAAAATTTACATCTAATTCCAGCTGAAAAAGGTCCCAGAGATGGAGGCTATCAAGATTGCAGCGCTGCACTTTGTAGGTGAAGCACATAATTGGTGGTTCCATGGCTTGTCTACATTGGGTCATTCCAATGTGACTACTTATTCAGAGTTCACTAGAAGGCTGGTGGAAATATTTGATAGAAGAGATCCAGAGACACCATTCATGAGCCTTGCAAAGTTGAAACAATCAGGTAATATAGAGTCTTACATTTCTAAATTTTTAAGATTATCTGTTATGGTTCATAATTTTTCTGCAGCAAGAAGGGTGTACATGTTCATTTATGGTTTAGATGGACCTCTTCATGGGTTGGTTAAATATACCAAGCCCACTACCCTGCATGATGCTATTGAAAGGGATAGAGACCTTCAAGATGCCTTGCCAAAAGCAAAGGCAAGATTTCAGCATAAGCCCTCTTTTCCTTCAAAGGGAAAGGAAGATAATGCTGCTCCTTCCAAGAAGAGCTCATACAAGAAGCCCCTTGATGATGAAGTTCAGAGAGATATAAGAAAAAGGAAGCTATGATTCACTTGCCAAGAATCATGGGCACCTAGACATAGATGTGCTACTGTAAAAGCACATTACATAGAGGTCTTCTCAGATTTTGAGGAGGAAGAAGAAGATGAACGAAGAAGAGGTCACAGCGTTGACACTGTAGAAGGAGAGATAACACCGTCAAGAGAATGGGATGGAGTATTTGCTCCTATTGAGGGGCTCTTGCATCTTCGAGAGGAGTACCTAAGTACTTGAACTTAAGAGTTCAAGGTTCCATATTGAATCAGAGGGTATCTGTTTTGATTAATAGTGGGCCAACCCACAATTTCATTGATGCCCATCTAGTGCAAAGGAGGGCAATACCCACTGATAATTTTGAGGGATTCTCTGTTTTGGTCCCCAGAGATAGAAAAATGAAATGCATGCATTATGTCCCATCACTTTTAGTCACCATGGGGACTTATACATTGGTTGATCACTTCTTTGTGTTTGACATACCTGACACCAATGTGACTTTGGGTGTTTAATGGATGATTACATTGGGAAAAGTCACCACTTATTGGGAGGCTTTGCAAATGGAATGGGTGGACAAGAATAGTGGTGAAACTCAAATGATCAAAGGCGTGCATACATATCCCTCACATACCACTTCCACACAAAGAACATAGATGGATTTGTGTAGTGGAAGCAAGGACCTTACAGTCCCATCTATCATGCTCATGAGACTTCTGCATGGGACACTCTTATCTAGTGGCAAACCAACTGTTAGGCAACCTGATTCAATTTCTGTGGGATATCTCTTACCACATGATTCTCCAAATTTAGATCTAGGAGGGATGGGAGCATTGGAAGACAATAATACAGTGTTGGGAGACTTGGGTAGGCTCAAGAATAAGGGAGATATTTTTCCCTTATCATCATCACCCACTCTCATTTCTGATTCTGCGCTGTGGGAGGAGAAGAATGGAAGGAATGGCCTTCCAACATATACCTTTGGCATGGGAGATGTCAAGGATGAGAGCAACAACATGACAGACATTTATGTTGATGCATCATCAATGCTTTCATTATTGGGTAGTTTAGATCCATATTGGAAATCCCAACTGTTGGTGGATTACTCCAAGGATCTTCACACTTGTATGATACTTGATGAACAGATGCATGAAGAGGGCTATTTAGTCCAAGGAGGAGCCATCTATCATCATGGTAGGATCTTCTTGTCTAGAGCCTCTAAGCTCAAGAAGAATTTGCTACAAAGAGCTTATGAAGAGTTTTGTTTCAGCCACATATGTTCCATGAAGATCTACAAAATCATCATGAGGAGCTTTGATTGGGAAGGCTTTGAAGGAGAACTACATCAACATTTTCAAGAATGCATGAGCCATGTGGAGTTGGGGCAGCAACATGACTTTGTTAGGGTCCCATGATTTGATAGATTGGTAGACCAAATACACAAGGTAACATCAAACCAGTATTTGGAGTCCTAGGACCTGGCCTTCTTGGACTCAGAGAGGGCTCTCTCTATTGTATGCAAAGGATGTGAACTTTTTTGCTTCTAGGGTTTTGATTTTAGGCTAGTTGTTAAGTGTAGGGTTTTGTTTGTTTGTTTTGGTTGGGTAAGGTGATAAAGTAGAATAGGTGGAGTGAGAGGTCTTCAAATCATTGGGATATGGAGTTTATGAAAGTCATGGATATCTCAACAATGAAACAAGATGCGTAACAGGGAACATCTAGCATGGTCAAATGGATCTTTAAGGCATGTGTGAAGTGAAATGAACATAAAGTTGGTGAGCATAGCAGGTGTGTAAGGGCAATGAAGAATCCTTAAAAAAGTACTTTTTAAACAATATGGTCTCAAATAACGATCAACATAAGGACATAGTCATAAGATAGGGAAAAATAATAGCTATTTTATTATACTTAAGTAAACAAGAATTCAAGATGAACGATTCAATGAACCAAAGAAAGAAAGAAACTTATCTAATTTCTAGTGATTTCACCTCAAGGTTTAGAAAACATACCAGATAATATATAAATTTAATAAAAAAAGATGGAACTCCTAAGAATCTATGATCAAGCTACAAATAACTTTAAGGCAACTTCTCAAGCATGGACAAAGGGCATGATCAGAGCACGGCCTCTTTGGCTAAAACCTAACAAGTAGTACTTTAAAGAGAGATTCCAAAACATAGTTTAAATATCATCAAATAAGCAAGGATAACCATAAAAAATATTTTAAAACTACTATATTGAACCATTCATGGAATAAAAAATCATAATTAGGTCTAAGAAGAAACTAAGAATTCCTTAAACTAACCCAGCAGAGGAAACCATAAAGACAATAGAAAACATGAAGGACTAAGGTGCCTCAAAATATATTTCTTAGCCTATACTCTTATGTTCTACTGCAACATATAAGGATGTAACAAAATGATACATAAGGAAAGAAGAAATAAACAAATACACATCACCATTAATCATGCTCAGGGATCCTGCAAGTTATCCTCCTTCATCATCAATCAAAGCAAGCCATTCAGAAACTCCACAAGACCAATTTATTCTTCAAACTCAATAAAACCATGTATTGCTCTAAAAAATCATCAAATTACAACATTTAAAATGAAGCCCTCATGCTCTATTTATCTTAGCAAAGAAGGGAAAAAACCCTAGATTGGGTTGGAAAATGTCAAAATCACTCATAAATGTCATAAATGCCCAAGAGACCATGCAAGGCCCAAGGCACAAAATATCCCATGAAATAAATGCCAAAATACCATCTACCACCTAATTCTAGAATGATTTGCCTCAAAAAACATAAAAATATCAATTTTCAATAAATGAGTGTGTTTTGTTGACTTTTGGCCAAAAACACACAGTGTTGTCTATAAGTGTAGCGCCATCCTAGGCAGAAAATAGGTCCTGTTGAAGCCAAGTTTTGGGGACCTTCTCGATGTCAGATTTTTCTTCGTGATGGCCCGATGGAAATATTTTTGAGTATAATTTCTAAATATACCTTTGTTTTTCTGATTGATCCCCTGTAACCCGTTCAAAAAGTCAAATTCCCCAAACTTCTCTGAGCGTAGCGCCAAGACAGGCAGAAAATGGGTCCACTTACAGCCGGGTTTTGGTAACCTTCCCGATGTCAGATTTTTCTCTGTGATGGCCCGTTGGAAATAACGCTGAGTATAATTTCAAAATATATATTTGGTTGTCTAATTGAGCTCCTGTAACCTGTCCAAAAATCCAAATTCCCCAAACTGCTCTGAGCGCAGCGTCAACACAGGCAGAAAATGGGTCCACTTGCAGGCAAGTTTTGGTGACCTTCCTGATGTCGGAATTTTCTACATGATGTCCCGTTGGAAATATTGCTGAATATAATTTAAAAATATACCTTTGGGTTTCTTATTAAGCACATGTAACTTATTCAAAAAGTCAAATTTCCAAAACTGCTCTGAGCGCAGTGCCAGGCCTGAAAATGAGGCAGAAAGGTGAAAAATGAGGTGTTTTTGGACCTTTTGAGGGGTCAAAAATGCTCCAAATGCTCTGAAATGTGGTGATAATAGTGTAATCGGCATGAGAAATCAAAAAATGTAAAGTTATCCCTCTAAGGATTCCTGAGGGAAAAGTGTAGCGTCAGTGGCGTTGCGCTTATAGGCCTCCAAATTCTCAAAAAACCAAAAATGTTCAAAATTATCTCAAATTTGGTGGATGTGTGCCTCATGGGGTTTAAGAAGTCTGTAGAAAATATTGAGGCAAGATTTCAAGGTTTACTTGGTCTTTTCCTCTTTTTATTGTTTTGAATTTCAATGATTGCCTCTTCGAGCTTGGCACTAGTGAGCTTATTTTTCAAGGCATAATGTGTAGGCCAAGGTCTCTTTTATCTTCTTCATATGTTTGTGCTCATCCTATTCATTTGAGAAACCCTCTTAATCTTACATTTTATATCTATTTTGACCAAGATTTTCATTGTTTTTTACTGTCTCAAGGGCTCTTAGTTTATTCTTCATTTTCTGGAAGATCATCCTCTGCTTGTTGGTTACCTATCTCATTTCTGCCCATGTTGTCCTTCTCATATTCATCCTCACCATTTTTAATGTGGTTGCTGATTTCTTCATTACTTACCTCTTTTTTATCATCAACCTTCATGTCTTATGCGTTATCTTTGATTTCCTTTCTTACCTTGGCTTGACCCATTCTTACTGTTTGATTTTATCATTGTTTTCACTGCCATTACCCTGCTCTGTTTCCATGTCTCCTGCCTGTTGTTGACTTCATTCATCATTCACCTTCATTATCATTTGGGCTTGAATCATGGTCATCTTCAATCCCACTTTTACTTGACTGTTCATTGCTACTTCATTCTTATCATTTTAACCTTGCTTGCAGGTCTTTGAAGGCAAGGTGGAGTTGATTTTCTTGAGCCTTTGGAAAATTCTTTGCAATTTGGAGGATTTTGGCATAAGCGTAGCGTCGGGAAGGAAACTGGGTGAGCTGGGCCCTCTGCGCGTAGCGCTACACACCTCGTGCAGGCCTTCCAACCTCTGGGCATAGTGTCGTGCCTGTCGGGTCGCCCTCTGTGCGTAGTGTCGAGCCTGGGCGTGTCAGGTTTGCCTGTGCATAGTGCCGGGCTATACGCACAACACCTCCCACTATACATGCAACGCAGTGGAAAATTTTCAGTGTGAGGACCTCGCTACATGTAACGCCGGGGTATATGAGTGTAGCACCGGGCTCTGAGTGCAGCGTCAGTGACCTTGCCCAGAAATTGTCCAAAAAACTCAAAAATCTCTCCTGAAGGGTTTTTTTTCTCTCTTTGAAAATAACCAATGTATAATGAGTCAAGTGTTTAAGTGAATTTGATTTTGATAGCCTTGGGCACACAAACTTATTTTTTCCCAAACCTACTTTAAAATGTTCCTCAACCTTTTTTTATTTCATTGATATTCTTCTCACCTTTTACAGGGGGTGATTTAAAACAAAAAAATGGTGCTCTTTCCCTTCTAATCATTTTATTTGTTTCTCTTTGGGAAACTGACATGGTGAATTTTGGTTTAATTGGACCCAATGATGCTTTCAAAACTTGTTTTTTCAGATGGTTATTCGAGTCACCATATTGCACTATGTTTTGGCTTGTTTCTATCCTTGAATTTTTTTCACAACTTTTAGGCATCTGCATGGTGGCAACACCCTTTAAGAAACCTCTTTGTCCTTGCTTTGAAGATCAAACTTCCCTTTTCTTGATGGGTGGCTGAGAAACCTTTTTTCATCTTTTTTATTTCCTTTAGGCATGATGCAACCAGTTTTGACAAACCAAATGACCTTCATACTCAGGCTTGCCACCTCCTTTGGGCTACTTCTAATTTTCTTTGCAGGTGCCTATGACATACTGATTTTTAGCTCTGTCTGATTTTATGATGTTTGACACTTTCATAACAGTGACCTAAAGACCAGTTTGGTATCCTATTTTGAACCTCAACCCTATGCTTTGATTCTTTTGACCATTTTATAGTAGTTGACTGCACTTTGAAGACTTGATCTCCCTTAGTTTTATACTCTTTGCATTCTCTTCCTCTGAGGAAGTGAAACATTGTTACCTTGGCAAACCATGGAGGTCACCTTTTGACATATTTTTCAAACCTTTTGCCTGCTGTCATCATGGAAATATTCATTTCACCCTCACTTTCCTATCTTCTCAAAACTTTAGGTTTTAGGGATGTTACAGAAAAATAGTTAGTGTTGTCTTCTAAGTTCTTTGTAGCCCTTTCAGGTTCATTCATTTCTATTCAGTTCACCTCACCTTTTTTCCTTATTCATTTATAAATTCTAAAAATCTTAAAATCATGCTTGATTGTGTTGATGTGCATCTGTCCTTGTGGTATTTTGCATTGGCTTCTTGGTTGACAACATTGTTTATCCAATTAGTCCTAAAAACCCTGATTCTATTTGAACTTGGGCATGCTTCTTCTTCTTTGTTGTGGATGTCCTTCAGTGAGGAGCTGGTCTCTTACCTTACCTATTTATTTGTATGATAGCTATCTCAATCATTCCTACAGAAATTTTTAAGAAGCACAATTATCCTCTTGCTGAATGCTTTCTTTGGAAAAGTAATCCTTCTTGAAGGCCTTTTTGATCTAATTTGGACAAAAAGTTGCTTGACCTTATTTCACATTTGATTTCATCTTCTTGGCATAAAAAAAATAGTGTTTTAGAACACCAAAACAATCCTACAACTTATGAAACCCTAAATGACCTAGTGGGAGGCTCTTTGGACTTGTCTTTTGACTGAAAGTTTGGCTTGGGGTCGTCAAGTGTGAAAAAAAAAGAGTTTTTTGATATTTTGATGTATTAAAGATCCAAAATCCAATGTATTTTATTTTTCTAAAGAGCCTACAGAGATAGTTTTGAGACCATCAATGCTTGAGGAATTTGTTGAATAGGGGGAAGAGTAGGCTAGCTGGTGATCTTAGGTGGCAAGTGGAAGGGTGAGGCAAAGGAAAAATAGAGTGTTGTGGTCATAGGTGGAAAAACATAATGAAGGTGAGTGGCATGAGCCCATGATGGGTCTTCTGGGACTGGTAGGTTGACCATGACATGATATAATAGTAAAATAGTGAAAAATTTATCCTAAGGATAATGAAGGCAGTGAAATTTCTTAAACTCACAATATTCATGAATTTTGTTTTTAGAAATCTAGGATAAGCATTTAGTCATCTACAAAAAGAAAAAAATAATGATGACTAATAGACTCTATGAAAGAGTTATTTAAGCTATCTCTTCCTTCTTTTGAGAGAGGAGATAAATATATGCACCACTCCATTTGTATAAGGAGGATTGTTGGTGAAGAACGTGCTCATGTAAAACATGTTTTATTTTATGATTGTATGCATTATTTCACCATGTTTATGCAGGCCATGAATCCAAGGAGGAGTAATATATCTTGTAAACTTCATGGCCAACCTTGGGCCACAAAAATTTCTAAACTTGGCCACTCCCTTCATGGACAAAGGGAGATTTTATTTCATGATGGGTGCATTCCTAAGGCACCAAATATATCTCACACTTTTAGCATAGTGAGATAACATGGGCATCAAGTAAGTGGTGGGGAAACCACTTACCCCATTTAGATCTGATGCGGGCAGGAGATGCATTGCACTGGTTCGACATGTGGGACTATGACCCACCTCCATATGCACAAATTTCTATTTGTATGTATATTGTTTTGCTCCCATACATTGATGATGTACTTGTGTTTTTTATGGGAATGTATGGAGGGAGGATGGGAGGCATGTATGTGCCCTATGGGATGGAGGTTCTCCATGTATCTTATGCTACATGTTTCAGGGAGGAAATTGGGCAAGCCATGTTTTTTTCATTTCAGATATTGCCTCCTTATAGGATACACTATTTAAATCTCATAAGAACTTTGGAGGAAAAAATCATGGAGGGATGGATTGGTGAACACTTAGCTTATGGAGGAAGCTTATCACATGATTGTGTCACCAATGGAGGAGGAGAAGAGTTGCAGCACTCACCTTGTCAGTTGCTTGAGGACAAGCAACATTTTGGAGGGGAGGACTGTAATATTCCCAATTATTCATAAGCTAATGGGAATATTCATTTTTGTTTCATTTTTCTGTTTCATGAATAAAAGTGTAAAGGAGGTTCATAAAACTCCTAAACAGTAAATAAATCAATGCCAAATGTGGAAAATGCTAAATCTTGGCTATGTAAGCAACCACCCTTAGGTGTGAAAGGGGCTGGATGTTTTGATTGAGTCAACCATGACCAAATATACAATGATGTCTTGGAGGAGTGGCCATAAATGAGGCACAACGCAGTTTTAGATGGAGATGGCTTGTGTGAAAGGAGCTATTTCATTGAAGGTGGTTTAGGGTTTACAAATTCTCAACTTATAAAAGGAAGAGGATTGTAGCATGAAGAGGTTGTTGAATGATATTTAATTTCTGAAGTATTGTATGTTTATACATACAACTTTCTTTGGATGTTTAGCCAAGATTGCAAATGTTGTTTAGCATTGGGTGTTCCTGATCGGGAATCCCACCTCTTCCAATTGAGTAGCACTTGGGAGAGTCTTGTATTGCATAGTCCACTATCTGGATTGAGGCCAAGCTTCTTCTTCCAGCTACAATGCAGATGCTGTTGAGGGTTTGGTTGTCTTTGAAAGCTGCAGCAAGTGGAGGCTATATCTACTCAGATCTAGACCATTCTAGTGCTCCTTTTCAGTGGGGAAGGCTTCTATCCCATTGGAAAGAGAGTATTGGAACATTGGAGCATCATTTTTAGATCTTGGCATGTGGCCAAAGTTATTCTAAACCCTACAGTGGAGTATTGCTTCTAGAACTGCGTTATTCCCATAGGTTCTATTGAAGGGTATTTTGGCACATCAGTTGGAGAGATGGATTTCAAGTGTTGGGGATATGCCCTCCACCTTGAAGGTCCATTGAAGGAAGATCTATTTCTTGTAATATCATATCTGATCTGAATACTTTGTATACTTCAAAATTTCTGAATATTTTTGCAGATCTAAGGATCTTATATCTACTGCTTATACTTGGTGTAATGCTGAAAACCCCAAGGGGATCTGAAAGTGGAGCCTATCTAGTGTATGGATCTGTTATAGATCTAAATTTTCATGCATTGATTTTCTCTAGATCTGACATGTAATCAAAAACTGTTGTAGCCTAATAAAATAACGCTGTCAAACTCTTTTCAGTCTATGTACATGGTTGCAACACCTCTTTTTGAGGATTTTATTCTATTGGAGACTTATATTTCCTGTTGTACATCTTATGGGCCTCATGGTTCAGCTAATTTGTTGCTGTAAATGTTAAAGAAGAGTCTCCATATTGGCCTCCTTCTCTTACTTTGATGATCTGCGTTATTTTTCATTCATATCTTTAATATATTGTTGTATTCCCCATTTGGGAATATTACATTTTCCAAGCCTTCTTCAAACTCTTATGGCCTTCACCTTAGGCTCAAGCTTGATGATTACTGCTGAAAAACCAAATTTGTAACTACTAAAAAGATGCTTAGTCTACTTTGAGCTTATTTACACACACTCTTACCTACCCTAACAACTGCAATATTCATGTTCGATTCAAGCAACATGAAACCTCCAATAAAGCCAGTCAATGAGCTGATCTGATGCTTGAACACCTTGACTACAATTGAACCAAAAGAAAACTGTATTATGAAATGATAAAGGTAAGAGAAGATGGATCTGTTTTTCATAGTGAAAAAATAATTGAAAATTTGGACTGTAGAACTCTTCCATGTAATCAGCTATGGGATCATAGAAGACACAATTTATTGATATCCTTTTTAAGCTCTCAATGAAAAATTGATCCTGGATATCCTTTTCATTTTCTTCACCAAGGCTGAAAATTGATTCCAACTCTACATTATCAAGCTCATAACCATATTCTTCCTTTATCTACAAGTCAAATGATATAACAATTTCTTCCTTTTATGGAGGAGGAAAACCTTCCAAGAACTATTTAGGATCTTGGAAATCATGTGATCCAATTTTAACATCCAATAGTTCAATTTCATTCTCTAATATTTCAGCAGTTAATGAAAGAAAACAATTTTTATTTTCAGGTGTGAGTCAACTATATTTCAAACAATGAAATAATATTATGGATAAATTTTCATCTTTCTAAAATTCTGTTAACTCATTCCTTACACTTTGTAAAATTTCATCATATAAAGAGTTTTCCACATACCCTGTCATATTGGATCACCATGAATGTTATGAAATTTAGATTCTTCCCAATGAATTCGCTCTGAACTTTGAAGCTCGGGATCTTGAAAAATGGAGTTTCTAGGTGAATGGTATAGCCTTCCTGTGTTTGGCTTCTGTTAGCACCTGATCTAGACCCCAGGCTGAAAAGGGAAAAACAGGGTAACAACTAAACTACGCTCAGCCTGTAGCTAGCCCTACAAGGACAGGAGAGGGCTCTCTCCGTGAAAAGATATTTGACAAAACAAAATAATGGACTGATATTAGGCTAGGTATAATAATGGGGAATAGGTTTAATAAAATGAATGAATGAATATTTCAGGGATGTATGGGATAAAAATGGAATAGTTTGAAACTGGGGAATTAAATCAGGACACAGGGTATTTCATGGTGCAAGATAGGCAAGAAATTTCAGCAGTAACATTAAATAAGCATGAGATGGAAATCATGGCGAGGAGCTAAAAAGGGCACAATAAATGGATCCTTTTAAAAATGAAGAAAAAAAACAGAGTATGAATGATTTCCCAAGGCAGAGCATAAAAATGGATTCTACCTTTCTATCTTGAAAGCATTCAAAAGGAAATGTTTATGAATGAATGGAACACATAACAATTTTACATATGAACACAAAGAAGAAAACAATGCTAAAATCATACCACATGAATCCCACAAATCAGATCTGCATCTCTTATTAATTCCCTATCAAAATGTACAATGGAGCGCAGAGCATTATTTTCCACACTATTCCCCTACTGCTGAGTTACAGACTTTCTAACTGCTTTACAAATGATTTACAATTACATTAAATAAGCTGAAAAGTGGGAACATAGATCCACAGAAAAAGGGAGTTGTTCTGACAGCTCAAGAACTAAAAAATAATCATAGAAAATGAATCCAACAATTTTCCCCTAAAAATGAGGAACAACTATACATTTTGGGACATTTGAAAATTCGCTGTTATAATGGATAAAAGAAAAATAGGCAATCTGAAAACAGATTTCCTACTTTGCTGTTGCTGTAAAAATATTTGTTTTATATGAGCTTTCTCAGCCTTTGACTGTTGCTTTCCATTTTTCCGTTGAAGGAAACTGACTTTAATAAAATACTTTGAAATAAAATAGAATGAAATAATGGCTCCGTGAAGGGAAAAATTAATTTTGAGTGAATAGGAGCGAAGGGAGAAGGGATAGGGTCCGCATCGCAATTACAATCGTGGTCAATGGGAAAAGAGGTGATACAATATATAATAACATTGGGAATGTATGTTTTCAATGATATCATTGCAAATCAGGATCGGAGGAATGGGAGCAGACATATTTGAACGAAGGAAAAAATTTCTGATGCGATTAGCAAGGCCTGATGGGGTAATACAACAAACCAAAGGAATGATGGGTGAAAAACGAGTATAAAGGGTTTTGGCACTTTTACAAAGGGGTGAAGTGATGTATATTGAAAGAGTGGAGGGCTTATAATGGTAGGACCCGGGGATTATAATTGCAATTGGCATAACGGAAATCGTGGTGGGCATGTTACACATTGAAACTTTGCCGATGTGATTGGGGAGAGCTCCTTGTATAAACGAATAAACCCAGAATTTTGATTTATACAAAGGGAAGGCCCTTTATAATGGACATGCAGAGAATATATGGTGGGCCCGATGTTTAATCGGCATCGAGGATAGGAAAGGAGTGAGATAGAATGATACATATGAAATCACCGATGCGATTGGGGTGCGATGGATTGTAAGCCGTTTGATCGATTGAATATATCGGCGGTTGGCATACAATCGGATAATATCAATCGGGAGTGCTCAATCGGGGGAGGCATTTTATGGAATCGCTGATTGCGATAGGCCCGATCACATATGGGTGATCGGATTAGGGGGGAACGATCAATGGTCAAGATGCACATCAGAGATAGTCAATTGTATCGGAACCTTTGGCATGGGCCAATCGGAATGTACCCATAAGATTTTGCGATGCGATGGGAAAGGGAAGGGAAGGTATAGGTAGGGGGTTTTTATAATATAACTTTGATTTATGTTATAATGTTTCATGGCATGGAGGGGAAGTGGTTTGGGAATGGCGGGGACTTATAATATAAACTTTATTATAAATTTTAAGGGTAATGGTGGGGAAGTGGTTGTGTAAATCACATATGTGTTTTAAATGATTAAATAATGCGATTATGTAATCGGAAGGGCGGAAAAAGGGATTTTTAAAGGAAATATTAAATTTTAATAATATAAAGTTTAAGGGAAAGATGAAAAAGGGGGAAGTTTAGGGAATAGGGGACCTTTACTTCACTTAGGCATAAATTCCAATCCAGGTGTCATTTTTAAGAGTGCAATATACCGTTGGAAAGCTATTTCTAGGCTCTTTCTACTGGATCTACTTGGAACATGATTTGATGTTGAACATGCTGTGGAAAACTTCTCTGAAAGGCAGGGTGATGACTTGGTGGAGACAACATCTTCTGAATTGTGAATTATTACATATAATGACATGAAATTACATAATGAATGATAATGAAGGAAAAATATCATGTTTTCACCTCAAAACATGGTTTTGAGGTGAAAATTACATCAAACTGAATAAAATATTTCTTTGATCTACCAGGTGCTGAGACTTTGAGTTTATTGACCTCCTCATGACCTTGCTAACATTTATTGATACTTGAATCATTAGTTTGACCATGGAGAGACCCTAGAACCTAATGAGACTCATCCTATGACCAATGGACATGACTCACAAAGTGAAAATAGCTCATGACCAAAGACCATAGAGAGGAGAATCAACAAGTTTCACATGAGGGAAAACTGATGAACAATCACTACCATCAATGATTCCATGACCTAGCAAAAATGGTGAAATTTATTGGTATGGAACTCCTAATATGAAAATTCAAAAGAGAAATTTTTATCATTGATGGCAATATGAGTAGAATGACACTAATAGCTTATGTTCACCATCAGAAGTCAAATCTGAACCTTTTCGTTCAGCCCAGAGAAAATTTACACCTTCGTCCCCGGGAACGACGCCAAAATGTTATCACCAAATTGATCTAGTTGGATGCTCATCAATCAACTCAATGTAACTCTGTCAAACCACTTCTACTTGAAGATTAGCCTCTTCAATTTGAGAGGGCTCTCTCAAAAGGGGTTTATGATTTTCAATAGAAATAATGCTAGAGGGATAACTCTATGAGCTTGTGTCTTGGTTTTTGTATGATTGCAGGTCAAAAAATGAAGGCTTGCTACCATTGGGATATGGAGTCAGTGCTAGAGAAATCAATGACAATGGATCTCCTTGTGGAAGCTGAGGCATGTAGATATGTAAATGAAAGGACAACACATATAATTTACTCAATAGATAAATTTTCAAAGGAAATCAGAGCATGAGAACCATGAATTCTAAGTAATGAACATTAAGATATTGAAAGCAAGATATTGAGAAACATATACAATATTTTAATGCTTGAAGGAAGTTAGAGCATGAGAAGCACACATCCTGAGTAATAAAAAATTAATATATTGAAAGAAAAGTAGCAAAATACATAGGACATGGTTGATGAAAAGATCAAATGAATCTAAGGTGAAGGAGAAAGCTCACAGCCACTGCCTATTACTGATCAAAACCTTTTTACAATAGTAGTAGTGAAAGTAACATCTTCCAACCCTTTTTTATTCGATATTATACCTATTAATAGGCTTCAACACCTTCACATTGGATATGCCTTCAAGATGGACCTTTGAGTCCTCTTCTTGACACCTAATCTAACTAAAAATCCAAATACATGGTAATGATAATGACACCTACTAACTTTAGGAGTTAGAAACCTAATAGGACTCAAATACATATTTATTACACTTTCCAACTAAAAGAACAACCTGTTTACATCGAAAAGGATGATGTGCTTAAGTAGCACTGACCATGACTAAGATATAAATTCCCTCACTGTATTTATGAAACTAATTTTCCTATTTTTAAGGAAATGATGCCATCACACATGATAATGCCTCCATAATGAACTGATGAGCTGGATAACTTTGTCAAAGACCAAACTACATAAAAAACATTCCTATGACTTTCTTTGACCTTTACATGTGGCTATTTGACCTTCAAAACACTTTAAAGATAAAAAATACAACCCAAAGCTCCTTGCTGCAAAGACAAAGGTCATTAGGCAGTTTCATAGCGTAGTTTAGTAGCATATTTCATTCCACCAACCTCTACCACCTATTAGCTCTCTTTGCTGATGTGGACATGTTTGTTTGGTTAAAAGAGCTAAATAATATCAATTTACCTCCTTAAATATTCATAAAACTGGATTCCAAAGCAAAAATGCACCTACAGAAATTTTCGTAGCGTTTTTCTGGCTTCAAGCCTAAAGCACGCTACGAAACTGCCTAAAAAAGGAAGAATTTGCAGTTTAGCAATGAAATCATATTTCTGAATCCTTGATATATTTTGAAAAATTGGCAAAGGTTTTTGTAGATAAGAATGTTTTGAAGAAAAACGTATCTTGTTTTTTTAAATACCATCTCCAGCTATCCATAATTTGCATTTGAAAAACATGTATAAAACAAGAAAATTCTATTTTCTGAAAATAGGTCCCAGAGGCATCCTCAAATCTCCAAAATGGTAGCACATGTAAGAAAAGTGAAAGAAGTTATTTTTACTTGTTTTTTTCTTGACAATAACCTCTCTCATTATTTCCAAATTCATCTCTTTTCATCCATAATCCTCTCTTTAAACTTACTACTCAAACAATCCAAAAACACAGCAATTTCCTTGTTAGCTCTAGCAGAAATTCAAGCAACTTGAATTGGTGCATGCTTCAACAAAGCTATGGTCCTCCAAAAATAAATTAAGGTCCATGGGCTTCTATTTTATCCACAGAGCCTCCTTTGTATGCTTTCTTGTGCATGACCATCTCCCTTTATAACTAAGCTGCCCTCTTAAACATGTGACACCTATAAAGACAAATTGGACAGTAAGCTATTTTTGGACAACAAGCGACACCTATAAAGACAAATTGGATAGCAAGATGCTTTTGGACAACAAGATGCTTGCCACAAAGCTAAAATTTTCAAGGGTGACACATGACTAATACATGCTAAAGCTGAAGGGTTAATAATCGAGAGGAGCTTGGATGAAAAATATGAAATTCTAATATGAGAGGGAAAATGACAAATGGAGAAATAAAGTGTAATGATGACAACCACTTATGATTTCACATGTTGGATAACTGTCATAACCTAATAGGTGATCTCACCTTTCCCTAAAACCAATAGAAAATGAGAATTCATCGATCTTATTTTGGAAAATGAGTGGTACGAAATGTTTAGGTAGTTTCATAGATAAATTTTCTATTCTAGTACTATATTCACTACGAAACAGTGAAAAACTAGAGAAGTGGTTCATTTCTTGATTTTAAGGCATGGGTTTGAAAAATAAATGATATGAAATGGATTTGGCTGACATGAAATGACTCAAAAATGGTTTTTTTGACATAGGCTAAACATGATTTTATAAATTATTCATCAAATGCATGAACGAACATGATATAACATGAAACCTATGGTGAATGTAATGTGGAATTATGAATTACGGATAAAACATTCTTCCCTAGACAGGTTCTTATCTAGAACAATAGATCAAAGACTTTGCGACTACTTTTCCTAACTATAAATAGACACACAAAACAGATAAAATAACTTACTTGGAGTTCAAGCGCTTCCTATTCTCCTTCTGTCGCTCTTGCTGTAGCTTCAAATCCAAGCTAGATGTCTGAAATATTTCCTGCAAAGATGAACACTAAACAGAAAAATATAGCAATAATACAGATGTCTATTCAAGTTATTTAGTTAAATCAATGAAACATAAACCATATACATCAGATAAGAATTCATAATATGGAAAACATGAGCTTATATAGATACATATGTGGGAAAGTAAGCAGCAATATTTATTAATGGATAGAAGGGGAGGTTACAACCCAGTGATTGATTTGAAGTGAACATCTCTAGTAGCATCCCAACCTCATCACAATGTAGATCTGTTGGCTCGAGGCGTCCTGACTCAGGTTCGGAGCTCAAGGGTTGCCAAAAAACTCCTATACTATTGGCCCTTTCAGCAGTGAACTGCTTGCACAGGTCAAAGTCTCACCCGAAGTAGTATGGGTGGGTGCTAGAACCAGGTTTCCACACCCTGAGAAAGGATAGGTAAGGCAAGAAGAGCTACGTTAGGGCCTATGATTCCCAGATTACCTTATTCTGCGCAGGATCAATTAGGTCTCTATTTGCATCCACGTGTGCTAGATCTATAATTATATGATTTTATGGTAGTAGCACAGCATTGCATAAGCCGAACAGAACAAATCCAGATATAGAAAACACACTTACACAGATCTTCGTAGCTTAAATACAGAAAATTCACAATGCAGTAATTACCAACGATTCAAACAAAGAGTACTCACAGATTCAGTTCTCTAGCAACCTTTCTTATTCATTCATTCATCAATTCCTCCTTACACTTCCCTTCCTAGCCTGCGCACACAGAAGCAGGGTCCGCACATAGCTGGACTTGAATCTTTGCGCACACAGCAAGTAGGAGTCCTTTCCCCAAAAACCCAAACACATAGCTTAAACCACAATTTGCATCAATTTCTCTTCATTTCTCTACCTTACAATACAAAATGTTCCTCTATTTATAATAATCTAGCCTAGACTTTCCTATGGTAGGAAAACCATGGTTTTTGGACCCCTGGTTTATCATTTTACCCATTACAATGCTTTTGGGGCTTTGACCCACCCCAAAACCCCTGTTCTAGACTAAATCTAATCAAAAGTATTCAAAATGGACCAGTTTCATAGCTTGTAGGAGACCATGTTCCAAAAATCACCCAACACAATCTTGTGACTCGTCCCAAGTCACTGCGGTGGTGCAGCCTCGATCTGTGCATGCAAGGTATCAAGAGCACTACTGAGCAGAGAGAGTATGTCCTGACTTTGGGCGGTAGCATTCTGTGCAAGATATACCAGCTTCTGGGAGGGCAGTCCTTCAGTGGCCGAGGTAACACTTTCAAGAATCTGATTAAGTCGCTTGGTCACGCCATCAATGTATTGTGATAATCAGAGGGCTATGGCAGCCCAAGGCTTCAGACGTTCTGCCATGATGTGATGTTTATGTCAGAGTTTCTCAATCTTGTCCTGGAAATCATTGCTGGTTTTTAACCGTGCCAAATGTTGGGCAGGTACCAAAGTAGGCAGCGTAGCGTTGATCTATTCGAAGGCTTCTTCCTTTTGTCGTAAGTCCTGATTGATTTGTTGGAGGACTGGATCATGCTGGACCCTAGTCTAGAGTTGTATGGTTGACTCCAGTAGCTTGGCACCTTGAGAAATTTGCCCCGAAATAACAGTTGTCGCATCGGTGACTAGGGCAGTACGCTGGGCGCGGACTTCCGGGGGCGTTTCTGGCTTTATTTTTGCCTACAAGTCAGAGATTTGTTGTTCCAGCTGTGTCGTGATGGTGTGTATTTACAGCCGAGACATTTTGAGGGCTTTAACCAATTTTTCCACTTTATCCCAAGGCATGTTTGCAGCCGGGATCTCATCTGTAACCTCCGTGCAGAGCAGGTGGATAATAGCTTCAAGCTCCGCCTGCTGGGACATGGCCAGGAGAAAATCAGCAGCCTGCTGCGTAATGGTGTGCTCAGCTGTACTAAGTTGTTGGTGTACTTGCTGATCATGGTAGTGAAACTCCTGGAAAAAAGCGTGATGAAGGCCTTGTAAGGCTGCGTGGGGCCGCTTAGCCAGGTCCCGTTGAGTTCCTGTGGCTACCAGGGACTACGTTCCTACCAAGGCACTGTTAGGTATATCCCAGAGAAGACTGGCCTCCCCAAGTGGTGCTGAACTGCTGTCAATTGAAAAGGGGTGTGCCTGGCCCATGCTGGTTGGGAGTGTATCAATTTTGATTTGGAGAGCGCGGAGTTCGGCTTGGAGAGAGTAGACCCTAGCCTGCCGTTGGGCCTCAAAAAATTCCCACTTATCTTCCGTAGCCATGGTGACTGTGTCCATGATCTGCTCCAGGTCACCATCCGTTAGTGTGACTGTCGCATCATATTGTGTGCGGTGGGTGCGCTTTTTCTTTCTGGGTCCTCGTGCCAATTCCTTTTCCCTCTTAGTGCCTGGGGGAGGGGTGGTATCTTTGTTAGAGCCTACCTGGGCTGGAGCTATGACGGGCTACTGCGGCGGGTTACCTCTGGGCTCGGTTATAGCTGAGGCCTGTTGGTGGGGCGCTGTGATCTCCCCAGGGGTGTCGGTGAGGCCTTTTCTCTAGGAAGGGGGCCATAGCAAGATCAATAGGTCAATTTCTTCATCAGCTACCATATAAAGGAGTGTCGTCCATGCCTTATTGGTGAGGCTGTGAATCCGGACATGGTGCATGGTAATTTGGAATGCAACAACATTCTTGTATTTGTCATATATTGTCGGGGATAATGGGGGTTGGGATTTTATGGTGGCTGCGACACTAATCTGGAAGAGGATCCAAAAGACCTTGTTATCCTCGATGCGCTGCTTATCCTTAGAGTCCCATAAGTGAGCATACTGAGCGCCTTCGCACATCCCAAGATGGAGCTCAGGAAGGACCAACTCCTCAGGTTTGTCCCAGGTGACTAGTGCTATTAGGAATAATAACCACAAATAGAAGAAAGATGTCCCTTGCTCCTGGGATTCGCAGACATTAGCTAGAAATTCTTTGCACAAGTATTGAGCCCAATTGAAAAAAATTCCCTTCACGCATTGTTCGGCTAGCTGGATCACATAGGTGGGGATAGTCACAACCTGACACTTCCTCATTAGCTTGCAGGCTAAGAGCCGAGTACCCATTTGTGTGGCAGGGTCATTGATAGTCTGGATCACAAATCCACACTGATTTTTCTGTACCATGTAGGTCTCCCGAACAAGAACAATGGTAGTGGCTTCGTACTTCTTTCCAACCTGTGCTAGTGGGTGTAGCCCTTGCATTGGGAGGCCTGTAATCTTGTTGATCAACGCAGCATCAATAGGGACCCTCTTGTGAATCCATAAGCAACCATCGTGAATGAGGGTGAGTAACTAGCGAACCAACCGATCTGTGATGTTGTAATGGCCAAAGTGGGGCATTCGGAGCAGATTTAGAAGTATGGATCCTGCCAAGCCACATACCCAACACTGAGGTACTACCGTGACTCCATCATCCCTATGGATTATATCAAAGTATAATGCGGGGGCCAATTTCGGGAGGGTGTCATAGTCTGCCAAATCATGATCATTGAACTTGACCTCATGGAGGTGCCCACAGGGATCATTGAGGATGGGGATCTCTCTCGGGGTTAGGGGGTTTGCAGGTAGGTGACCAAGCCATCCAAGTTTTTTTGTGTTCGTGTAGATGGCCTTCATGGCCAAACAAAGGGGGGTAACCAATTGATCGGGTTAGCCGACAGAGTACCCTCCTGTTCATCTTGTTCTGAGGGTGGGGGCCTGGCATGTCTTGGGGAGCTTTGAGGCTTCCTTGCTGCTTTCGGGGTTTTCTATGAGCCTTGTGATTTTTCCTTGGCTTTCCTTGTCACCGTCGTGGGGGGAACTTCTTATAATTAAAACTCAACGTTCAGGACTTCTTCAACATTAGGCTCCATTGGGGCTGAGGGTTTGGCAGGGGTAGTAGCTGGGATCCTTGCACAAAAAATGAATCCTAGCTCTGGCTGAATACTATCAGATGGAGGAGGTTGACCAGACATGAGAGGGACACTGCGGTTATGAAGAAGCTTGTTGCTCAAATGCTTTCATGAGACGCTTGAGGCAGGCCAGTTGTATAAGTGAGACAATACCTCTAACTAGACTATCCTGCCCCTTTTTAAGCACTTTAGAGCGTGTGATGGAGAGGGAAAATTTACTCAGGGCAGATTCCCCAAGGAAGGGTAAAAATTTCCCATAATGTGTTCTGTTAAAGGCTCGGGGGCTGCTTCTTCCAATGGTAACTTCTGCTTTTTACTAGTAGGTACTACTCCAACGGCTAGTTCTCGCGTCCCCAGTGATCTTGACATACTTGTCACACTAGGGTTACCCATTTGTGACAGCTGCATGTCTTTCCCCAACACAGGCTTGCTTCCTAGGCAACTCATGACCCATGACCAAGAGAATTTTATCATCTGTCCTACTAAGGCCCCAAGGGGGGCTGTTGTCAGAACATACCGCCTGACCCTCAGCTGCTTCGTCGTTGTAGAGGTGGCCAGATGCATGGGGCCGCTACCTGCTAAGCCTACAGTTGTTGTAGGAAGCCTGTTGCTTGTTCATGGGTTAGCCTGACCTTTTCCCGATGTGGATTTGTAGCAGTTGATCAAGCCTGGCTCTGTCCAGGTCCTTTCCTCTGGGACCACAGAGAGGAAGTCCTTTATGATGTGAAGACAACACAGTGTAGAGGCTTCACATAACCGGTTCTGCCAAGTCTCTATTTCCTCATTGGGATCAGACAAACCCTCAATATCCCCCTCGTAGCAAAGTACTGCATCCTCAGTTGGGTTGTCCCCATTTCGCGCCATCAACTTATAGATATAATCCACATCTTCCCCCTTAGGTATGGGTTCCATATAACGTTTACCTTCCACAAGGTCTAATGGCATGACTACCCTTGTGCCATTATTTTCAAATACCATGTTTCGTTTTTTTAAGTTAATGATATCGCCCATGTTGATGGCCCAATCCAATCCCAGTAGCATAGGGTAGGGGTCCTCATCCTTGGAGATTTGAATGACTTCGAAGTCAGCCCTGAATTTTACCCCTACGATATCTACTATAATTCCAGAGAGCCTCCGCAGAGGTACTATTTTTTGGTGATTGGCCATTTGTAGCTAGATGGTGGACCATTCTAGCTGTGGTTCCCCCATACGTTTCCAAGTTTTCTTAGGTAATACATTGGCATTCGATCCGAGGTCTAAGATAACCTGATCCATCTCGTAGTTGCTGATCTGGACTGTCAGCCACATCTCCTTGCCAGTGCATCTTTGATACTTGTATAACTTGTGCACATCCTTAATGTTGAGTGACAGGGCGGTGTGTGTTGTGCAGATTTATAGTAAAGCCTGCAAATTTCGTACTGCTTGGGGGTTGCGCGGCAATCTCATACATGCCTGTAGGAAAGGTTTGACCTCCTCAGCTACCTTCAAATCCCCAGGGCATGGTGACGTAGAGGTTTTATTCTCGAGGAATTCCTTCCGAGCTTCCATAAACGTTTCCCTCGCTTTGTCTAGGTCCAACCCTTATTGGTTGCTAACTGCTCTACGGATCAGTGTTTCAGTTTCATCTTTCTCCTTAATTCCCCTAGCCGCCAATCCACTGCGCGTTACCACATTTACATTTGGGTCCTTACCCCTTAGCTCAGTCTGGACCCTTCGCACCTTCTGCGTAGGCAGGAGCTGCTTCTCTCGTATATTTTCCTTTAGGGCAAGACAATCATCCATCATATGGTCCAAATGTCAGCAATACCTATAGAACTGTCGCACGGGGTTTAGGCACTCTCTCGCAAAATGCCTCAAGCTCCCACAATTATAGCAGATCAACTAGCCCCAGCCTCGACCTGCACTTCGACCCCCCATCCCTACTTCCAGAGGGGGAGCCATTCCTGGCCGTAGGGGTTTTTGGTGAGGCCGGGTCAGACTGTACTTCTAGTAAACCTTCCCATCCCATCACTAAACTATGGATTCGACAGTCCCTCTCCTCCTGGCCCATTGACCGGCAGAACTTGCACCAGTGTTGCTCTCGCTCTAGAATATTGGCACCAGGACAGGGGCAATGACTGTGATTATGCAGCCTATCTATGCAGCCATCCCCGTACCAAGACGTAGGTCCACTCGAGCTCCGTCATTCGGTGCTAGGCCCCCCTGATCCCGAGTGCCCTGGACTAGGTTCTCCTACTTGTGGGTGGCCTGGCATTCGCTATAGTTCTGTGCCAGATTCTCTTCCTTTTTACCGTTGTAGGTCCTTAATCTCTCGATGCATAGCCCAAAGCTACGCCTAGATCTGCTGTATCTTCAACGAAGTATCTTTCCCTGGTTCAGCTTCTAGTTTCATAGCGGCTTCCAAAGCTTTATCTTGCGAGTCAAAATTCTGGTGACTCATAGGTATGCATAGGTGAGGGAGTAGCATGGAAATGAGCCATTCCGTAAGTTGCCTATCATCATACTTAAAGTCCCCTTCTCTGATAGTTTTTTTTAGGCATTGATTTGCTTCCCACACGGACTCGTTTGCTTCCTACTTGAAATCCTTTACCTCTGCTATGACCTGATAGTAGGACCTAGGTTTTTGAAACTGTTGTTTCAGGGCACTCCTAATATCCTGAACAGATGCGCTCCCATTCTGAGATATGTACTTCATATACCAGTCCAGCGCTCTTTCTTTGAAGGCTAGGGATAGCTGCACTTTCTTCACAATATCACTCACCACGCCCTACGCAACCCATATCGAGTCTACCATAAACCAGAATTGATCCTTGTCTTCATCGGTCATGCCTTTAAAGGTAGGTAATTTCAAGTTCACCGCCATGTCTCCTTCTTGATAGGTTTCCCATATTCGCTTGTTGGTACCCAAACCATTTCTCAAAATGCTTGGGTCCCGGCAACGGAACCATTTTTTGGCTCGAGGGGTCCTGACCCAGGTTCAGAGCTCAAGGTTTTCCAACAAACCCCTATACTACTGGCCCTTTCGGTAGTGACCTACTTGCGCAAGTCAAAGTCTCACCTGAAGTAGTATGGGTGGGTGCTGGAACCAAGTTTCAACACCCTGAGAAAGGATAGGTAAGGAAAGCAGAGCTGCGCTAGGCCCTGTAATTCCCAGATTAACTTGTTTTGCGCAGGGTCAATTAGGTCTCTATTCACATCCACGTGCGCTAGATCTATAATTATATTCTTTTATGGCAGTAGCACAGCATTGCATAAGCAGAACATAACAAATCCAGATACAGAAAACACACTTACACAGATCTTCGCAGCTTAAATACAGAAAATGCATAATGCAGTAATTACCAATGATTCACACAAAGAGTACTCAAAGATTCAATTCTCTAGAAACCTTTCTTATTCATTCATTCATCAATTCCTCCTTACACTTCCCTTCCCAGCCTGCGCACACATCAGCAGGGTCCGCACACACATCCAACAAGAGTCCTTTCCCAAAAAACCCAAACAGATAGCTTAAACCACAATTCGCATCAGTTGCTCTTCATTTATCTACCTTACAATACAAAATGTTCCTCTATTTATAATAATCTAGCCTAGAATTTCCTATGGTCCGCAAACCATGGTTTTCGGACCCCTGGTTTACCCTTTTACCCATTACAATGCTTTTAGGGCTTTGACCCACCCCAAAACCCCTGCGCTAGACTAAATCTAATCAAAAGTATTCAAAATGGACCAGTTTCGTAGCTTGTAGGAGACCCTGTTCCAACAACATCTCTCCAGTATCATGTTACACAAATCAACTCCTCAATTTAAATTCCTCCAACATTTCTCTACGCAAATTATTCCTTCTCAAACACTAAGATCTGTGATCAATTTATAGAGGAGCTGAAGGTAGTTTTACAATCAATGACTTTCTCATAATAGGCAAGGCATGTTCCTAATCTTGTAGAGGTCAAATAGACACATGGATTTGAAGTTTGACACATGTGAACTCTTCTAGAAGGCACTGTCCAAGTGGATATTCTGGAACAATGATAATTTTTCTCCCAATGTGACCAACATACCTATGAGTGTCAGGAAGTGCTTTGTAGGTAGCCTTCAATGGGGCTACCTGCATATGCAACGCACTTAGTCCCTTTAGAGACAACGTTGGTGACATCTCATATGATATATTATAAACTTCAAATCTTGGAAACCTTTGTAGATGAAAGTCATGGATGATTTGTGTTGTTATTTGTCTTAGGGCATGTAGCAACTGAAATGATAGGGGATGATAAACCCTATTCATTGGTCCTGGAGATGATTTCCAGTTAACCATGTAATTGGGAATGATGCCTAAATTGACATATGACAAGTTTCCACCTAAAGCATGAAGTCAGAATAATAATAACAATAATTTGATTGAGATGCTTTAAACTGTGATGGGCTGGAGATGAAGCGGAGTGGCGACCTGCATCAATCTTACAATACATTACATCATGATATATCCTCTTGATCATAATTGCTGAGGGTAGGCATTCCGATGTTCAACACATAAAAAATATAATAACATGTACATAATTCAGAAAGTTGTCTACATTGGAATGTTGCCCAATACATACATGCCTACAGATATAGGCCCATGTTCGGATGATGATCTGTATGTAAGGTCACCGTACAGATGATGTGTACAAAAATCCTGAAATTGTAGCCCGGATGGCTGAAAATAGATCCAGGGTCTTCTTATCTCGTTCACTCGATCATTCAAGTACAAGTCTAGCCATGTGAATATATGATTTATATTTGAACATGGAAATACATCGTTTGATTGCCAACCGATAATGTGAGCTATTAACATATGAGAGAGAACCACCATTAATGTCAATGGCCCTCAAGGTACTGCAATACATTTTGTAAGGCATGAATAGATGACTTGATGTCGAACGAAAAACAAAATATTTCGGTCAAAAATATGGAACCGAGGATTTTGTTGATGTTGTAACAAGCCTCATGGTACTGGAACATAATGTTTCTAAGTGAACTTCCTGGATAATTATTTGTCATCGATAGGAAGCCACCTTATTGTGAAACAAGAGTTATTGATTTCAGAGACAAAGGTATGACTTGATAAAGAAATTTTCAGGGATGATGGTCATGAGAATGAAGGTTTATGAGTATTGCAGAAGGATGACTATTCACTGAATGACTTCTCTTAAACATATCGGAAACACTGAGATGAGTTGGCAGAATTGACCCAAAACCAAAGTGAAGCTATGATAAACCATAGGTATGAATGAACCGTCAAGAATATTACCCAACCAAAACAGTCATGGTGATGGAGTGAAGTGTCATGTTCAAGAGAGACCTACTACCGTAAAATTTTTTGTTCACTTTCCAAAATTTTCCCCGGTCATTTATCGACCAGTACCTCTTTATTTTTTAACAAGCTTGAGGAGGATAACATTTTCTTGATCTATAATTCAACCCTTTGGGCGAATAAGTATGGCTATTTAATAATTTAACAAGTCTAGCGATGAATGAAATTTGATTCTTTCCATGATCAACAAGCCTGTCACTATTTTATGTTTTAACGAGCTTAACGACAGTGATAGCCCAATCCTTTTTCATATTTAGAGAGTTTGAAAAAGAGTATGAAAGAAAAATCCATAAGTACTTTTTGGTAAAGTTGTCGCTCAGATATGAAAAAGTGTAAAATAATATCTGAGAGAACCTATTTAGTCATGTTCGACCAAGGTATTCCTTTTTCGTAAATAATCTATCTTAGTCTGGAAAAGGGTTAAATTTATACTGAGTAGATATAAATTCGTTTACTTTTACGAGCTCGAAAAGACAAGTTCTCAACAATATTTTCACATTATTAGAGTCTAAAAAGAGCTGAAAGAAGACTCAAGGGGTTCCTTTTTCGCTGTTATCGAAGCTCGAAAAAGAGATAAAAGTGCGATTCAAATCCTTTTTCGTTTTTAACAAAGCTTGAAAACTAAGGAGAAAAAGTATGCTTTGTGGTCAAATCATTCTTGAAATAAATCTGCATGACTAATCTGTTCATCAATTGTAAGACCTATTCAGAACATCATCAAATTGATTAAAAATACCTGTTTCATGATAAAAAACATAATAAAACCATAGTAATAGCAATAAATATGATTTTCAAATAATTAAATGGCTATTAAAAAGTTTTTACTATTCATTTTTACCATTCCATAGTTACCATTTGCATTTTGGAGCTCTGAACCTGATTTTTCCCCTGAATTTGAGCTGCTATTTGTGATAGTTTACGTGGATGGATTTCATTTCCGTTTGATCTAGGTTAGTGCCATGAACCTCCTCTTTCCATCAGTAATCATTTCATTTCCAATTTCTGCAAATTTTTAGGGTTTTGAGGTTCCTAGGGTAAATTCTTCCCAAAAAGAGGGAAACACAGCCTTAGATGTCGAAACCTACATTGCATAGCAACTAAATTGAAGGTTACTTGCATACACAATGCACTATCTCTTGTTAGAGTCTGCATTGGGCACAATCTACATTTTTTCTTTTTGGATTATGCCCAAAATTTGCCAATTTTTTGCATTGAATGGAATCTAATGGTTCTTATAGTTGTATTTCAGGTTTCCATCGAATTATAATGAAGATTACATGGAGGGAAAGATATCATGAAGAAAAATATATGATTTCCCTAAATGATCCAGGTACAGTAAGAGCCCTAAGAGATTGTGGACTGCTAAAGTACTTAAGGTTGTTAGGGACGAGGCAATAAATAGAACTCTTGGAGTTCTTAGTTCGAGCAAGGGATCCAGCTATTGAGGAATTTCATATTAAGAACCAAGTGGTTCCCATAACAGTTGAGGATGTATACTTTCTCACAGGTTTGTCGAGGAGAGGATTTCCTATTTCACTCTTAGGGTCTATTCTTGGAGGAGAGACAGTGAGAGATTATGTTTTGCAACATCATTATCCAAGGGAAGAGCCAAGAAAAGATGGAAAGATAAACATCTGGGATGTTAGAGATTTTCCTTTGAGAACTATCCTTTTCAAAATCGTAAAACTTGTTGTCACCGTTACACTACATGTACCGAATAGATCGTATTTGCAGTACGTGCTAGAGTGTATGGAGCCAAAAGTCTTCAATTGGGCTGAAGCTATTATTTCTTAGATAAAGGAACAAATGAACAAATCAAAGGGAGGAAGGAAGAAGAACTTCAGTTATGGTTCGATCCTCATATCCTTCATCTTAGAACGAATTCCACTGATGCAGCCACAACATGTGACACTGGATGTGTCTAATCCTAGAGATCCGTGGATGCAGATATGGGTAGAACTCATGGATAGGCATATAGGCCAATCGACCATTATGTTCTCGACTACGTTCTTCGCCTGGTTCAAGCAGAAATTTGTTTCCATCGATGAGTATGCATATGCAGGTGTTGATTTCTGAGGAGATTTAGATTTAGCATTACCAGAAGGCGCTTAGTGGGGTGCAATAGGTAAGAATGTTTTGACCATGTTTTTTGATTTTTCTAAGGCTTATACAATGTTTTTTTATTTTTATGTTTTCCAAAGACTAAACTAAATGTTTTATGTAATGCAGATGTTGGTCGTGTTCAACCAGTAGAGGAACCAGAGTGTGACGCAGATGTGCCAATAGAGAGGGTTGTTGGGAGAGCAGTCCTTTAGGATCTTGATATGGCTGAGACTCTGGCTAAGATTCATCAACACATAGATAGTTTTACCTTCAGGATTCCAGATTTCCGAATTAAAGAGTTACCCATGCGACTGCAACAACACACTATTGTGGTTCCTAACTGTTGGATGTGGTTACTGCGTAGGATAGCTAGATATATAGCATGTTACCACGAGCACCACTAGTTTACTTTTGAAATTTTGCATAAATTTTGAGGTCAGATGACCAATGTGTCTTAGGCACAATTTTTTTTAAAAACCTATAACTATCTATCTATATGATTTTAGCGTTTTCCTATGTTTATTGTGTAATCCTATTCAATGATGTGAATTTTTTCTTTACATATGTTACAAATGTCTGTCTAAAACTTGATTAGCTAAAGAATTAGTCAATGTGTTCAAATTTCTGGAAATGTGTTGATATTGAATAAAATCAAAGTGTCTTTCCAAAAGTCAAACTCTTAAGAACAATCTATGCAGTGTTGGATTTCTAACAATATAAACACTAGTAAGTTGTAATATCACAAGTTGCAAGTCTAACCTTATGATTATGCAGTTAATACCAAATGAAATGGCATCAGAGAGAAGTTCAATCAACGCGCTATATTTAGTGATATTGTTCATTGAAATAACAATACAAATCCCTTGAAAACTCACTAGCTCGCTGTTTGGAGTGAAAATGGCCCACGCTGTAGAGGATAGATTCTACGTACTACGACTAGCACCATCAACATATCCAACAAATGGTTCCAAAGATTCAGGAATCTGTGATAAAATGTAAAGTGGATTACTAACATCAAGAAAACTCTAAAAACAAACTAAGATAGTGAATGCAAATCAACAACATATATATACAATTTAATACAAAAGATTACTACGATCATGATTCAACATAGTAACGTTTTAGATACAACCCATTTCTAGGCTGTGCCAGTGGAATTCCATCATAATCAACCAACTCATAGGCACCCTTAGCAAGAACTCTTTTGACAATATATGGGCCATGCCATAATGGCTCAAATTTTCCTGTACCTATTACATCAGCTTCTTGATCATAAAGAAGGACCGAGTCGCCCTTTGAGAAAATGCGAGCCTGGAAATTTTTGTCGTATTGTGCCTTTATATGTCTCTTATGCGTTTCATTGGCCAGTTGGGCTTCACGACGCGTTTCATCAAGATGGATGAGGTTAAGGAGACACACTTCTTCTTTTGAGGTGTCAGGTAACAAGTCGATTGCGAGTTTTAATGACGGTATTTCACATTGGATTGGTAAGATAGCTTCCAGACCATACACCAATTGAAAAGGAGTAAATCCAATTGCATTTCTCATCGAGGTTCGATGCGCCCACAAGGCGGAGTATAGGATAAAATGCCAATTTCTTTTATGAACTCCTATCATTTTTTGAAGCATACGTTTAAGAATCTTGTTGATAGCCTCAACTTTTCCATTTGATTGTGGATAATAAGGAGTAGAATTATCATGTGGCAATCCTAACTTGGCAGTCAATTTAGCCATCATGTGGTTGCAAAAATTCTTCCCATGATCTATAAATATAGCCTGGGGGACCCAAAACCGTGCAATAACATGATTAAAGAAAAACAATGTAGTTGTTTTACTTGTGTTGTTGAATGTATGCATCGCTTCGGCCCATTTGGTAAAGTAGTCAAATGTGACAATAATATAACCATGCCCCTTGGATGAACGAGGGTTATAAGTCATGAAGTCAATACCCCATTTCAAAAAATCATCCCACATAGACAACAAGAGTCATTGGTGCTGGAAATTTGTAGATTTTACGATAAAAAATATGGTGCACATGACAAATTCTGATCGCGAGGATGCAATCTTGAAAAATTGTAGTCCAAAATTAACCAGCGCGGAGTATCTTCTACGCAGTATCATATCCAGATAAATGTACACCACAAGCCCCAACATGATAATCATTTAAAACCTTTTCGGCCTCCTCATGGGTGAGGCACCTTTTTAAAATTGTATCGACACCACGACGATAAAGTGTATCGTCGATGATTAGATAATCTTTGGCTTGGTATCGAATACGTCACTGTTTAGAGTGAGAGGTATCAGGTCGAAAAGTTTGAGTTTGGAGATTAATGATGAAATAAATATACCAAGGATCAGATGATCTGATCAGAAACAAAGACTCATCAGGAATTGATGGTTCTGACATAGTTGCAGTACTATCAGAGGGAAGGTCATAGAGAAGCTTAGCCAAAACTAAAGACTTCTTTGACTTGGATTTAATGAATTCCAAATAAAATTCCTACAAAATGACAATCCATTTTGAATATTTGACCCCCAGCAATTGATGTGATAAGATATAAGTCATGGGGTTGCAATCCGAAATGACAGTGGTCTTTCGGAGCAGGATATAGTGGAAAAATCTTTGGACAGATTGAACAGCTACCAAGGCAAGCTTTTCTACATACGAATACTTAACTTTCGTATCATTGAGATTACGACTCAGATAATATATCGGATTTTTAATTCCATCTTCTACTTGGACCAAAAACATAGCAATGGTCATTTCAACCACGACAATATATAGGAAATAATCATTTTGATAATTAGGGGGGTACATTAATGACGCTCAGACAAGAGTATCCTTGACAGCATTAAAAGAAGCTTGTGAAACTTGGTCCCAATGGAAGGGAACCCCCTTTTTCAAGGGTCGAGTAAATCCTTTAGCCATTTCGGCATAGTTTGGAATGAAACTTCTTAGGAAGTTAGCCTTTCCTTGAAGTTTTTTTTTCTGAAGTAAATTTGATGGCCCGGAAAAATAAAGAATGGCCTAAAACTTCAATGGGTCAATTCGAATTCCTTATTTTGAGACAACGAATCCAAGAAAACAAACAGAACCAACAAAAAACACACATTTATGTGGATTGAGGCATATTTTGTACTATCGACAGCATAAGAATATGGCTCTCAAATGCATCGGGTGATCAATCTGATTTCGTGAATGCACTGGTAACTAATCTAGATATGGTTGAAAAATGTGCTTGATGTCATTGAAAGCATAATCCATTTCTCTCTGAAAATTTTCCCTAGCGTTCTTTAAACCAAACGGTAGTTTCCTATAAGCGAATGTGTCCCAGGGATAGATGAATGTTGTTTTATGTTGATCCTCTAGATGGATATTGATTTTATTGTAGCCAGAAAATCCATCCATGAATGAAAATATTTCACATCCAGCATAATTTTTGATAATATGGTCGATAAAGGGAGTAGGATAGTTGTCTTTTGGACAAGAAATATTGACGTCCCAATAATCGATGCACACTCTAATGATTCCTTTTTTTTTCATGACATGAACGATATTGGAAACCCACTCAGTCAGCAGAACAGGGAAAATGAAACCAACACACAATTTTTTTTCAACTTCTACTTTAATGGCATGGAATTTTTTTGGATGAACAGGACAAAGCCATTGACGCACTGGTTTGACATCAGGATACATATTAATAGTGTGTTCAACAATACTAGTATCTATGCCTGGCATTTCCTCATAAGACCAAGTAAATACATCACATAATTCATGAAATAGAGAGCGATATGATTCGAGTTCTGATGGAGAACAAGATACATCGACATGAATATTTTATAGAACACTAGGTTTGGTCAAAATATCAATAGAAATGGTTTCTTCAATAGTTGACAGATTTCACTCAGAATCAATTGCATTAATAGGTAAAGAATTCGAAAAGAAATTTTTGATTGATGGGTGATATAGTTCACTAAGATAGTTTTCTTCATAATAAGGAAGATGGGAACGATGATGATAATCTTCCCATGGGCTTCCAAAATATTCTCATATGTCAAGAAAATTGAGGAAAATGGATTAGATGGAGTACCAAATTCTAAGGAATGATCAACCCAAATAATTAGCGACGTTGATTTCGGATTCGCTACCCAAGCCAGATAGATTGATTGCTATGCCAAATCAATAGGGCTGGGCGGCAGAAACTCATCCAACATAACAATTTCAGAATCATCCGTACTCTCCATTAATCCAGATGGAGTGGAAGAGATCATGTAGCAAGTCTCCATACTTGCAATTTCTGTTGATGTCATAGGTGGTGGTAATGTAAAGGTTCCCATGAGAGTGGAATCCTTTAAGAGTCCTACACCAATGTTCTGAAGTGATAGTTGGGATGCGTAACGAACGGAACACTTCCAGTTACCTAAGAAGCAGATGCAAATAAGGATAGATGATTAATGACTGTGATAGTACCTTTATATGGAAAGGAAATCATTCTGAAATATGTAGAAACAATTGCATTCATTGCATATACCCATGGCCTTCCAAGTAGAATATTATAGTCAAGGGGTCCATCAACAACCTCGACATCAAAATTCACTATTTTTCCCCCTAGTTCAACGTACAGGTTATTAATAATACCACAAGGCTTATATGTTCATCCATCAAAAGCCTTCAACGTCGTTGATGATTGTGATAAGTGCGGCGAGCCAAGTGACTTCCAAAAATTTAGAGACATAATGCATGTAGATGATCCCTCATTAGTAATAGTACGTTGAAAAAGGTGATTGAGAACATTTACTTGTATGGAGAATGCCAATTCTGCTGGTAGTTGCGGCACATAGCCCGTATGATTAAAGACGACAATATTAGAATCAGTAAGATCAATTCCACCAATAGCCGACAATAAAGCCTGTTTTTGGGAGGGAAAATTTTGTAATACCTCAAGATTAGACATAGCTGAAGGAGATTGAGCCAAATATTCAACTATATTATAATTTTATGCAGCTCTTGCTCGAGGATTATATGTCAATTTGTGAGTTACTCCCTTTGGTGGCTTGATTTTCAATTCAGGAACAGTAGTATGCGGTACTAATTCCGTAGACAGATTCATAGTTGAGGTAATAGGTTGATCAGTGGCCTAAATATGATAATATTTATTGCATGTTGACACCAAAATATCTGTTGAAGGTTTTGTGATGGATAACATAAGTACTTGGGAACTAGAAGCTGGATCCGTAGCAACCAATTTTGTGTCTGGTTTTGGAAATGGGTCTGTCAACACAACTAACGCATGGGAAGTATTGATGATTTTTGAGACTTCAGCATGGTGAGGAAAATCCCTAAAAAAGTGTTCCTCATTAATTATTATGCATAGATAACGAGGTTTCCTAGGTCCAGAATATTGATTAGATGATCTTTCCTGCAGGTTAGAAGTTTGCTTTTTCTTAGATTTCCCTTTTTTCTTACTTCTGTGTTGCTTATCAATTTTTCCTTTGTCAAACTACATGGCATTAATTTTGGAAGAGGGAGTAGGATCAGATGCAGTATTATGATGTGTGCTTGCAGTACCAATCAAGAAGTATTTGGCATGAGAGTCGTTTAATTGAGGAGGAACAGTAAAATTAGATCTCGGCGCGTTAGGAATTTTTTCATAGAGCATGCTAGACTGAGTATAAATCAAGTCTAGATATTGGGCACGAGTGATAACCTGCTCTTTAGTGATGACACCACCCTTAGCCACATCTTGAGTTATATATGGTAACAGGGACTTAATGAACCACTCAGCAAGTATTTGATCAGGAACAAATGTCTTAACCATTCTACAACGCCGAAGCCACTCATGAATATGATCAGAAATGTGAGTAGCATTAGTCTATTTGAAATTGGTCAAGAGTTCCATTCCATTTTCATATCATATGGGTAACTAGAAGTAAGTCAAAAACACAGTAGCTAGGAAAGTGAAATTATCAAAAGAAGCTCTAGGTAACTCAATGTACCATTTTGCAGCCGGACCTATGAGCGTACACTGGAAAAGACGTAGTCGAATAGAATCATCACTCAGGGAGTTTGATGAACACCATAAATGATAAGTCATGACATGAGTCGACAGGTCTTCCCCAGGGTTTCCATTGAACTTAGGAATATCTGAGGGTAATTTTTGAGGTATCACTGGCCACCAAGGAGCATATATAATTGGATCATTTGTTAGTCGATTTAAATTTGGTAACTCTAAAGTTTCTACAAAAGGCAACTGTATATTAAGGCCAGGTTGAGCATAGCCAGGGTATGATGGAATTGCTTGAGCAACAGGCCTTTGAGCACCACCATAAGGAATCTGTTGCTGGTAACCCAGATAGGGGTTGTTTTGAAAAGAAAATGCTTGAGGATTATGTTGACCAAAACCTAGATATGATACTTGTTGAAATGAAGTTTGTGGCATTTGTGCCTGAGGCTGCCAAGGGGTATGTCCACCAATGTTATAACCCAAATTATTATAACTTGGATTCGGTTGATAGGTATAACCAGGTTGTGGCTGTGACATCCCATAAAATGGTAAACCACCTTGTGAATAAATGATTCCGGATATAGGTTGTTGTTAATTAACCAAAGGATTTGGAGTCTGTGGACCCAATATTTGAGGGTATTGAGTTGAAGGACCCTCTTGATAAGGTTGTTTTACAACATTTTGATTCTATAATAGGGGTAAAGATGTATTAACAAGTGGAAATGATGTGGGTGTAACAGGTTGAACTAGTTGATACGAGTGTACAACCATTTGTGGTCGGATTGGCAGAGTGGGCTGCCATTGACAAACATTCATTTTGACATTAGATTGACCGGAGTACTATCATATTAGGTGAAAAAAGGTTTCCCCCCAGCATGAGGAGGATAATAAGACATAAAATATTTCTCTCCAAATGCAGGGAGTCCAGTTTATATGTTACTTGAAGGAATAGACCCAGAAGAACCAATTTGATATTGCCTTGATGATGTGTATAAATAATCAAGCCGTTCAATACTCACTATAGGATTACCAGTTAAAATACCAGATGATGACATTGGTAAATTCCATGGTTTTGAAGATGTACTAGAGAAAATTCCAAATAATGATTTGTAACCTGATGGGACCATAGGGCCACCATGAAAATATGACTGGTGAAGTTGTAAAAATCAATGGGGTAGCGAGGGCAGGTGCTGACATCATTGGAACAGATGGCCCAACCGAATATGTTGGTTCAGGCATGGTTACTTGACCAAATGTATACCCTTTTGAATCAACAGGAGTTTGAATAGGAATACGATAAACAAAAGCAGATGGATAGGATTGAGGAAAAGACTCTTACAGGTAAAGGTCCTCCCCAAAATGGGTTGGAGTTAAAGGTGTCTGCTCTTATGGGATTTATTCAATCGAAATCAAACCAAGTGGAATTATTTCACCGTTAGGCCTAAAGTATATTTCAAGTGGTTGAATGTGTGATATGGGAGACTCAAGGGCTATAGAAATTTGTGGGATGACCAAGGCATGAAAAACTTCCGGTTGTTTGAATTCGGGATTCAGATGTTCTGGAAAATAAGAGATAGGATCCGGTTCAACTTCTGGCTAAAAAACATCGGGTACAGGAGGTATGGTCTCACTGATTGAATGGATCATGACCACGGGTAGCTATGAGGACTCCGTTTCAACAACAGTAGAAGAACCGAGATGTGTATAAACAACTTGAGAAAAATTTTGTATATGGGAAGATGATGTTTCACCAGAGGTATGAATAGTACTTGATTCGGTAGAGTGTGATCACTGTCGCCGACCAGAAGTAACTTCTGGTGGTAAAGGTGGTTTCAATGCTAATCTATGCGAACGACAGGGGAAGGATTTTTTTCTTCTACGATTACTAATTTATTTTAACAAAAAAAAATAAACAAAATAAAAGGGTAATGCTAGGAAAAAGGGTTTACCAAGAAATTGTGAATTGCAGAATACCTCCTGGCGAACCAAGAAGTACAGGCAAGCAATCTCCCCGAATGTTGTGTTCGGTGTATCAAAATTTACAAGGAAGCTGACTCGGTTCACTATGGATGGATGGCACCTAAAATTTTTCCTCCCAAATATACCCGAAGGTACGTGGAGGCCCAAGTCCGTATTAGCGCTATCTAATGTGAAACCGCATTGTGATTTTCGTACTATAACACCGCCCGATATACCTAAAAGTACATGGACGAGCTACGATATAATTACGTACTTGGAGTGAGGTATCACACTCGAAATGTATCGTAGACAAGTTAACGAAAACTGCTATGTTTTACGACACTGAACACATCTCTAGCCTAGACCTTCTAAATGTTATCGTTATGGTTCTAATGCTTTGTTAGGTGAATTGAGATAAATTTTAAGTTGATATTGTTTATCAGTTTTCCTTTCAAAGGTTCATTTCGATGATGTATTGGAAATTCATAAAATGAAAACTAAGAATGATAAGAAATCTTTCACTTTTAGTTTTTCAATGAAAATCCCAGCTACTAGAGGGAAAGAGCAATCAATTTGAGAGAAAACAAATCAAAGAGCACAAACTAAATGTAGCTTTTCTAATTGTTCCTTTTGCAAAACACACAATCCACTACATGCAAATGCAAGTTTTTCTTTTCAATTCCTTTAATGTTATGAATGCAGAAAAGAAACTAAGTGCATCAAATCAATAAAACAAATGCCTTTTACTTTTGAGAAATGAAGAATTAAACAACAATTTCTCTTTTGAAGGAAAAATGAGGAATTAAACAACAATTTCTCCTATTAGGAAACGAAGAATTTACAACAATTTCCTTTTCAAAATAAAATGGATCTAATGCGACAATGAAAATACTTTGAATTTAATTCGTCAATGATAAATAAAAATGCTTTAAACAAAAATTGAAAAAACTATTCTTTCAAAGGAGGAGGAGGTAGATAAGTTCATTGGTCAATATGAGGCTTCAAGCTTTTCAAAACACAGTAGAGAACAAACTGAAAAAAAAATGCAATGAAAAATTCAATAGAATTTGGATGGTATCTAGGGTCAACGTAGTCTCTAAGGGGAGACAGTGCATCGTAAAGCACCCCTGAAAGGGAGACAATGCTATGTTAAGCACTGTGTCCTATCCAACTGTGCGTTGGGCGAAGTGTACAATGAAAAACACAGCTGTTTAACACACTTCTAATGCAAATTTGGATTTCAAAAAGCCTAATATTTTTGATTAAATTCTACTGGGTGAATAAACAGAGAAAATTAGAGGCAAATACACCTAGGATGAAGGGTAAACTCCCCAGCGAAGTCTCCAATTTGTTATGTGGAATTATGAATTATGGATAAAACATTCTTCCCTAGATAGGTGCTTATCTAGAACAATAGATTAAATACTTTATGACTACTTTTCCTAACTGTAAATAGACACACAGAACAGATCAAAGAACTTACTAGGAGTCCAAGCACTTCCTATTGTCCTTTTGTCGCTCTTGTTGTAGCTTCAAATCCAAGCTAGATGTCCAAAATATTTCCTACAAAGATGAACACTAAACAACAAAAGATAGCAATAATGCAGATGCCTATTCAAGTTATTTAGTTAAATCAATGAAACATAAACCATATACATCAGATAAGAATTCAAATATGGAAAACATGAGCTTATACAGATACATATGTGGGAAAGTAAGCAGCAATATTTATTAATGGATAAAAGGGGAGGTTACAACCCAGTGATTGATTTGAAGTGACCATCTCCAGCAGCATCCCAGCCTCATCACAATGCATATCTCTCCAGCAACATGTTACACAAATCAACTCCTCAATTGAAATTCCTCCAAAATTTCTCTACTCAAATTATTCCTTCTCAATCACTAAGATCTGTGCTCAATTTATAGAGGAGTTGAAGGTAGTTTTAAAATAAATGACTTTCTAATAATAGGAAAGGCATGTTCCCATTCTTGTAGAGGTCAAATGGACACATGGATTTGAATTTTGACACATGTGAACTCTTCTAGAAGGCACTAGCCAAGTGGAGATTCTGGAACAATGAGAATTTCTCTCTCAATGTGACCAACTCACCTTTGAGTGTCGGGAAGTGCTTTGCAGAGCAGCCTTGAATGGGGCTACCTACATATGCAAAACACTTAGTCCCTTTAGAGGCAACGTTTGTGAGCTCTCATATGATATATTATAAACTTCAAATCTTGGAAACCTTTGTAGATGAAAGTCATAGATGATATTTCTTGTTCTTTGTCTTAGGGCATGTAGCAACTGAAATGATAGGGGATGATAAACCCTATTCATTGGTCCTGGAGATGATGTCCAGTTAACCAGGTCATTGGGAATGATGCCCAAATTGACCTATAACAGTGACCATATCAAAAAAAAAAATGAAAATTTTGAGTGTGATAACATGTTTTTGGAATTCTCTCCATGTTTATGCAAAAGCCTTGTAAAGGACATTGGTCTACTGCAAAAAGAGTTCTAAAGTACTTGAATGAGACTCAAGACTTTGTACTCAAGAATACATAGATTGGCGACTTCATCTTGATTGGATACTCTGATTCAGACTTTGATGGAGACAAAAAAACTGGGTATCCGGTTTAGGTTATACTATGGGTCTTGGATAAGGAGCTATCTCTTGGAGATCACGCAAACAATCAATTCCAACAGATTCCATAACTGAGAAAGAATATGTGGCAGCAGCTGAAGAAAAAAAGGAAATTTTGTGGCTCAAGAAAATTCTGGAATATTTGTAGATGCAACAAGTGCATTAAAATCCACTCATGATCGAAAAAAATTATGCAATAAAGTTGTCCAAGAACCCAAAGTTCCATGATTTAATGAAGCACATGAATAAAAAATACCATTTGATTCGACATCATGTTGAGGCCAAGAAAATCCATCTATACCATTGTTCAAAAAATGAAAATATTATAGACATCTTCACCAAATTTCTTAGAACAGAAAAGTTTGAAATATTCAAAATGATGCTTGGACTCACCAACATCCCTTCAGATTAAGGGGGGAATGTTGACACCCAATCCTAAGGATTAGGTGAAATTGTAAAATAGTGTAAATATAAAAAAAATGAGAGGGGGAATATGAAGAGACACTGGGAAATGAATCCCAAGAGTCTCTCCCTCCATGTATATATTTTTTTTCATCCTTAATGCAAATGAAATTTAGTTTTGGTGGAGTTACCTCCTGTTCTGACATGTTCAATATCATCAGATTTTTATTTCCTTGACGCAAAAACTAGAACATCTCCATTATCAATCATTTCAGGATATTTTCTAAAAAACAAAGTCATTTTCTCTGTATCTGAAAGAATTACATGGACGTTTCATGTAATTTCCTCATTTTCCCTTCCTATCTCCCCTACAGTGACTCTCACATGTTCTGACATGCTTTCCCTTGCCAAGCACTCCACTCTCCTCGACATAACTGCAAATAAGAGTAGTGTCTAATGATCATGCTATATATGATCCACAAAGATTTGATTTGAGGCTCAAACCCCAGATCAAACATCCTATTTTCCTCAATAAAGCACTACGACATTTGCTCTTAGTATTTTTAATGCCTTCATATTCAAAATGTCTATCAACCTTCCTAGAGTAGCAACCAATAGCTCACAACCAATATTTAGTTGCTTTGAAATGTTCAAGTTTTGACACACCTCCAAAAATACCAAAGACATGGATTCCATGAAGTTTCACAAATATTTTTTCTTTAGGGAAAATTTGCTAAGATAATTCTCTTGTAGGTGCACAAATAACACTAATTGGGCCTTCTCCTTTATTACGTTTTTTTCCAAAGAAGCCAGTTGTACAATATTTCCTTCTGTAGCTTCTACATCAATTGTTCTCGAGACTTATAAAAGGGAGAATATTTTATCAATCTCTCCATCTCTAGCCACTCTTTATCACCATATTTATCAAATAAAACATCATATTTTGTAGGCTATAGCTTCCACCTTCATCAAGGGGAAAATATATTTGTGCTTTATTGAAATTTAAACAAGTAATTTTTCAAATTGTATCTCAAGAAGAATTTCATTTATAGCCTCATAATCTATACTTGAGACAACAACCATTTCCTATGATGAACACATTCGATATTCAAATTCTCGCACTTCACTATAAGATAACCTATTGCTACACGTAACATAAAAAAGACACTTTTCTAGGAGTATGACAAGGGGTTTGACATTGAATAATACCTGAATCTACACCTCCGCTCAAACCTCAATTTCTCCAAACATACAAGAAAACTTATACTTATGGATATCATTTATGTCCCCCATGTATATACCAGTCATTAAGACCTTGGTATCCAGTTCAGGATATTCCCAATTGCGGAAAAGGCCAAAATAATGAAAATATGGTCTTGCGATAATGAAGGGCCCATCAAATTATTATCTAATTGCATTTAATAGGACAAGCTTGACGATTCCTAAACCCAATTTTAATTCTCAAGTGATTTCCAATACCTATAGGAATCAGATTCCACCAATGAGACCCCTCCACCATCACCGATTTCTCTACTCATCCATCTCCCAAAGCTGTCCTCCAACCTCAGATGAGCACTGCTACAATAGTTATTTTCAGAATATGAGGAAAAAATGGATTTTCAAAAAACCCATTCTCAACCTCCAATTTCACAAAATATTCATTTTACGAAAGTTGAAAATTCTCATTACTATGTGTTTGACGATTCTTCTCATGATAATTGAGATGATATGTTAACTCTTTTTCCTCCTATGAATCTCTAACAATTGATTTATTTTGTTCACAAGAATCCATATATTCATATCCTGGGCCTGCCATCCCTTTTTGATAGTTGTTGATTAGTAAGTGCAATTAGGAAGTCTCTGATTTCCAACCTCTAACATTTGAACGCTGAAGCCCACCATTATATGTTGCATGCCCTTATGGGCTCCCTTGTGACCTGGCACTTGGTCTTGCCTTGGGTGATGAATTTGGTGCTCAGACTAGATTGTATGGATGACTTGTAAAATTTATAGGTTACATACTTAGATATTGGGCTTGCGGGACCAATATTTTAAATAAAAAATTATGGTAAGCCTGTAAAGACCCAAGAGATATAAATTTATCATTGGCGAAGATGGAGCTATGAAATAATTGTTGAAAAAGTTCAATTTTTTCATGTAGATGCCAAAATGCTAAAAAATGAGTGAATTCAATCATATATGGCATAGTAATTATAGAGCATTAACATTGGCCATGCATACAACGAGGGTAAATTCAAGCCCGAACTGTGAAGCCAAGGCTTCACCTACTACTGTTAGAAATTATATATTACAGAGCAATGCAACACATAAAATATGCAGAAAACAAAAGCACATAAAACACATAAAATCAGATAGACACAGATATATGTGGTTCACCCAGTTTGGGCTATGTCCACCCCGAATAGCCAGTCCTTACTTCCTATTATCCAGCAAAATGAAGAGACACAACCTACAGCAGATCCGTTGTAATATCATCTATTCTCACTCACAATCTCCCTATCTGTTTCTCGCTCTGAGAATACACATACAATACACAACCACAATACAATACCATCATACAAAGCGAGGGGTTTCGCCTTCTAGAGAAAAGAACCCTAAACTAAACATAAATTCTACCGTCAAATCATCCGCCTAATGAACGACCCGGATTGACTAGAAATTACTATACTTTTACAAGGAAATTTTACATCTGTTTTTAGCTTTGGGGGCGCTGCCCCTGAAACCCCCTGCCAGGGCGGGGCTCCATAAATTCGTAGCCACCCCCCATGGACCCCCCAAGCAGCGTTTAATTACCGGCGGCGTTGCCGCCCCATTAAGGTACAGGGGTCCAACGCCGTGGTACAAAATAAACAAGATAATCAGGCTCCACACCCAACAACTACTCCTCTTGAGGTCTTATTTCTTGTCTTCTTTTGGGGAAACTTCGTGGCGTAGTTCCTGAATTCATGAAAATGAAAGAATTTGTTTTTTGACAAATATTTATTCTTCCCCCCTTGACTAGATTTTGGTTTGGATTGAGATTTCCTACCTTTTCGCTTCTTTTCCTTCCATCCAATGCACATTTTCTTCATCCTCTCCCTTGGATGGAGTCTCATCTCTGGCATTCCTCCTTATTTCCTCGTGTACCAAATTGGACCATAGGCACTCCCATTTCGGTATTTTCTCCATCCCATTCATCAAATCTTGATAGTCATGCCATCTCTTGGGAAGGACTAGAAGGGTTAGGCTTACAGAGTCTTCTTCAGGGAAATTAGCACTGAACCTACCAAGTTCATCATGAAACCATGTAAAATTTCTCATATAATACAAAATTGTGTCATTCTTATGTATCTTGATACTTTGAAGTTTATCCTTGAGTGTCAGCTTCCTGTAGTCACTATTATTCTCAAACAATTCTATCAATGCTTTCCATATCGCGAACAAATTTTCCTTTCCATGGATATTTGAGAAAATATTATCTCGTACCCCTTCCAATATGATTCTCCTCTCTTTGGCTACATCTTTCTTCCACTGAGAAATGTTCTAGGCATCCAATTCTTGTTTTTTTACAACATCTGAATTAATGTATTCTAGAAGTCCATTGTCATCCAATACCACCTCCATGCGATCCTTACATGCAAAAAAATTAGAGGTTCCTTCCAAGGCATACTCTAGCCTTAGTCCATTAAAGGCCATCTTCTCATCTCTGAAGAAATCATGCAACACTGGTATCCAAATTCGAACCTTTGAGAAAAAACTTTGAATTTATGCTCTACTATGAATCAAACTTTGATGCCATGTAGAAATTATGTTGTATATTTGCAACTATTCAAGATGTTTTAACCAAAATCACAAGACACAAACCTACTCTATTGCTCTGCAAACATTAATTTGCAATTTAGAAAAAAACTTCATACATGAAATAAGAAATCACATACATGCAACAAGTATTTTTATATGGGGAAAGGGATTTTCTAAAAAACCCAATGCCTCTTTCATTAATCAAACGAATAGATATGTATTACAATTTCTTTACTCAATTGAGCTCACCCTACAAGTGTACAACCTATCTCTCTACTCATTGAAAGCCTTTGAACCATACTTAGTCAATTTATGCCTTGGATTGAGCTCCTATTTCCTTGTGCAATTGCTTGAGGAATTAGACCCCTATTATTTAGGAAATTCGTCAAATTGAACTGTGCAATTCCTTAGGCCGATCATCCAACTGCATGAAACACCAATGCACTAAAAACTAGTCTACAACTGATGTTACAGTGCCTTGGAATCTCCATCTCAACTGGGTAACTCGAATTATCTACATGCACTAGCTATTTTGGGTTGATTGATCAATTAGTTGTATGGTCACTGAGTTTTACTGAAGTCCCATTGAAAAAATTGACCTTCCACTAGTTCTTCCAGTAGTTGGAACTAGTTTAACTAAAAAAAATCTTAGATAACTGACCTTGATTTCTAAAAATTAGCAATCACACATGCTTAACGAAAATATAACTCCTCTAACTTGAATTTACTAAGTAAACTAGGTGAAATAAGCCATGTCACACAAGTTAACATCATCCAAGTTGTATACTGATGTAGAAATTCAAAATTTCTCAATTTAATCAAGAAAAAATCAAATTGAGAATTTCTCGTTGCATTTTTCAACATACCCTTAATGGACATGGAAATGGATATTTTTTATCCCTTTTTTCATTTAAATTTAATTGAAGTTCATCAAATTTTGTTCGTCAATCAAGTTGAGTCTGAAATGTCCCTATGGGTAGTTAAGTCTAGTTTGTGTGTTTCAATTATTCCTCATACATATTGTTATGTGGAATTTATGACCATGGATAGAAGTATCTTCCATAGACATAGTGTACTAGGCTAGAACAATAGAAAGCAAAGAATATAAAGTTTTCCTTATAGGAATTGAAAAATGGAAAGAAGCTTACTTGGAACAATATTGACTCTCCTCTCGGCTTGTAAGCTCTAATCGTAGCTCTGATTGCTATAACTAGAACCTTCACATACAATCATAACAAGTTGAACATCTATGAAATCTATGTAGCATTATCCAATTACTCTATTCAATGTATCAACAAAGAATTGAAACATATGAATGTAAACATAACATAACATACATAGGAAAATTGTATACTCTTTGTATTAATATGGGAAGGAGAGAGTTTACAACCAAGAATAGTAGCTGATATTGTAGAGATCTCCCCAAGTTGACTTTTCCTTTCTTGTAACAAAGCACACCTCAATGTCACCCTAATGAATGAACATGATGACTCTCTTGAATTCAAGGTAGAAACATGAGGGCATGATAGGTCTCTAAAATTCAACCCTGATGTTGTAGATGGATGTTAATTTATAGGAGAGGGTGGTGGTTTAGGAATTATTATCCATTTACCAATATAGGCTTGAGATCCAGTCTTGATGGGAGCATGAGCTTAAGGGATAAGAGGTTAAATATCCAAGGTAGGATTATATAATACTCAAAGTTCTTATCCAAGGTAAATGGTTTAAAAAACTCCTGGAAGCTTCTGGAAGAGGAAGCTTCAAGATTCTTTTTATTTTTCCTAAATTTATAGAATTAGCGCTCCCCCAACAAGGGACAACCTACTAGTGATTAGTGCAAGTGTTGAATTAAGAAACTTGCTGGTTTTCGCAAGTCCCTAAAGGGATAGGGTGTGATCGACCTGCATGGAAATGAAGCAGTTAAGCCCAAAAACTCAGGGATTTGGGAGAGTCATTCTTAGGGATTTGTTTAGGGATAATGAAAAGGTGTTCATGGATTTTGATTGATCTAGTTTGCAGGCCTATTGACCAGATGTGAAAAAATGGACTATAACATATTTCCCCTAAAGCGCAAAGTCAAAATTAATGGCTGATATCTAAATTGATTTACCTTTTGACAAGTTCAAATGAAGAACAGCTGGTCGAGATAAACATCTATTAAAATAATTTTTTATCATGATATATTTGTTGAAGGAGGCATACCCATGCTCAACATATAAGTTAATATTACATGTACAATAATCAAGACGTATTGTCCATTGATGAAAAAGAGTGGACCCATGATTGGATGACTATCTTTATGATCAGGACCATCATGCTCTGTGATATTGCATTAATACTGAAAATGCAACCTAGATGGATTGAACTATATCTAGGGTCTTATATCTCGTTCACTCGATCATCCAATGTACAAGTCTAACAGTGCGAATAAAGGAATTGAAGTCAAACATGGTAGACACCATCTGATTACTGGTCAATGATGTAAGCCATTAACATATGCGAGAGAAACGACCGATGATGTTAATGGATCATAAGGTACAACAATACAATATTTATGGTGTGAATAGATGAGTTGAATTCAAATACCACATAGAATCTGTCGGTCAAAGGCCAATGATCTAAACCTGTCACCGAGAGTGAGGAAAATTTCCATTGATGTATTCAAGCCCCAATGTATTGAATGAAGAGTTTCTAACAACTTCCTGGATAATGAGTTGATTTCGACAACAAGTGACCCGTCGAAGGATGGACTTGATGTATCCCCCATCAATGACAAGAAACGAGTATTGAGATTTGAGACAGAACGGTGTTGATGTGGAACTGGTTCAGGAATGAAAAACATGAATGTATGATTAAGAGTATCATATCAGAATCAACTGAAGAAATTCCCTTGAAAATATTGGCAACACTGAACGGAGTTTGAAACATTGAACCAATAGGAAAGAAGAGGCTATGATATAGTGTGATGAACCAAAATAAAAGAAGATTTCCAAACCCAACAACCACATAGAAGAGGTGGAAGAGTGTAATGTTCAATAGCTACTCCCTTCCATTAATATGTAGAGTATCCAATTTTCCAAATTTCCCCAAGAATTGTTGGTCAGTACTGCTTTATTTTTTAACAAGCTTGAGGAGGATAACATATGCCTAATCTGTAATTTCATCCTTCAGATGAATTGTTGGGAAAAATACTGAGAGGGGAGGGGGGGGGGGGGTGAATTAGTATTTAGTACAGAATGAAAAATTTTTACTTTTTCTTTCTCTAAAACCCATACGCTACTTTACTGAACCTAAGTCGCGTATACACGCGGATATACCTAATGAAACGCGCGTATTACCAGAGATCTCATTATGAAGATAATTCTTTACTTAGATTATTGCATCATTTATTCATTAGATGTTTAGTAAGCAGTAAACATGTGTAGTAAGAACAGAATAAATCATCACACATAAGCAACACACATCAACACCAGGATTTAAGGTGGAAACCCAATTCAGGAGAAAACCACCGCTGCCGTCATCTCAGTCTTCAATATTTATTATAATGAAAACATCTTACAACATTGTGCTGGCACAGACTCATAGCAGCATGCAGGCACCCACCTGCAGAAGGCTACAACCTTCTCTCGTTTACCAGCCTCTCCTGGAACGGAGCTACAACCCCCTGCTCTCGTTTACCAGCCTCTCTTGGAAGGGAGCTACTACTCCCTGCTCTCGTTTACCAGCCTCTCCTGGAAGAGAGCTACAACCCCCTACACTCGTTTACCAGCCTCTCCTGGAAGGGAGCTACTAGCCCTTGCTTTCGTTTACCAGCTACCACTGGAAGGGAGCTACAACCCCCTCACTGAAGGCTTCGACCCTCAACATCATTGCGGACCACGTTTCATCAATTTTCATACTGGATCCAAACGGCTTCCACACATCATACCTTGTAGGACACTTTTCATCAGATTTTTAGACTGGACCCACTCCACACATTTAAGCTCAACATACATCAAACTAAAACTTATAACCCCATCAATTCATTCATTGAATCATCAACCAATCAACCAACAACTTTATCTTTAATCAACATTAAAACAACCCAGATCCGTGTGAATACATCATTGACAGATAGCAGTAAAACAACAAAATAGATCAGACATTTCATTCCACTTATTTCAGCAAAACCCTGGATTCCATACGCGCTTTTACTTCACTGAACCTGCGTATATACGCGCTTTCATAGAAACAAACCTGCGTATACTTCTGCACATATTTCAGAACTGATCTCACATTCCATACGCGCTTTCCTTTCATTAACCCATATACCTTGCTTTCTCTTATGAAGTTAAATTTGCGTATAGATCTTCAAACTTTGTAGGGTTGCGCAACTCTTTAGAACAGATAAATAGCTCAAATCTTACCCTTTACTTCAGAAAATATTCGCTTCATCTCAGATCTAAACATTCCATAAACAGATCTAGAAAATACATAGTCATTTCAGATCTAGAGATCCCTCTTCATCATTTTCTTCATAGGTGCATTATTAATTCAGATCAATCAATAAATTGTTACCCTTCCATGCAGATATACTTCAAAGTGAAGTATTCATTAAAACCCAGACGTATGCCCCCCTTGCACTATGATTTTCTTCTCCTTATATAGATTTATCTTTTATCAATACCATGAGACAAAACCACACAACTTCCGATGTTATTCCTGGATGGGATCAAATATATAATCTAGCGCTCAATACTGTGGGCCAATACCATGGTAATGTCCCCTAGTTTATAAAATTAGAGCACAAATAGGCATACGCTACTTGGTACGTAATTTTCCGCGTACATACGCTACTTCACCTTTACAAACCCGCATATGCTTTGTGACATGTCATATTTATCACTTCTATGGCACTTACTGGAATTCCTTTCTTCTGTTACTTCTGAGCTAATCTGTAGATACATCATCCTTCCTTATTTAACACAAGATACATCTTCCTTACATATTTAACACATAGGTTGCTTATCATAGGCAACTCATCAAGCAGGTTTCTATCAAGAACAAATTCATCAAGTAGGTTTCCATCAAAGACAACACATTGCATCATATTGCCAATCAATCTTATTTCATCAAGTAGGTTGCCATCAAGGACAACACATGCCAAAAATCTCCCCCTTTGGACTTGATGGCAACCATGATGGTGTTTGATCACCACAACAGATAGATACATTGATTATATTACCACAACAGATAGATACATCGATTATAACCATTATTAAAACACCATGATACTCTCCCCCTTTGACATCAAGGGCAAAGGGCAGATCAAAACCAAAACAAGGTTTTTCTTCTCTTGTAGAAAGAAGAGCTCTGTAGATCTGATGTGCACTGAAGTTACCATGCTCCCCCTGAGTTCATGATGAATCTTAAACCATAATATTCAATGAAGTACATGACTCTATGACCTTTCCTATCACCAAGGACTCAAACTTACATCAATGATCCAACCAAGTGGATTTACATATGTGACACAAGTACCCAACCAAGTGGGTTTACACAATTTGAATCAACTACCCAACCAAGTGGGTTTACAAATTTGATCAAGTCCTTACATGAATGAATATTAAAATTTTACATCATAGGTCTCAATATGACCTTTTCATCAAAACACAAATATGACTTTTATAATCAAGACCAAAAATACCTCAAGAGAGAGATCATATTTCAGAACCATCATAATGCCAACAATGCATCCTTTCCACATGACCAATGCTCCCCCTTAGCTTGTGTATCCTGAACACTTTCAAAAACAAATCATCAAGGCATCTTTATCAAATGTCAGAGAATGAAACAGAAATATGAGAACTGGAACACCACCAGAGATACCAAACAGCACCGCAGCTGTGCTGAAAAATGCTGATCCAGAAAAAAATTTGTCAGCAACAACCCATACACGGTTTTCTGTGCATAAACTTGCGTATATACGCGACTGTCTTTCAGGAAACCCCCGTATCCAATTTAATCTTCTAAATTTAAGCAGATCTGATCTCCTGCATGGCAGAGACTACTCCCAGCTTCTGTCTGAGATATTCGAACGCTTCCCTGGAATATATGAGAAGAGATAGATAGGACAATGTAGTTGTGTTTTCAAGTGTCATCCAATAGTTGTAGCATAAGCACATTAGTAACCAAGCCTTCAGACTCTTTGCAACATCAACATATTCTTCCCAAGAGGAATTATCATATCAGAACAATTTCTTCAATAGACAATATGTGTCAAACAATCATCCATGTGATCTAATATCACCAAGATCTTCAAGATTCATCATGATGTAATATGCGTAGGAAATATGTATAAAAGGTCTCAATCGTGTCAAAAGTCATTAGAAACAAACTCTACATGATCTATCCTTATCTCTGCATCATAAGACTTCCATCTCATCCATGTGTGAAAACAAAAGATATTCTTCAGCAAAAAGAAAATAGGGCTCATCCATAATCTCATCATAAGAAACCATGTATCATGTCATCATCATTTGAGAACTAAGGAATAAGCAGATACAATGCCAACAATGCAATCATTAGTAGTTATACTGATGCTCCCCCTAAACCTGTGCTCCTATTCTTGAGCCATCTCACTGTTTTCCTTAACAGAAAATCATACGCTTCTATCTCCAAATTAAATCGCGTGTATATGCGGCTTTAGTTCATGAAACCCGCGTATATAAAGTGAAATACAGAAAAATTTCACTCCTTCATCTCCCCCTGAACTTATGCCACCTGTACCTGTCTTCTTCACATCAGATGCACTGTCAGAAATAAACATAACCAGAATTACCAAACCAACCATGAGAATCACATGTATTTCTCCCCTTGTGATGATACATTACTTAATCCCTATAATGTATCTCACATCACTCCTGCAGACATTATGAGAAATAAGATTTAGAAGCGGATGACTGTAGTAGGATTATTATCCCCTACGTTTTTGACCGGTCCTCCACCTTTTTCTAGCTTTTCTTGAACTTTCTTTTTGTGTGCTGGAAATTATCCAATTTCTCAGATCTATCCATCCTGCATTATTTTTCTACATGTCCATACTTGTTACAAGCATAACATCTTATGTGACCAGAGAAGTAAGCATAAGGATCATAATGAATCTTTCTTCTATTGCAATCAGCTGCTTTATGACCATACTTGCTGCATGAAAAACAATATCCCTTAAAGAAACCTGAGTACCTTTCTGTGTAGAATATGTTTGTTTGTGACTGAAACAATCTGATTCTGCAATTGGCTGCAACATGCCCATAATTATGAAATTTAAAGCATTCAATATTATTGATCAAAGGAGGGAATGATCTCTTTTGAGAGTTCAAGATTGTCGGTTGACCTTTTGTTTCTTTCAACACTTCAAGTTTTGCATTGATATCCTTTTAATCTTTAGCACTTCCTTGTGAACTAGATTCTCCTTTAACAGTTTCATGAAAACCAAGACCAAATTTAACAGAGGGATACCTTTGAATACTAAGAATATTATCCAGAATCTTAGTACTATCTTGAAACCTCAAGAGTTTATCCTTTTCTTCTAATTTTACTTTTAAAAAGTTTATCTCACCCTCCAATCTTTGGCATTACTGCTTCATACATTCTTCAACCATTTTTCCCTCTTCTACTTGATCATTCAATTTCAAAATCTCTTCTTTCAACCCATTTTCTTGTTCTTCAAAAGTTTGTAAAAGATCTTCATTCTTCTTATTTGATTTTTCGGGATCTTCTTTGAGAGAGATGATTTCTGCTTCAAGTTCTTCATTCTTCTTATTTGATTTTTCTAGATTTGTTTTGAGAAAGAGGATTTCTGCTTCAAGTATTCTACTTTGATAGGTTTCTTTAACCTGCAGGCTTTGATACATTTCTATCTGTTCCTTCATTCTAGAGATCATTTCTTTGCATATAGATTCTCTCTCATTAAATGATCTTTGTTAATCTTCAACTTTACTCTTGAGAGCTTCTTCTAGATCCATAACACTATTTTCACCCTTGCATGCATAAGAAGGTGTATCACAAGAACAACAATCAATACCTGTTTCATATTTTTCATTTTCTGCTGCACATGTTTTCTGAGATATCTCCTTTTGAGTAGCCTTTTTCTTTTGCTTCCTTCCCATTGTGACGGATCTCCTTCAAGCGATCAAGCTCCTTCAGAAGGACCTGCTCCGATCCCAATTGTTGGGAAAAATACTGAGAGGGGGGGAGAATCCTGAATATTGTAGAGACCTAATTTTTTTAATTTTTCTTTTTTCTCTAAAAACCCATACGGTACTTTATCAACCCAAGTCGCGTATACACGCGGATATCCTCAATGAAACTCACGTATTACCAGAGATCTCATTATGCAGATAATTCGTTACTTAGATCATTGCATCATTCGTACATTAGATGTTTAGTAAGCAATAAACATGTGCAGTAAGAACAGAATAAATCATCACACATAAGCAACACACATGTGGAACACCAGGATTTAAGGTGGAAACCCAATTCGGGAGAAAACTACTCACCGGTTTGGCTATCCGCCTTCAATATTTATTAGAATGAAAATATTCATACGCATTGTGCTAAACGCACTCATACTCAAAGACGTCTGTACCCACCGCGTGGCTACAACCTTCTCTCGCTACTCAAATTTCTCCATGGAGCCAACCCCGTCTGCTTACTCACCTCTCCCCGGAAGGGAGGCATGTACCCCTCGCCTTCGCTAATGGGCCTTCTCCTAGAAGGGAGCTACAACCCCCTACACTCATTTACCAGCCTCTCCTGTAAGGGAGCTACTACCCCCTGCTCTCGTTCACCAGCTACCACTGGAAGGGAGCTACAACCCCCTCACTGAAGGCTTCGACCCTCAGCATCATTACAGACCACGTTTCATCAATTTTCATATTGGATCCAAACAGCTTCCACACATCATACCTTGTAGGCAACTTTTCATCAGATTTTCAGATTAGACCCACTCCACATATTTAAGCTCAACATACATCAAACTGAAACTTATAACCCCATCAATTCATTCATTGAATCATCAACCAATCAACCAACAACTTGATCTTTAATCAACATTCAAACAACCCAGATCTGTGTGAATACATCATTGACAGATAGCAGTAAAACAACAAAACAGATCAGACATTTCATTCCACTTACTTCAGCAAAACCCTGGATTCCATACGCGCTTTTACTTCACTGAACCTGCGTATATACGTGCTTTCATAGAAACAAACCTGCGTATACTTCTGCACATATTTCAGAACTGATCTCACATTCCATACGCGCTTTTGCTGAAGCCAACCTGCGTATGCATGTGCTTCTTATGAAGCGAACCTGCGTATATATCTTCAAACTTTGTAGGGTTGCGCAACTCTTTAGAACAGATAAATAGCTCAGATCTTATTCTTCACTTCAGAAAATATTCGCCTCATCTCAGATCTAAACATTCCATAAATAGATCTAGAAAATACATAGTCATTTCAGATCTAGAGATCCCTCTTCATCATTTTCTTCATAGGTGCATTATTAATTCAGATCAATCAATAAATTGTTACCCTTCCATGCAGATATACTTCAAAGTGAAGTATTCATTAAAACCCAGACGTATGCCCTCCTTGCACTATGATTTTCTTCTCGTTATATAGATTTATCTTTTGTAAATACCATGAGCCAAAACCACACAACTTCCGATGGTATTCCTGGACGAGATCAAATATATAATCTAGTGCTCAATACTGTGGGCCAATACCATGGTAATGTCCCCTAGTTTATAAAATTAGGGTGCAAATAGGCATACGCTACTTGGTACGTACTTTTCCGCGTACATATGCTACTTCACCTTTACAAACCCGCGTATGCTTTGTGACATGTCATATTTATCATTTCTCTGGCACTTACTGGAATTCCTTTCTTATGTTACTTCTGAGCTGATCTGTAGATACATCATCCTTCCTTATTTAACACAAGATATATCTTCCTTACATATTTAACACATAGGTTGCTTAGCATAGGAAACTCATCAAGCAGGTTTCTATCAAGAACAACTTCATCAAGTAGGTTGCCATCAAAGACAACACATTGCATCATATTTCCAATCAATCTTATTTCATCAAGTAGGTTTCCATCAAGGAAAACACATGCCAACATGAATCCCTTTGATTATCTTCAATGAACCTTGAGAAGGATTGGTTCGGTCTCATCATGTTTGATGATTTCATCATTGTTTGATGCTTTTATTAGTCTAGAGAGGGTGTAACTTGACTCATGTTCATGTTTAGAGAGTTGGAAAAGAGGTGAAAAAAAAAACTCTAAAGGTTCCTTTTTGTAAATAGTCTCTTAAGTCTGAAATGGTAGAAAATAGTACTTAGGAGAACTTCTTAGCCATGTTCGACTAAGGTATTTATTTTTCATAAATAGTTTAACCCAGTTAGCTTATCTCGAAAGTAACTACTCTCAATATCTGTTGGTGGCTATCGTACTCTTGTCCAAAAATTGTAATCAAACTACAACTCCAATTTGATCATTCGAGCCTTTCATTGAAAACAAATATCTTCATATTTCTAAAATACTTGAAATATGCTCATAGACCTTCCAAACATACAAAATATATTTTGGTCAACAATCATGAACCAAAACACTACCAACCATGTTTAGCTACATCTATCTCTCAGTCCTCATTACCAAAAATATATTTTTTTTCAATTTGGATCAATAATGACTCCAAAAACCCACAAGAACTATAATAAACCATATATTAAGGTATATGTTGTACATAATCATTTTTTTAGCACATGTTGTATAAATTGATAGAAAATCAACATTGATTCTACAAAATTACCATTGGATTTCGACACGGGATAGTAGAGGTCGCTAAATGATATATAATGGGTGAACATGTTAAAAACTAAACCAACCTATTTCCACAACTTAAACATAGGACCAACCACATACTATTCCAATGATTCACCAATTGTGCTGTCGGAGTGATTTGAAATTTGGATGATCCTGATTTGATCAAAGTGGAGTCATCATGTTCAACAAATTCTTTGTTGACTCTTCTTAACATTGTGGGTTGATGTGGGTATACATTACTTGCTATACTTGGGATTGTCATATCTTAGGGTCATAAAGGAGATAATATACGGAATTTCCTTCATCCATGGTGGAAAAAAATTATGGCTTCAGCCTAATCCTTAGACTCACCTATGGAAAATTAGCTTACAATACTTGGTTAAGGTGGAAACAATGTAATACCCGTGACCACAACGTCATGATATCCCATAGTGGAAATAGACTTGTTTACAATAGTATATTACATTAGAAAAATATAATGGCATTATCCATAGCCTCATCCAAAGAGGCAACAAACTTGGTCGAAAAATTCCTTTACAGTAGAAAAAAATTTATTGCCCTGGCTTCATCCTTGAATTTGTGCATTGTTGCAATGTTCTCAGTCACATAAATTCATTACAACGGCAACATTATAATGGTGTGGGCTATAGGAGTAGTGTGAATGTGCTACATCAATATGACATTCTAGAACTCTGTTGAAAAAAATACTGAAGGGCGGGGGGAGAGGGGCGGAGGGGTGAATGGTTATTTTAACACTCACTTAAAAATTTCAATTTCTTATTCATATTTCTGCAAACTACCTTCATTAAGTAAACTCTTGTATGTAAGCGACTGTGTTGAATTCTACTAGTGTATGTCTAGTTAACTAATGTTTCATTTATTTCATCATCTGTTGAACTTGAACCAGTGCATCAATACTTCATTATACATTAATTAAACATTAACCATGAGCAGTAAGAGAATAATAAACCATCACACATAACCAACACAACAAGACATGAGGACACCAATATTTTTAGGTGGAAATCCAATATGGGAGAAAACCACCACTGTCGACGTCGTTGTCTTCATATTTTATTATAAAGGAAAACATCTTACAATATTGTACTAGTTCATACTCATACCAGTACATAGGAACCCACCTGTAGAAGGCTACAACCTTCTCTCATTCACCATCACCCACTGGAAGTGAGCTCCAACCCCTTGATATTGTTGACCGTCATCCACTGGAAGGGTTCTCCTACCCCCTGAACAGATTTACTAGCTACCACTGGAAGGAAGCTTTGAATCCCTCACTGAAGGTTCCAACCCTTAGCAGCTCTGTGGACCATGTTTCATAATATTTCATACCATATTCACCTTACTCAAACTATTAAAACTTTTCAGCTACTTTTCATCATATTTTCAGATTGAAGCTACTTCCATCATTGAATCCCAATACCAAATAAAAATACTAAAACCAATCACTGTAGAAAATCATTTAATTATGAAACCATATAAGACACTAAACAAATCATTGAATAAATTCGTTCAATAAACCAATTACTGAATCTCAATCAACCAAAACAACTATATAAACTAATATCACTATATACCCATTGATCAAATTACTAGAACACATATTGTTCATCACAGAAACCAAATCTTGTCACTACAAACCATGATTAATCATATGTCAAAATATATACACTATTGTTATGAACTATACTTTCGTATATGCACACTTTCCATTAATAAGACCTATGTACGGATCTCAAAACATTGATAACTAAATATGAATCATTGTACCACTGAATAAATCACCCAAACACATACTAAACCCATCATATATCACTGAACCAAATACATATCATCATACAACATCATAATCTCTAGTCAAGATTTCATTCCACAATCAATTCAACCCAACCAATACTGTCAAACATAGATTATCATGAGATATACATCGTCGATAGACAATAGTAATCATAACCAAACTAGTCAAGCATCATTAAAAAATCATACTGCAAAACCATAACATATGTACATTAATCTTATAAACCAATTCTACATATGTACATGCTTCTTATGTTTGACACCTCTGTATAGATTCTGAACTTTCGGAGAATGTATATGTGACTCCCCAGAATAATATCTATGTATGTATGTGACCTTTCTAAAAACAACCTGTGTACATATATGTAATCACTAAATAATGCCTTCGCTACAACCACAAAGCATACTTTGCAACCCTTACTATCATTTGTTCATGTAAAAATATCATTACAATTATAAAAATTTCATTGTTAGTCATAATCACAAAATATCAATCAAGCATGTTCATTAGTGTCTACTATGCTTTCATATTTATTAGATCTAAACCTCCTTCATGGTCCTTGGTGCACACATGTTTCAGATCAAACATTCATCAATTACTCATAACTTGCACACTTGATATTTTTTCCTCCATCTCCTTATAAATTAAGGCCTTAGCCAATACCTTAGGCCAATCCCTTATTAACTTCAATGGAATTATTTGACGGGATAAAATATCCATTTTCATACTCATTACTATGGGATACTACAATGGTAAATACCCATGGTGCAGGAACTGTACGTAACTTTTCTTCACCATACCCGTGTATGTACGGGGAATTTCTTCATAGGAACCATGTATATTTTCTCACAATTTATCTTTACAATTCTTCTGTCTCCAAATTCATATTTCTTTGTCTATATCACTTGTAGTATCTACATAATCATCATTTTGACATATTTGTCAAGTAGGTTTTCATCAAGGACATTATATTAATAATAATGCCAATAATCTCATCCTTTGGACTTGATGGCAACCACATTGGTGCTTAGTCAACACCACTTGTAAATAGTTTCAAAAACATCTGTAAAGACACCAAGTTAAGTACCAAATGAATTTTCACCAAACACCAAGCTAATTTCCCCCTTTGACATCAAGGGCAAAGCGTTGACCAACTTTGGATGAAGTATTCTTTCTCTCTGGGAAGTGATGAGAAATTTAGATATCATTTGTTGAATATAAACATTGTATACTGATCATTCTCACACTGAGCATATGTTAAATCTTCTGGAAGACATAAAAAGAAGTATATGACTCTATAACTCAACAAAATATGGAATTTCCTATCATCAAGGACTCATGCTTACATCAATCACCCAACAAAATGGGTTTACATACTTGACTCAACATTACATCAAGTGCCCAAAATAATGGGACTATATACATAAATGACCTCACACAGAAATTCGAAACATGACTAAATATTACAATTATTACAGCATGTGTCTTAACATGACATTTACATCAAGAGACATATATGACATCCATTACCAAAAAAAACCTCAATAGTGATACCATGATAGTCATCAACAACCAGCACATGCCGTATAATAATATGTACCATAAATAAGTAAGATAGGAAAATGTAGTTCTAGTATCATGAACCTATGATCAAATATGGAATGCTTTCAAGCATCACCAAGTAGTTGTAGCAGCAACATATCAATAACCATCCTCCTGTCTATGTAACATGCATTTTATTAATATATGAAGAGTTATGATATATAGGGAACAATATCATTCTCTTCGATCATTATGTCATAATATGCATCTATCAAAGAGAAGGAGAACCTTCAACATCAATAAAATGTATGAATAAGAATCATCAGACCATAGACAACTCAAGTGATCATCCATAATATCCTTATATGAAATTTATTGATACCCCATGGTATAGAGATAAAAATATGTATGAACTTGTCATCATGAACCAATCATAGCATGACATTTTGCAATCAAGCTCTATTAGTAACCCATCTTGTTTATCTCATGTTATGAAGATCAACATGTTCTTTCCACACACAAGAAGAGCCAAATATTCAAGAAAGCTATTATATGTAGCATATAGATAACATACACATGTATTATTGTCATGTGTGCAATAAGAGATAATCCAATTTCATATCCATATCCTCAAGAAACATATAAGCATCATCCATAACTTCACCATAACTAGCCCATGCATCAAATATGACATAATGACAACAACATAGCATGATCAACTCACCAAGTGTTACTTTAAGAAGCATGTAGTCATCATCCAAAAATTCAACAACATATGTGTCTTCAGGAGCATCACCAATGATATATACTTCTCATAAACATCATTATGTAATGAGTATTTCGTAGAAATCGAAATGTAAACAATGCACTACTATGGAAATTTTTTCCCCTAAACCCGTGCCAACTATTCATTATCAAATCTGATTATATCCAACTCATCAATCAACAAATCCATCAAAATAACCAAAGAAACAATGTCATATAGAAGCAACCCATAAACCATATTAAGCCAATACCAGTTCTAACTAATCAATGGCTAAGATTAAATTTTGAATTTATCGGCCTTTTCTAGAATATTCAAACCCCTATTCTATTAATTCAATTTAATTATTTTATTTTCCTAAGTTTAGACTTAAGATCCCTTTAAAAATAATTAATTATTTTAATAGAATATAATATGGGTGGAATTTCACCAAAATATTTCCGAGTTATCTGGAATGCATGTGTTTAAGCCTCTATACAAATTTTGAGACTTAGAGCACATCCAATGTTACCCCAAAATCAACACTCCATCTTAGCAAGGAATGTGCTCTAGCAGTACACCCACTCAGTACTGCTCTGACTCAATAAAATCTCCCTCTGCGTTGTTGATGTCTAACACTACTTCCCATCAACTCTGCACAAACACTGCATGTGTACTATTGTTGACACTGCCACTGTCAACACTGCATTTGTACTACAGCTCCCTCTGAATTCTGCATCTGTGTTGCTGCTAAATCTACATGCTACTGCTAACTGCCACTACAATAAAAATCCCTCATATATGTTTTTTTTGTAACTGGAAACCCTTCTGCTACTGGAATGGGTTCTCAACCATACCCATATTCTCCCTGAACTGAGTGAACTTCGTTGTTCCTAGAGCCTTTATGAGTACATCTTCTACTTGATCTCCTGTGGGAACATACTATAGTTGTACTTCTCCATGTAGAACACAATATTTAATAAAATGACATATGATATCTATGTTTTTGGTGTGATCATAAAACACTGGATTCTTCGATACCTTGATACAACTTTGATTGTCATAGTAGACACTAGTTAGCTCCATCCTCTTGCTGGACAAACTCACAAGAAGCTTCCTAACCCATATGGCCTTGCACATTGTTGTGTGGGTTGCCATATATTATTCTTTGGTTGAGATCAGTGGTACCGACTTCTGCTTCCTACTGCACCAGGATATCATTTCTGATCCAACGCTGAAACAATACCCAGAGATACTTTTTTGGTTTGTTGAACTTCCTTCTCAATCTGCATCTATGAAAACAATAAATTTGATGTCATCTCCTTGGGTGTATTTCAACCCATATCTGAATGTTCCCTACACATATCATATAATGTTCCTATTTTCTACCCAATCTAACCTTTTCAGTTCTACCTCAAACATACTAAGGGTGTTGATAGAAAAATAAATGTCTCTCCTAGTGTTGACCAGATACATGAGTGACCCTATGAGTTGTCTGTACAAGGTGGGTTCAAATTCCTTTTCTTCTGATGCATATTTATTCTTCTAATTGGTTATCATGGGGTTTTCCATGGTCCAATAATCCTCCATCCTCAATCTCTTCAGAATTTTTGTGGCATATGTTCCTTGTCCTAGGAAGATATCTCCATCCTTCTAGCATAACCCAGACCATAGAAAATAATGAATCAAACCCAAATCCTTCATGTAAAACTATGATTCTAATATATTTTTGCAGTCCTTTATGAGACTAGATGATCATGTAAGGAATATATCATGTACATATAGTACCAGAACTAGTGGCTCATCCTCCACCATCAAATAGTAGAGATTGGGATTTGCATCACTCTTTACAAATCCCAACCATTACAAGTAGCTATCAATCCGACCATACCAAGCTCTGGGTTCTTGCTTGAGCCCGTACAATGGTTTCTTCAGTCTGCATACATGATATTTCTTCTCATGGGTTTCGAAGCCTTCATATTTTTCTATGTACACCTCCTCTTGTATCACCCGATTCAAGAATGTTGTATTTGACATCCATTTGGTGAATCTCCCATCCCATCTGTACTAATAAGGTTACAATAGATATGATGGAGGTGTATCTGGCTATAGGGGCGAAGGTCTCTTCATAGTCAATTCCTTCTTTCTGTGCATACCCCTTTGCCACAAACCTAGACTTGTACTTCTCCATGATACCATCTGCAACATACTTGATATTGTAGATCCATCTTGATCCTACACCTAATCTACTATATGATTTGGGCACAACTTCCAGGAAATAATTCATCATGATATAACTATACTCTTATACCATTTCATCAACCCATACTTGGTTATGTAAGGCTTCCTGAAAACTAGGGGGTTATTCTACCTGCACTACGAATGCTCGATACCTTTTAAGTTGTCTACGATGCCTCATCTGGGTTCTGGGAGCTCCAATAAACTCCTCTGCATCCCTCAGTTTCTGTTGTGACTCCCTAGTGATTTGACCAGTGGTGGTAGGAGTTTCTCTCAATTCCTCCTCCTATTCCTACTATTCCATATGTTGAGAAATTCAATAATCTTCTCCTCTTGTGGAGATACTAGTACTGGTCATGGTACTTGATCTTGGTGTTTTTCCTCCTTCCTGTCATCCATGTTTCCAGTGCTGCTCTTGGACTAAAGGAACTTCAGCTGATTTATCCTCTATTGGCATCTCACAAGATGTATGGAAGGCCTTATCTTCCATGAATTTAGCATCTATTCTCACTATAATTTTCCAACTGCTAGGAATGTAGATTTTGTATGGTTTTGAGGTCTCGCTATATCTTACAAGGTATCCCTTTTTTGCATTCTAATATAGTTTAATTATCTTCTCATATGGCACATGAAAATATTCCATACTTCCGAATATCCGGAGGTGTCCTGCTTCTAGTTTATTCCTTATGAAAACTGCTTCAGTCATTTTCTTCCCCAATTCTTTGTGAGGAGTTATATTCTAGATGTACAAATTTCTTTTACATGCATATGCCCATAAGAATCTAGGGATATCTAGGTCATATAACATTGCTTTTGTTGACCCAAAAATAGTATTGTTATTCCGCTCTCCTACACCATTCTGCTGTGGATTGTATGTAGTTGTTTGTTTTCTCTTGATGCCCTCCTTTGCATAGAAATATATGTAGTCTCTATATGTATACTATCCACCATTATATAAGTGCAACACCTTTATTTTCTTCCCTATCATGTTCTCCAAGAGAGATTTAAACTCTATATACTTATCAAATACCTCATCTTTGGTCTTTAAGAAGTAAATCCAGGTTTTCCTAGAGTAATCATCAATGAAGTTGACAAAGTATTTGTCATCACTGAGAGCTCTAACGAAAAAGGGGCCATAAATTTTTGAGTGTATTAATCCTAATATGCCTTCTTCTCAGTTATCACTTATGGGAAAGGCTTCCTTAGCATACTTCCCTAGTACACATACTCTACATACATCATCATGCTCTGTACTGAGAACTGGTACTCTAGTAACAGTCTCTTTAAGAATACTTGGTGCTCCATGATGCAGATGTCCCATTCTCATATTCAGGTTCCTCTCTCCATAAATATTGTTGCCTATCAATGCCACTAAATACTTGAGCTACAAATAATAGATTATATTGATTTTGAGTTCCAATTTGGCGCTTCTCGGTCCAAATATGATTCTTGACATATGCCTTCTTTCCAATGAAGTATACATCATATCTCTTGTCTTGTAAGTGGGATAGTGAAATAAGATTCATCGCTAGCCCTGGTACTTGCAACACATTGGTGGCTTTGACACTGGCTCCTACTTCCTTTTGAAATGCCACAGTACCTCTCCTTGATGCAATACATTTGGTTTTGTCTCTCATATTGATCTGAAAGTCCATATGCTCTACCTAATAGCTCGATAAATATTCTCGTACTCCATTCATGTGAGCTTAGGCCCCTCTATCAATATACCAGGCGCCTGAAGATGCTGAACTTGACAAACATGCATAATCTTCTTCCAATCTAGAAGATAATTTAGAGACATCTAATTTTTCCTTACATATATATGTTATTTTTCCTTGAAAATTGCGTCCCTCCTGAAGACTCCTTACATTAAACTTGTTGCGTAGCTCCCTAATTGGATTGTGCAATAATTTAGGGAAACTGATTTACATCCTACACAGTCTCCTCCCTCTTGTTTAGTACTGGCTCTTCTGGATATGTTCTCTTTGCTCTGATACCATGTGAAAATTTGGCTACCTAGAATCTTACTGCAGCAATTGATTAAATTTCTTCTATTTTTTTAACTGAAAAAAATATTTAATGTAGCCTATGGAAAATATCGAAATAAAATACACAGCAAAATTGACAATAAGCTTACAAGGAAAAATACTAGCACAAGTATACACACAATAGTACTATTATTTTTGGACAATTGTCCCCAGAAGAACCCAATGTGGGAAAACCGATGCAGCAGCTGAGGGTTTGAATATTATGCAGTAATTTTTCTGAGTACAAGTTATGATTTTTCAATATGAAAATCATATACAGTAATTTGACAAACAAAATCTTGTGAGACAAATCTCACTCTGCCACGAGAATCCGACATTGACCTGCACCTGACAGAAACTGCTCTTCGCTCCCTCTGCATAGTGACTACATCACCCATGCAGTATTTGCATCACAACTAATGTTTCTCTCTGTATCTATGATGTATCTCACTGCTATCTGGAAACTGGAATCTTCTACCTTCCGAAAACACCCTCTGGGAACTGGAAATGATCTTTGTTGTCTCCTCAGTAGCAAATAAAACTCCCTCTGCAACTCTGCATAGTCCCAGTGTAACTTTTGTTTCAATGGCTCTACATAGCAATCTATCACTTCTTCTCCCTCCTCTCTATGAACTCTTCAGATCTAGAATTCTTCCTTTTATAAATTATCTTTGCCCCTATCTGTGAGAATCCTCTCGATCGATATTCTCCTCGAGCACTGCTCACTAAATAATTTTAATCTTTGGATTCTTTCTCCATCTTGATGTATTTTCCAAATGGCCCTTCAAGCCATTCTTATAGCCTTCTCGTTGAAACTTCAAGGACCCAGATTAGAACTCTAATCAATGGTTAAGATAAACCTTTGACTTGGTCCACCTTTTCTACAACATTCACACCCAGATTCTATTATTTCACTTTAGTTATTTTATTTTCCTAATTTTAGACTTAGGGTCCCTTTAAAAATAATTAATTATTTTAATACAATATAATCTAGGTGGAATTTCACCAAACTAATTCTAGGTTATCTAGAATATATGTGTTTAAGCCTCTCTACAAATTTTGAGACTTAGAGAACGTTCTATACTACCCCAAAATCAACACCATCGAGCCTCAACACTACTCAAGTGCAATTTCTTACTTCACCTCTATGCGCAAGAACCCTTTCTCTTATTTTGAATTTATTTATTTATATAGAAATTTTCATTGACACTTATTTATTTCATTGGTGGAAGAGGGATCCCGACTTGAGAAGGATAACCAATCATCCACATGTCATATTCCAAAAATGAATGTGGGATCTCATGGGATAAATCAAAACAGAACCAAATGGAGCTTCTAGAGGCCAAACCACCTCAACCCTCAACTACAGTGATTTCACCTCAACCAGCCTAGATATCACTAACACCAAACAATATTAGATGCCTCTAACTTTCTTCACCATGCGTGCATGAATTTTCCTATATCCACCCATCTGTAAGGAGTTCTAGGAGAAATCAAACCTCAACCCTTGATCCTTGTGAATTTTCATAAAACCACCTCACCAGGATCCAAATTTTATTAGCCATCGAAATCTTACACCAAAACAAGGAACCCACAACCCAAGGCTATCTAGGAAATGACAAGGTAAGGCTGAAAACATAATTCAATATAGGAAAATCACATGGCAATGAGAGCAGAGAAATGAAACAACCAAATAACCAAATGCATGCACCCTGCATTTGAATCTCAATAATGAAATCATACATGCAATGTGTTACCTGTAATGTCCTCTTCTTATAGCTATTTTTCCAAAATTTTCCTTGTTCTCCCTTTCTCTCCTTTTCTTTCTTGATTGTCCAAGTGATTCCTCTCTCTTTTATTCAAGCTCTATTTCTGAAAGTGATCAAAGCTAGAAATGACAAGAGTTTTGAATTGTTTCTTTGATGCATTTTTATCATTGATGTATAATATCTTCCTTTCCCTTTTTTCTTCATTTTCCCTCATTTTCACTATAATTTCCCTTCCATGCATATTTGTGTCCCTTCAGCTTCATTTTCTCCTATTTTCCTTTATTCTCAAATTAAATTTCCATTTATTGCCTCTTTGTGTTTTTATAATTCCAATTCAAATTAGCATGGCCATTAATATATCATAAGTGATTCCCACTATAGTGTTTTTCCACCCATTCAACTTGGAATACATATCCCATGACCATGGTATTACTTTATTTACATAGAAAATAAACCCAAGTCTATTGCAAAACCATCCCCCTTGAGGGAACACCATCCTTGGTGTTCTATGACACTTATTACCAACAAAACACACTGATTTTGGAGTTTTATAAACATATATTGATGTAATATTTACAATGAAAACTATTGAAATCAAGACACACATGACAAACATACTGCTTATTGGAGCTTTATAACATAGCTCGATCTCGTATTTACAATGGAACACACACACACACCCACACACACAGATATATATATATATATATATATATATATATATATATATATATATATATATATATATATATATATATATATATATATATATATATATATATATATATATATATATATATATATATATATATATATATATATATATATATATATTTATAACTCATTTACTTTAACCACCAAATAAAGAAGTATATAATTTCATTATTTCATCAACCATCTCCCATATAGCATCATGAGGACCAAAGTGTTTCTACTATACTTTAACCTGTTCTATTTTTCTATTCTAGAGTATGAGTTGTTTATGTTGCAATATGCATTGTGGCTCTGGATGTAACTCTCCCTCTAGTTCCACCTACAATACAAACTAATTAATCACATGATCAACATCCCGTACATATAACTTAAGCAATGAAACATGGAAAACATCATGGACTTTCTCTATTACAGTAGTACAAGTTTGTATGCCACTAGTCCAATTCCCTCTAGGATCTCAAAAGGTCCGCAATACCAAGGTGTGAGCTGTGAATTGTTTCTCTAATGCCTCTTTATCATTGATGTCTAGTCTCTTCCTTTCCCTTTTCCTTATTTCTTAATTTTCCATATTTTTCTCTCTAACTTCCCTTACATGCATATTTGTGTCCCTTCATATTCCTTTTCTCCTATTTTCCTATATTTATCATATTAAATTGTTATTTATTGTCACTTTTCCTTTTATCAATGCCAATTCCAATTTCCATATGATACGGAATTATGCAGGAACGCAATAAAATATAGAAATACACATAAACTTAGAGATGCAATAGAAATAGGAATTCATTTCATTAATATCACATAACTGAAATATGCTTAAAGACAAAATGGAAATAAACTAGCTAGGGCACTGGTAGCTTATCTCTGAGAAGAGATGTGGTGGATATAGGCCTCTGAACTATGTTACAATTAGGCTCGCAGGCCTATTTATTATTGAGAAGAAATGAAACCCCTAAACGTAGAAAAACCTAACCTTGGGAGATGAAACACCAAACTATGGGCCGCGTTGTGGTAAATTGGTACATCAATTTCTAGGGGTCGTAACTTTGCCATACAATATCCGTTTGTCACACATGATACCTCATTAGAAAGATCTATCCAACAAATACACTATTGATATTGAATATTGAGTCTTCAAATGATTTTTTTGAGAAGTGATTTTCCCAAAAAATGTCATTTGGGGCCTCAAAATGGTTCCAAAAGTTCAGGACACGAAAAACTGCCAAAAATAGTAAATTGTGCTACAATTAAGGAAACCAAAATACTGAAAGAAGCAATGGTGGGGGTCCAAGTGGAATAGGCAGGTGGCCACCAATATCCACCTGTATCATTCCTCCCCCCTTAGGAATCAATGGTTCCCATTTTGTTGAGTTCCTCTATGACATGAGGAAACTTCTGCTGAACTTGGTCCCTCATGAGCCACTTGTCGTAGTGAAGGAGTTGGTTTGCTTTGAACACTGGATATTACGAGATCCTCTATTTGTGGGTGTTCTTGATATGTGTGTCCATGATCCGATTAGTTGTGGCTTTTTCCATGCAATCTGGGTTTTACTCTGTTGGTGTGAGCTTTTATGTCATGTCAGATGTGTTCAGAAGAGGTGGAAAGTAGGGCCAAAGGTGGTCCACATTGTACAATGGGTGCAAACCAAGGAATGGTGGAATACTGAGATCGAAGGAATTGTCCCATAAAACCTTGGTGATGGTGTATGTCCCATATCAGAGTGGGTGAAGCTTACGGTAGGGTTGAGCGAGGCACTCCTTCCACAAATTTAGCCACACTTTGTTGCCCACCTAGAAGTTGTATGGAACCCAATGTTGATCATGTCACTACTTGTACTTAGCATTGGATCTGTCCAATATGTCATGAAACTATTGGAATATGTGTTGAATGCACTCAATGAAGTTGTTCGCATTGTCAACTTCAGACTGGACATGCTTTGAATCAGCCTGAGTAGCTACAAATGGCAGACTACATCAATGGGACATATTGGCTAGAATCACAAGCCCACCTAAAAGGGGTTGTAGCTATTTCTGGTTTGAGTTGTACATGCATAGAATGTGTATGATCATCCCATTAATGACCTCTGTCTGGCCATCAGTTTGGGGATGGAAAGTTGTGTACTTGGTGAGCTTGGTGTCCAACATTGACTAGAGGCTAGACCAACATGTGCCGAGGAACTTGCTGTCCCGATATGATATAATAGACTGTGGTATCCCAAAGTGTACCCATACTCATTCAAAGAAGAGTTTAGCAGTGGCTTCTACTGTGATATGCCTCTTGCAGGCTACCATAATGGCCATCCTCAAGAATCTGTCGACGACGACGAAAACACAATCATTTCCATGCTTAGTTGAAGGAAGGCCCGACAAGTAATCCATGGAGATGGATTCCCAAGGTTGACTAAGGGTAGGGAGGGGAGTATAGAGACCTTTATTCTTGATGGTCAGTTTGGCAATGACGCAATAAGTGCAGGGTTCGATTTACTTCCCAACATCTTGTTGAAGGTTCGGCCAATATAAATACTTCTCCAGTACTGCCACTATTTTCTCGACCCCGAAATTCCTAGTGAACCAAATGTAGTGTGCTTCCCAAATCATCTTGGCATGCTCACTTAAAGGAACACAATGGTGTCCTAGGAGACATAGCAGTGCATCTTGGGGGAGAAAATTGTTAGGATATTCCGACACATAGGAAATATTTAAGAATAACTTAGTATAGTGTAGAGTTAGGTAAAGTGTGTTTCTTTACCATGTACTTTGTAACCTATAATCCGACAGTCACGATTTGTAGTGATCCGATAGTTATCTCTCTCCTCGGTATTAACGACACTTGATCCGTGGGTTAACACTCGATTGTTCCATGATCTCTATTTAAAGAGCATGGAGGGCCATTTTTATACTAACCATTTATGAGAGAAACATATGTAACTTTTCTTTTTATATTAATAAATTTCCTGAAGTGGCCACGTTGGCTCAGGTCATGGACTATTTCCCTCTTCAAGGGATTTAACAACGTGATAATACTAGTGTACTGATTTGTGATTTGTTTGTGAGAAGTGACCTTTGGTTCTTGATCTAAGGAACTTACCCTATAAATTCCAACTTGGTATCAAAGCTATTTTAAGGGCCGCATCTGTTGTTGATCCAAATCCGAAGCCGGTTTGACTGCATGCGAATGTTATTTTCTAGATTTATTATTTCTGAACATTTTCAGGCCTAGAGAATTGCTCTGTTGTGTCCATAGTGTCTGTTACAGTGAGGAATGCCTTTTGTTTTATGTGAAAATGTTTCTGGTTTCCCAAGTTATGTCAGTTTAGATTTGGAGTAAAGTATCTATTTTGCAGTTATATTTATTAATAGTTATGCTTATTTTGGTTCCGTCTGTTTATTTCATTTTTTAGGTTTTATTTATTTTCCAGCTCTATACCCTCTTCTTTGTGTATGCTCTTTTCTCTGCTTTGTGTGCGATCTTGGCAAATCAAAAACAGGAAGAAAGGATTTTTTGTACTACGTATGCTCTTTCTCGGCATCTTTGTGTGATCTCGGGAAATAAGAAATAGTAAAAATAGATAGTTGCCAGTAAGGCTAACTGAAAACCTAACTTTCTGCCGTAAGGACTGCATTTCTTTGTTTGCTTAGTTTTGTGTGCAGGAAAAAACACGTACACAGATGAACATTTGACAACAAAACAGGTTAAATAGAGTCCTTTTTCTTAAAAATTTGTTTGGAAATTTGACCTGCGTTAGTTCAAAATTTCTCTAAGTAAAGGCACACTAACACGACTCTCTGGTCTTGACTTGTGCGTTATAACGTGCTCTCTGATCTTGACTTGTGCATTAGTAATGCTGCGGATGCTCTAAAATAGAGCGTTAACACAACAAAGTAATGCTCTTCTTGACTCGTTTTTTCAAAAAGGCATAAATTCTTCATCCGGAAGTCGTTTCTCGAGCCGTGTTTTTTGAATCGGCCTAATTTGTTGAGCTCTTTCCATTGCAGCAGTTAGTTTCAAATTTTCTCAGCTTTAGTTTTTTTTAAAGAATGGAAAGTGCATACCCGATTATTCTTAACAGCACCAATTATTTCCAATGGCTACCTGACATGGTAGATATACTTATAAGTAAAGGGATTTATAGAATAGCCACAAGATAAGAAACTAAACTTTCTGATGATGATAAAGTTACTAAGAAAGAAAATAAATAAGATCAAGCACAAGGGTTGATAGGAATTTCCATTGCTCAAGATATTCGATTTCATATCCTTGACATTGACACCCCTCATGAAGCCTTGGACAAGCTAAATACTGTCTTTGGAATTCAAAATAAAATCAAGGCCCACCAGCTTGAAAATGAGTTGCTTAATTTGGACCCCAATAATTTCTCCTCTATCGAAGTTTTTTTGTCCAAATTCAAGACCCTTAGACTTATTTTAGAAGGGTGTAAGGTCAAAAAGGAAGATGGTAGCCTCATCTATTGCATTCTTTCTAAGCTTGGCCCTGCATACTCTATATTTGTTTCCGCCTTCCATTTCACTAGAGAAGCCATCATCTCTTCAGGAGCCACCTACAAGAATCCCTCTTTTGATGCCTTTTGTGATTCTTTGATAGAAGAACAAGAAAAAATCTTACACCTTGGTCTTATCACTCCTGGAAATGCTTCTAAGAAATATTTAGCAGCCCAAAAACAATCATATCAAAATAATCCCAAGAAGAAGTATCCTAAAAAATATGGTCTGAAACCAAAAATGGGTCCTAAGCAATTTCAGCCACAAACTGAAAAAGCAATTCACCAACATGATAAGGAAAATAAAAACAAAGGGAAGAAGACCGATAGACATTGCAACTTTTGTAATCGTGATGGCCATATAGAATCCAAATGTTTTAAGATGATGGAAGCCTTAGAAGCAGCAATGAAGAAGCACAAAATCAATTTGGAGCACTCTTCACCTTCATCTTCAGGAATGGCACTTTCTGCTTGTGGTTGTGAAGCATCAAGATCTGTTTATGCACTAAATGTATCTTCCTCTTCTCATTCTCATGAGTGGCTCATTGATTCTAGAGCTTCTTATCACATGGCCAAAAATAAAGCCATGTTTTCTTCTTTAAATGATTGTAACACCAAACATATCTATGTTGGTTATGATAGATCTCTTAGTTTTGTAGGATCTGGAACCATTCATCTCAATAGTGGTCAGTTTAATGATGTACTGTGTGTTCCTACCTTGTCATGCAACCTTCTCTCTATTTATCAGATAACTCATTCAGGTGAAGGGAAAATAGTAGAATTCTCACCTCATGATGTTGTAATCAAGGACCTCAAAGATCCTAGACATATTTTAGCAACTGGAATTATTGATGATTCCACAAGGTTGTATAAGTTTGACAACTTTGGGTCATCATGTCTTCCCTCTGTTTTTGTTGCTCATAATGATGAAGTGAGCAAAATTTGGCATGAGCGATTTGGTCACTTAAACTATCTCTCTCTTCAAACTCTATGTAAAGAAAATATGGTGATAGGTCTTCCTATGGAATCTTGCCGAGATGGTGTTTGCTTCGGATGTGTACTTGGAAAACATCATTGGGATAGTTTTGACAAACGTGCCTCTTGGCACACTTCAGCCCCTTTGCAGCTTGTGCACAGTGATTTATGTGGTCCACTTCCTGTTGTTTCTTTCTTTGGTTGCAAGTACTTCTTAGCTTTCAATGATGTTTTTTCCAGATGCACTTGGGTATACTTCTTAAAACTCAAGAGTGAAGCTCTTAACATGTTCTTGGCCTTTAAGGCCTTTGTTGAGAAATAATCTAGACACCAAATTCTTAAGTTAAGATCAGAAAATGGAGGAGAATATGTTAACAACAAATTTATCAACTTCTGCACTGAGCATGACATTCAATTGCAACATACTGTTCCATATACTCCACAAGAAAATGGTGTAGTTGAAAGGAAGAATCGCACCTTAAAAGAAATGGCTAATTTTATGCTTCAATCTAAAGGACTTAGTCTCAATTTTTGGATAGAAGAAATTAACTGTGCAAATTACATAGTAAATTGCACTCCTACTAAGGTTTTAAAGAATAAAACTCCAGAAGAAGCTTGGAGCTCAATCACACCAGATGTAAGTCACTTTCGTGTTTTTGGAAGTGATGCTTGGGCCCATATTCTAGATGTGAAACATGAAGCCTTAGAACCTAAGAGTGAAAAATGTATTTTTGTTGGATATTATGAAGATGTCAAAGGATATAGACTTCTTCAACCAAAATCCAAAAATATAATAATTATAAGAGATGTAAAATTTAATGAAAATATATCGGCCTGCGAGCCTAGTTTGGCAGGAGTGCAACCTTTGGCCTATGAGCCTAATTTAGCATCTGTGCCACCTCTCTCTCTCTATTCTATTTTTAATAGAATTCATTCTAGTTCAGAAGATGAAAATGAGGATGAAAATCCTCCACCTCTTGAAATTATTCCTTTTACTTCACAGCTTCCAAGATGGGTCCACTCTACTTGGGATGCAATAGGTTCTCTTATAGGTGACCCTGCAGATCGACGTTGTACTCGTTCTTAGTTCGAAACAGCCTCTTCCTTATTGGCTCAAGTTCCAGAAAATCCTGATCCAAAAACCTTTGAAGAAGCCTCCGCTCATCTAGATTGGGATGAAGCTATGAATGAAGAATTTCGTTCCTTATTGGAAAATGATACTTGGGATCTTGTTCCTCTTCCAAAAGGAAGAAAAATTTCCAGATGCAGATGGGTTTACAAAACAAAGTTTGAACCAGATGGAAAAGTGGATAGACATAAAGCTCGTCTTGTTGCTAAAGGATTTTCAAAAGTTGAAGGCATTGACTCTACTGAAACCTTCTCCCCTATTGCCAAAATGATTTCTATCCGCCTTGTCCTTTCCCTTGCTGCCTCTTTTAAATGGGAATTCCATCAGATGGATGTTAAATCCACCTTCTTACATGGAGATTTGCATGAATAAATCTACATGGAAAAACTGCCTAGCTTTATCCAAAGTTACTCTAGCCTTGTTTGTCACCTTAGGAAGTCTCTCTATGGTCTCAAACAATCTCCTCGGGCTTCATATGAAAAAATGGATAGATTTATTTTAGATAATGGATTTTCTAGGTGTCATTCTGACAACGCTGTCTACACCAAGAAAGTGGGTAAGTCCTTGACCATCCTTTTTCTTTATGTCGATGATCTTATCCTTACTGGAAGTGATCTAAACCATATAAACCATGTGAAGTATAGCCTCAAAAAGAAGTTTGAAATGACAGAATTAGGACACTTGCATTATTTCCTTGGTCTTCAACTCTTGCAATCCAAGGAAGGCATTACCCTCTCTCAGTCCAAGTATGCCTGTGATCTTCTACCCCACTTTCACATGGAAGACCGTAAGCCAACCCCTTCTCCCTTTCAGACTGGAGTCAAGATTTCAGTCACTTGTAATACCCCTGAAGTCAATGCTACTTTATACCGTCAACTTGTTGGTAAACTTCTATATCTAACCAATACCCATCCTGACCTTTTTTTTGCCATTGGTCTTGTCGCTCTGTTTATGCACCAACCTCATGAAATTAAATGGAAAGTAGCTAAAAGAATACTTTGATATATTTGAGGTATAGTTCAATTCAGGATTCATTACAGTGCAGGAGCATCTCCATTGTTGATTGGTTTCACTGATTCTGATTGGGATGGTGACCCTGATGATCGAAAGTATACATTAGGATATGTATTCACTCTTGGTTCAGGACCTATTACTTGGTCTTGTAAGAAAAAGAGTTCCATCTCTCTTTCTTCAGCAGAAGCAGAGTATCATGGTGCAGTTGAAGCCAACAAGGAAGCCATGTGGCTTCGCCATATCCTGTCTGAATTTGGTCTTCATCAACAACATCCAACTACATTTTGATGTGACAATCAAAGTGCCATTCAGCTATGTAAAGATCCAGTTCAACATCAGCATATGAAACACATTGAAATCCACATACACTTCATCAAAAATCTCATTCATGATCATGTTATTGAAGTGCAGTACTATCCAACCAATGATCAAGTAGTCGATATCTTTACGAAAGCTCTCATGGAAGCAAATTTTACCAAACTTCGATCCATGCTTGGATTTCAGGAAAGTTTTCATTAAGGGGGGATAGGCTCTAACGCCTCCTTCCTTCTCCTATTGTGTCACTTTTGTAAATCCTTCAATCCTATCCCAATTCGTTCTTAAGGGGGGATTTTAGGATATTCTGACACATAGGAAATAGGCTCCTTTTTTGTCACTTTTGTAAATCCTTCAATCCTATCCCAAGTTTTTCTTAAGGGGGGATGTTAGGATATTCCGACACATAGGAAATATGCTCCTTTTGTGTCACTTTTGTAAATACTTCAATCCTATCCCAAGTTGTTCTTAAGGGGGGATGTTAGGATATTCCGACACATAGGAAATAGTTAATATTAACTTAGTGTAGTGTAGAGTTAGGTAAAGTGTGTTTCTTTACCATGTACTTTGTAACTTATAATCTAACGGTCACGATTTGTAGTGATCCAACAGTTATCTCTCTACTGAGTATTAATGACACTTGATCCATGGATTAACACCCGATTGGTCCATGATCTCTATTTAAAGAGCATGGAGTGTCATTTTTCTGCTAACCATTTATGAGAGAAACATATGTAACTTTTATTTTTATATTAATAAATTTCTTGAAGTGGCCACATTGGCTCAGGCCGTGGAGTGCTTCCCTCTTCGAGGGTTTTAACCACGTGATAATACTGGTGTACTGATTTGTGATCTATTTGTTATTGGTGAACTTTGGTTCTTGATCTAAGGAACTTTTGAAGCCTCGAAAATCGTTGCTTTGAACATTGGGGGATAACCACCCGGTTGAGACCTTAGGAACACTCCTTTTCCGTTTGGTGTGGTGGCTCCGACTGGATTGATAGGACCAATTTCCTAATAATTTAAATGGGTTGGTAATGGAATGATTGGGTGATTGGAAAATGGGACTAAATGACTGAAATAAACTATCTAATTTAATCTATAACTGATAAAGTAATTCTAAAACAAACTTGGGTATCAAATGTGAATGCAACTTTAAATTGTTTCAACTAACCAATAACCATGAAAATGTATTATAGTTTAATTGAAATATGCAGTAACAAATAAAGATAACTCTGTTTAAGAAATTAAACAGAGTTATAATAACATATTGCATTCATCATTATATATATCATTCACATATACTGAAAAAGATAAATATTTCTACACACTCATAAATGATATGTATAAAGAAATATTGTGAAAACAAGTACATATAAATGATAGAAAATTTAAAGGGAATATCTCACAACATAAGAAACTAACATTGAAAAGATAGAAATACCATATCCATCTTGATACTTTCCGATGTAATTCGATATCCAAATCTAGCAACTTCAATGTAAAACAAACTCCAAGATACATAAATAAAATTCTTAAAGGCAATTTTGCACATAATCACTAGATGTGATCCTTTATAAAAATATAAGAGTCAATGGAGTACAAGAATGTAATCTCCAAGTCAAAATATTACAAATTCAGGACCCCTTTCTAAATTCATGAAAGGGGTTTAAATAGGTACTTAATAAAACAAAATAACTAAAACTATTCCTGCAATCTATCTAATGAAAAATCTAGAAACAGAAATGTGATCTTGAAGTGAACCAATTCATTGATTATCTGTTGCGTTTGATGTGCCCATATGGCATATCTTGAGAATTTCTTTCACTTCTTCTAGATGACTAAGCTTTGAGTGTAACTACCCTGTATATGTGGCATCAAAGAATTCAGGAATAATGCAATCGATGGCATTCGAAAGAAATTTAATCATTATTTGTGACTATGAGGCTTGATAAGGTAGGTCCACATCATATCCCATGATATTCCTTGCAGTTGGCTAATTTGCTGATTCTTATTGATTATTTATTGTTTCCATCTGTAATCAGTTTCTTTTACCCTAGGTAACTTGCCTGGGGTACAATCTGAAATCAAATTGATTGCATACAGGCTATTATTCACCAGCTATGTTACATTGTTCATCATACTTTTAGCTCTGGATGTAGCTCCTTCCGCCTTGATTAAATGTTGTTCCCATTCTGCAAAAATAATTTTGTTATGTCTCTCCACAATCCTGGGAAGGTTTTCTTTTCTTCCCGACTCTAAGTCTTGCCATAAAAAAAACTCGGAATTTTTTTCATCAGCTTCATCAAATTCAAGTTTAAGACTGATTCCTTCATCTATTAAGGAAGATGTAATTTCACACAAGGATTCTACTTCTGCAACCTTTAGACAAAATTCATTTAATTTCTGAGACAATAACTTGCTTGTCTCCAGGGCTTCATTTTTGAACTGATCCAAATTAGGATAATTCTTAAACTTGTCCAATCTAGATTGAAACATCTTCTCTTGCTCAATATTTGAAGTCTTCTAATTTTGCAGAAGGGCTTGTAATTTTTCTACCTCCTGGTTTAGTTGCTGCTGATTTTCTAAGGTCTGTTGATCAATATTTTTCTTTTCAACAGCAAGCTGCTCTTCTAGTTGTTTGGATTTGAGCTCTTCATCCTGCAATTGCTGTTCTAACTAAATAATTTTTTGCTGGTTATCTGTAACCTGTTCTTCTAACATAGCTATTTGCAAATATTTTTGTTTCATTAATTGTGTAACTTCAGAGGCCTTGTCTAAAGTTGCAGCACTATAGGCACCTGCGTATCGAGATAATTTAGTGAGATCATCATATGGATTCACCTCAGCATTTTTATAAACAATATTCATAAACTCCACTTGTGATGTTGAAAGTTCATATTGATCAGTTCTCCTCCTTTTCCTTTGTTTTCTCACAATAGCCCTATGCTTAGGACTGTAAAATACATCCAAAGGAGGGATTTCTTCTATTTTCAACATAATTTCACCTGTGGGATTTTCAGGAATAACTTCTATATCCTGGTCTTCCAGAACATTAACTTGGGGATTACTTTGTTGTCTTATTTGCTGGGAAAATTGTTCATATTGGCTGAGAAAATGAGGAGAAACTATAATTTCAGCAGATTCAACTACCTTTTTAGCAGTTTCCTCTCTTCCAAGTTGAGAATCTGGATTACTATTTATATCTCCTTTTGGTGCCTGTTCAGTAGCCTTACTGTTTGTGCCTCCTTTCTCAGTATCAACTTTGCTGCTGATGTATTCTTTTTGTATAACGGGATTAGTCCCTGTTACTTCTTTCTGTGTCTGTATGATGACTTTGCTGGCAGATATTTTTGTTACTGTTTTGCTAGATGTATCCTTTGTTTCCTTCTGTTGTGATTCATTCTCCTTCATAGGAACTCTTAATTGATCTAGAATAACTTTGAGTAATATCTGGCTTCTAAATAACATAAACTTATTTTTCTCTTCAACCTGGAATTTGGACTTGGCTAAATAAAAAATTTGGGACAAATTATCTTCAGAAATGAATAAATCATTGAACATATATGGTTCGTGTTCAAACCGAGCAATTGAAACAACAGTAGTAAAATAAAATGCCACCTTCCTTGGGTCATATTGTCTCCCTTGGATTGTTGAAAGCTTGAGATTGGTTAGATTTCCAACTTCTTTCTTAGCATGAACAAAAATATTGAGAGTATAATCTCCACATTTAAAAGGAAAAGTAGGCCACATTAGCTTCTTGTTGTTCTACAAAGTTCTGGACATGCCTTGTACTGTTAGCTAATATGAAATTTCCTGTGCTAAAAGTTTATTTGGAACATACAAAGGAATAATGTGTGGTTCTACAATACTTCTGAAAACTTTGATATATGTGAATCTTTCTTCTCCGAACCAATCCCCAATTGAGGATAAATCAATTTTAGCCTTCTCAAAAAGTCTAGGAGGGAATCGGCCAAAAATAGTTTGATAAATCGAGATAAGAGAACGGTGACAAACTCTGTAAACATGGCTTTTGAAAGGCCCCTTCCACAAGAAATTGTGATATATATGAATAGGAACAGGATCTTTAGGGGTCCATTTCCATCCTAACATGGGAAATTCCGAGTTGAAGCATAGAGCGTCTAGAATATAAGCACAAAAGTAAAAAGGAGTAGTCTTTCCTATGTTTTTGTCCTTCCTATATTAAATAATCCTATTGGCTATCCTATCAGAAAGAATGACAACCTAGTTCATTATCTCAGAGTTTATATAAGAGTGTATTAATGGCACCATTTGTATAGAAAAACTAGCTGAGTTATCGTTCCCAAAAAATCTGCACATCATTGCTGTGGCATAACAGTATGGAGGCGAAAGAGACTCCACAGAATACATACCTGATGCCTCGTGTTTATTCTTTTTGGGAGCCTTTCTCCATTATCTGATTGGCTCTGACTGATTTCATTATTCGCAGCAAATTCCTTGATGAAGTCTTTGTTGTATATTTTCTGTGGGTCTGGAAGGTGGTACATCGCTTTAATGTCCTCTACTTTGAATGACCCGAATATTGTTCCAGAAGCTGAAAAAAAGGTTCTGTTTTGGATAGCCACATTATCAATTACCAACTAAATAACATCATAATATGGAAAAATGTTTGCTCGAGCTGCAATTCGGTGCAGAAATGAATTAGCCAGTGTTCGAAGGGAATTTTCTAAATTTGACTTTGAATCGTCCTCATCAGGAACTGATGATTTTGGCATAGTTACCTTAGGCGTTTCCCTTTAAATGAGGTTATATACCTCTTCCCAGGATAATTTACCAAGACCTTGGCACGACGTGTCTGTAACCAGCTTAATCTTAGCTGGTTTCTCTTTAGGTGCCATGGTTAAAATAGGGGCTTTTACTGTGACAACAAATTTTGTCTTCCTGGATCTCTTTGACATTTCTGTATCCAGAAACATTTCCCTCGCTCTGCGAATGAAAGGATTGAGTTTTCTTTGGTTCTGCGAAGGAAAAAAATAGTTCAATCGTGGTAAAAACTGAATTGAGGAGAACAACTGTATAACAATCTATTCATTGATTTTTATTTATTATCTTCGTGTTAAAAACATAAATTCCCTCTAAAAATTCACACTCATGTATTTAAAACAAAATCATTTTCATTATTCGTTTGATTTCTTATCCAATATCATACGTACAATCAGGAGTTGGCACTTTTGAAATAAGTGTAAAAATTACCTTTTGAATTCTTGCGATGCGATGAATAAATAGTGTATGGGAATTAAGTAATAATCACATCAGGATTTTTCAAAGGTAAACATAATATGATTTCTGTCAATCTCCGATTGCGATGATCGCATCAGAGATTTTAAAATAGAGTGAATTGTTAATGAGTTTCTCTGATTTTGAGATTGCGATGGGGTGGGGCCTGCCACGTCAGAGTCTTTCAATCAACCAAATATAATGTTTGTTTCTCCGCAATGCAATTGCGATGAAGCACATCACATCAGGGTTTTGAAATTGACCATATAGAATTTTTTTAAAGTTTTGCGAAGAACGATTGCGATGAACTACATCGCATCGGAGTATTTCAAAGCAGATATGATCACTTAAAATTTTTCCAATTTGCGATCGCAATATGACTCATCTCATTGGAGTTTTATTATAATAATTCCATGAACGATCATTCTCTGAAATGTGATTGCGATGAATCGCATCACATCGGAAGTATGCAAAACAAATATGAAACTTGAAGATCTCTCCGATTCCCGATTGCGATTACTGTACACATAAAATATTGTTTAATATAAAAACTTTATGTAATATTTTGATATGATAAAAGCTTTATATCTCATCGGATCAGAAATTCTTTCAATGTTGTATCTGTTTAAACACACTTGTTAACAAAGATATGCAATATGTCTTTTTATCAATGGGCTTTTATTTCTAATTAAAAAATGATCGGATTATTTCTAAATCTTTATTTCTATCTAGAAAGAAAGATAAAAAGGGGACCTATTTCTAAATGAAATTTATTCTAAAAAAATTTAGAAATGGGGATGGTTGTTGTACAGTACAACAATTGGCGATTCACTGGAAGAAACAGTTATCTCTAAAAAAATAAAATGAACATTATATTTCTAGCAAGTAAATTTTTTTAAAGATAATGAAAACTATCCTAGAGAAATTTTAAATAAAATCTAACTCTGAAAAAATAAATAAAAGTCACTTACAATTTCTTTCTAATTCCTCAAAGATAACAACATTTTTGGGTTATCTCAAGCTTTGATTGGTTGATAATAATGAAGTAAGTGGACCTTTCCAAGTTTAGCTTTTGTGATATACTCTATTGTCATAGGCATTTCCTCTGCTGCTAGAAAACGTTCATAGTCTCGACAGGGTTACCTTTTAACCATCAACCATTCATTATCCCATCCAACTAAGATTATGACTCTTTAAAAATAAATTCATAAGACATATTATCTCATGTTTTTTATCTTTTATTTATTTTTTTAATTTAAGAGTCATTGTTCTGGTTTGGTAGCCATTTAGTAACAATGCCATTCACTAGTTATAATTAAACTGAACAAGCTGGCTCATGATGACACCCCTTGTTTTACTTTTATAAGCCATTACCCTATTTTGGTATGCAGTGTTGGTAATGTTAGTTTTATTACTTCTTATTATCATGGTAAGCAGGCACGTGATGAGACCTCTTATCTCTTAAATTTTGTCATATAATTTCTTAGAATTACATTCTAAAAAATCACAACCTAAATGGATGGGGTGAAATAGTTGTATCCTTAAGAATAAATGGATGACAAATTTTCAGAGTTTTTTGTTTGCTAAAGCTTGAAAAAGTCTTTAATTTTTAAAGATAACCTTTCTCTGCTTAATAAACTTATAATGATTTACATTTTCTTCAAATTTTCAAAAGATCATGCGAATGTTTTGAACAAATTTTCAAAGTTTAACATTTTATTTTAAATTATCCAAAATTGTAATCATTTCCCTAAAAGTTCTTATTTACACAAAATAAGTATTTATAACATTCTTTCTAAGACAATTTTCTAATATTAAAAAGTCAATTAGAGACTATCAACAACCTTTATTTACAAAACAATCAAAAATTGCAAAAAGGAATATGTACAAGTAAGAAGGGGTTACCTCCTTATGAAAATAATTTCTTTAAGACAAGCCCGTTTACAGAAAGAGATTCTCTCTTTCCTATTAAATCTTGGATTATGAATGTATATGAGCCTATCTTTTCAACAATCTGAAATGGTCCAAGCCACATTTTCTGAAATTTGGTATGCTTACCTTTTTCTTCATGTGCTTTATCCCATTTCAGAAAAAGATCACCAACTGACAAATGTTTTGAGCCGGTGGAACTTGAATCAAAATAAGATTTTACCAGTTGTTGATGTTTTTCATGAATGTTTTTTTCTTTCTCTCTATCTTATTCTAATTTAAGGATTTGATCAAATCTCATCTGAATGGATGAGGAAGGATTTTCTTCAATGAATTGCACTAAGGCTAATGATGGGAGAGCTAGATTTGATGGTATCACAGCTTCTTTTCCATAAACTAAATTGAAAGGTGAAGTTCCTATAGAAGTTTTAACAGTAATACGATCAACCCATAATGCAAAGATTAAAGACTTGTTCCAATTCTTTTGATTTTGATCAATGGTCCTTTTAATGATTTTGATGAGATTTTTGTTAGTGGATTCAGCTAAACCATTACCTTGTGGATAATAATTTGCTGAATATTTCAGTTTAAAACCTTTTTTTATTGCAAATTCCATTATACTATTACCAGAAAAATAAGATGCATTTTCGAAGACCAGAGCGTTAGGTACACCAAACCTGGTAATGATGAATTGATTGATGAAATCAATAATAGCATCAGAATTGGCTACCTTTAGAGGAATTGCTTCTACCCACTTTGTGAAGTAATCTGTTGCTGTGAGGATGTATTTGTGCTATTTGGAAGAGTGATGTACTATCTCACCAATGATATCAAGCCCCCATTGCTCAAATGTCAATTGTTCAATGTTTACTGGCTACAAAGGAAAGCTGGCTTCCTTTGTCTTCCACTAGCAGTTTGACAATTTTTTCACTTCCTCACATAATCATGTGTATCTTTGAAAAGGGTAGGCCAATAATATCCATCATGGATGATTTTGTGAGCTGTGGTATCACCTCCAAAATGACTTCCTGCTGGTCCATCATGTAATTCCTGCAATACCCTTTTTGCTTCAGTCTTTTCAAGACATATTAATAGGATTGAATCATAATTCTTTCTGAATAACACATCATCAATGATTTCATATTTAGTAGCCTTCAATCTTAAAGCACATTTTTTCTTATAGCTGAGATTAGAAGGAGCATACCGATTTTTCAAGTAAAAGATCAAATCAGTATACTGTGATTCAGAATCTGTAACACTTATCTGACTTACTTGAACAACATTTTCTGGATCTTGATTTTCTGGTATGTTATGAGCTCTTGCTAATAATTCGCAAAAAACTTGACCTCTAACAATCTTTGCTGGTTTAATATCAATATCATATTCTTGCAAAGCTGTCACCCAATTAGCCCTTTTTTCTCCTACTTCCTTTTGAATTAATAATTGTCTCACTGCAAAGAATGGGACAATAATTTTTGTATGTTTTTTTAAGAGAAAAGGTCTAAAATGTTTGATTGCCTTAAACACAGCGAAGGCTTATTTTTCTACATCGGAATAATTAAGTTTAGCTCCTTGCAGATTAGAGCTGAAGAACGAAATTGGTGCTTCAATTTTTTGATCATTGAGCTGTGTTAAAACAACAACATAGGATGTTTTGGTTGCCAAAGTATACAGAATAAAATCTTTAGAAAAATTGGGAGTATTCAATGCAGGTGCATCAATGATTGCCTTCTTGATTGCATCAAAGGTTTCTTTCTCTTTATACCCCCATTTGAATACCAAAATTTTCTTAATCATATTCTTCACAGGTAAAACAATTTGAGAAAAATCGGGAATGAATCTTTTTACAAAATTAATCTGACCTAAAAATGATTGCATGGACTTTTTAATATGAAGTAAAGAAATATCAAAAATTTCTTTAACTCCGTTCGGGTCGATATATATTCCATATTTTGACACAACAAACCCTAAGAGTTTTCCTTCATTGAGAGCAAAGAAAGATTTCTTTGGGTTTAAGGAAATACCAAACCTTCTACATCTTTCAAATATTTGTTTCAGATCATGTAGATGATTGGATATCTTTTTTTAATATACTGTTATGTCATCAAGATAAATGACAATTGATCTATTAATCAGACCCTTAAATGTTATGTCCATGGCTCTCTGGAAAGTAGCTCCTACATTTGCTAAACCAAAAGGCATTTTCTGATATGGATAGGTTCCCCATTTGGTTCTAAAAGTGGTTTTCAACCTATCATCTAGATGTACTAAAATTTGATTATAGCCTAAAAATCCATCAAGGAAGGAGATGATTTCAAAACCAGCTACCTTTTGGAGAATTTGCTCCATGGTTGGCAATGGGAAATTGTCTTTTTGACATGCCTTGTTTAAATTTCTGAAATCAATACAGATCCTAATATCACCATTTTTCTTCCTGACAGGTACCATGTTGGAAACCCAATTAGAATGCCTTACAGGAAAAATTATTTTGGCTTTCAAATTGTTGAGTTCTGTTTTGATTTGATCTTCAAGATTTGGATGAATCTTTATTAACTTCTGTTGAACAGGCTTGACATCATATAGCAATGGAATTGTGTGTTGAATCACAGAAGTGTCATAAGTCTTTAAGTCCTCATAATTCCAAGCGAAGACATTTTTATATATACTCAGAAGTTTGATGAAAGAATATCTTTCTTCTGGAGTTAAATTGAGTCATAGATTAACATTTTGTGGTTTAGAGTCAGAGCCAAGATTCACTAATCCAAACTTCAAAGTTGAAATTTGAAGTTTAGCATTAGTAACTTTCTTGAATCTATCTTTAATATCATACAGATCCTCAAGTTTAACAACAGATTTAGGAATCGGATTTTCATTATTTTTTGAATTAATTTGTAGATCATGATCATCTTCATCAATAATTTGTTCATCATATGATTTCTCAGAAGTTAAGAAATTCAATATATCTTGATCATGGTAGAATACTCTCCAGTTTGTGATATTATCTGGGACAGATGGGCGAAAAATCAATTCTACTGAAAATCTATCAGGATTGCAATCTTTAGCAAAGAGGAGTTTGGATGCAACATTAGATAAAAGGTTAGCTGATGTGTTTTGATTTCTAGGAATAGAGGAGATATTGAATGCTAGAAATTGAGTGGTAAGGTCCTGTACTAGGGTTTGATAATGTTTGAGATGTCCTGAAAGACAATGGATGGTATTCCTTACTTGTCTTATAACAATTTCAGAATCTCCATATACTTTCAAGTATTTTACATTTAACCCTATGGCCTTATAAAGCCCTTAAATCAAGGCTTCATACTCAGTGGTATTATTAGTGCACTCAAATTCTAATCTACATGATAGCATGGTTTTTTCTCCGTCTGGATCTATTAAAATTCATCCTGCTCCTGCTCCATCACTAGATTTTGATCCATCAAAATATAATGACCAAAATAAAGTTTTATCTACAGGTTTATTTACAAATGTATCAGAAATATTAACAATTCTAGAAGAATCAGATTGCGAAAATTTTTCAATTTGAGAAACAAAAGTATTTACAGAAAAGGGTGATTGTGGTGCAGTAAAATTCCCAAGAAATGACTCAGCAGAATAACCTCCAAGAATATTGTTGTTGAAAGCTACAGGTTCGTTTGGTTGTTCAAATTCAGTTACATTGTGCGTCATATGTTTTTCTCGCTCGATTTTGATTTGATTTGGTTTCCCTTTGTAGGTGTTAGTATGAATCTTTCGTCGTAAAAGATCGCTTTAGCTACGCATAACAAATAGCCCTAACATCGATTATGGCTGCAAAATATCTTTAACTCTGCTGCACAAATTTAGATCTAAGAAGAAAAGACATTAAGCAGATAAAATATAATATGGCTCCATGCATCCAATAGACAAGACAAGAACAAAGTGTTTAAAATAATGATTTGTATTATATTAAAGAATGGGGCACCTGAGAGGAAAACAAGAAAGGTGTTTTCTGGTTCTCCTCAATGGGATGGGTTCTTGAAAGTCCTCAGTGTTTCAGATCTAAAATTCCTCTCTCTTATTGTGGTAGAAAACCATAACAAACATAGAACTCAATGGGAGCTCACAAAACAAAAATGGAAAATGGTGACCAAGAATAGATCCAGTGTGATCTAATGCAATGAAGGTGACTAATGAATGGGGAAAACCCCTCTATTTATAACAAAATATTGGGGTGTTCTAGAACTCGGTGCATGAATAAAATATTAATAATCAAATTCTAGAATCACCCTTTGGGAATATTTTATTATATTTGTTAGAGGGAAAAGGTCTTTTGACTTGGGTCAATTCCTTTATTTGTAAAAAATAAATAAATAAATTATTTATTTATTATTTTAGGGAGATGGTGGGAATATAATTAAATAAATAATGATTTATTTAATTATTTACAAATGATTTAGTCAAATTTAACTAGGAATATTATTAAATAATGATTTGAATAACTTATTCCTAGGAAATAATTAAATAAATAATGATTTATTTAATCAATTTCCTTGTTTTGGGTTAAATGTGACTTAGGAAATATAGACAAATGTTATTTTATATGGTGAAAGCAATTTTACTTAGGGTAAAATTGGTCTTACATGGTGTACTTGGGTTCATCTAATGATAATGGGTTAGATGACCAAAAAAATGGTGTACCAGATTTCCCCCCAACGTACGAGTGTTAGGAGTAAATCGTATGACCGAAATACGTTGTAAGAACTTAATCACTAGGCATCAAGAGGGAAGTGAGAGAGAGGAATGTAAGGTAGTCTAATGTGCTAAAGGACTAGAACCGGAGGAGACGAGACTTACAGGTGCAACAAGTCTCTAGGTGATGGAGTAGTACCAGTGTGAAGGGTGGCGGGGGAGGCATACCTATGCCCTTCGAGACAATAGTACAAAGAATAAGGTGCCCGGAAAACTGCAGAACGCAAGAATGAAACATGTGCTGGCCTAAACATGAGCGAGATAAAAATGATGAATCCCACATACATGTGATGCCTGGAATGACCTTCAGGACTTATACAAGAAGATTTTAGTACATGAGATATAAATATACCCAAATGCCCCCTACACACAGGGAAGGGCTCACAAAATCTGACTGATATATGCAAATCGAAGAGGCGTTGTAGGCGGTTGAGGCCGATATCATCAAATGAGAGGAGCTGCATCAAGGGCGGAAATGAAGAAGTCATCCAGGCATCTGGGGGGCTACCTGTAGGGCCACCCCCTCATGAGGGTTGAGACATCTCACACACACCCAGGAATCACCAATAGTTGTTGCTGCATCACTAGACCATCAAGTGTATAGATCACGATCAGGCTGAGAAGAGCTCGAACCAAAGTACATTGCCCCCTAGACCTGGCTTCTGGAGTAACTGAGCTGATGTCGACAAAATTAGGTCGGCCACAGGTGAGGCAATAAGGGAACCCTAAGTAAGGCACGAGGGAAAATATTAGAGTGACGAAAAAGTAGATACTGATAATGATGATGGAATGCGGGATACGGAGGAGGGGTTGGACGACTTCCCTTGTTAGAGCATAAAGGGAATGAATGGCTTGGCAGCAACGGACACAATATCATGAGGGATAGGGGACAAGAGTACTGAAGGCCATAATGTGCAACACGAGAGAGGGATCAAGGAAGAAAGGATGGAGGAGTATAGTGGGGTACAAAGGGGCTCGTAATAGAATCTACGGATGTGATGATGACTTGAATCGGATGCTCTAAACAAGGGCAACTCAAGGGTGTTGCCTCATATTACGAGTCCAATGGGGGACCATAAAAGCATGAGTACAATCGGGTAGCTCATGACAAAAATCAACACGAACGAATATGAGTAAGTAGGCAAAGTGGTGCCTTAAGTACAAGTGTCGTAAGTGAAGAAATTATATTTTAAGAAGAGGTGAATAGACACTTCGTGGACACAATGGGTCCTGGTGAAGTATCAAGGTACTAAAAACTAACAGGTACCTAGAGCTCATGAACAAGCCAGGTCGCACTTTTTGGGGTCTGTACTGCGACCTGGGTAGCAGGTACTGGGCAGAAAACTGCGACCTGTCCCAGGGAATGACCTGAAAAGTGCGACATGTCAGAGAAAGGGGGTTTTAGTGTTGTTTTTGGCTGAGATCTAGGATTTGTAAGGTTGAGGGGCCTAGGTGCCCCCAAGCATGTTGTGGTCATGCCAAAATGTATTTAGGAAAAGGGGGAGCTAGACACATTTTAATGAGGTGGTGCGCCATTTGTTTTCGTTATGGTTATGCAGCTTGAGAAAGGAAATGGAGGATTACCAATCTCTGTTAGTACTAAATATATGAATCAAATGGAATTTAAGTTTTTGGGTTGGCATACCTGGTGTCACTATCCCAAAGAGAGGATTTGGAGGTAATGAACTGGTGCTCTCCTAGAAAACCTATAGGTTGGTCAACAACAATGTCTACAAGACTAGGTTGCGAATGTTAAATGAAGGAACGATAAGGGGTATCATCCCGAGAGTGATCTAAAGTGGTATGGGACTCTAGAAGTTCTTCTAAGTGTGGAAGAATAATGTTACTAGAGTGGATTTATAGACAAATGTTATTTTATATGGTGAAAGAAATTTTACTTAGGGTAAAATTGGTCTTACATGGTGTACTTGGGTTCATCTAATAATAATAGGTTAGATGACCAAAAAATGGTGTAACAGATTTCCCCCCAACGTACGAGCATTAGGAGCAAATCGTATGACCAAAGTACGTTGTAAGAACTCAATCACTAGACATCAAAAGGGAAGTCAGAGAGAGGAATGTAAGGTTGTCTAATGTGCTAAAGGACTAGACCCTGAGGAGACGAGACTTACAGGTGCAACAAGTCTCTAGTTTATGAAGTGGTACTTGTGCTAAAGGCAGCGGGGGAGGCATACCTGTGCCCGCCGAGACAAAGTACAAAGAATAAGGCACCTGGAAAACCACAGAACGCAATAATGAAGCATGTGCTGGCCTAAACATGAGCCAGATAAGTAACATGATGAATCCCACATACATGCGATGCCTGGAATAACCGTCAGGACTTATATAATAATATGGTATTACATGAGATACAAATACACCCAAATGCCCCCTACACATGGGGAAGGGGTCTCAAAATATGACATATACATATGAATCGAAAAGGCACTGCAAGCGGCTGAGGCCGATATCATCAAATGAGAGGAGCTGCATCAAGGGCGGAAATGAAGAAGTCATTCAGGCATGTGGGGGGCTACCTGCAGGGCCACCCCCTCATGAGGGTTGAGACATCTCACCCATGCCTGGGAATCACCAATAGCTGCTACTGCATCACTGGACCATCAAGTGTATATATCACGATCATGCTAGGAAGAGTTTGAACCCAGGTACACTACCCCCTAGACCTAGCTTCTGGAGTAAATGAGCTGATGTCGACAGAAGTAGGTTTGCCATAGGTGAGGCAATAAGGGAACCCCAACTAAGGCATGAGGGAAAATAGTAGAGCGACGAACAATTAGACACTGATGATGATGATGGAATGATGAAAGGTCCAAAGGGGACTTGAAAAAAACATGAGTACAAAATGGTAACTCAGGATGGAAATCGACACACACAAGAATGAGTATAGAGGCAAGGTGGTGCCCCCAATGACATGTGTTGTAAGTGAGAAAATCCAATTTTGAGGAGGGTTATGGTTGGGGGGCATAGGTGCCCCCAAGCATGTTGTGGTCACGCCAAAATGTATAAAGGGGAATCTAAACACATTTTAATGATGTGGTGCGCCATTTGTTTTTGTTATGGTTATGCAGTATGAGAAAGGAAATAGAGGATTACCAATCTCTTTTAGTACTACATATATGAATCAAATGGAATTTAAGTTTTGGGGTTGGCATACTGGGTGTCACTATCCCAAAGAGAGGATTTGGAGATAATGAACTGATGCTCTCCTAGAAAACCTATAGGTTGGTCAACAATAATGTCTAAGAGACTGGGTTGCGAATGTAAAATGAAGGAACGATAAGGGGTATCATCCCGAGAGTGATCTGAAGTGGTATGGGACTCTAGAGGTTCTTCTAAATGTGGAAGAATAATGGTACTAGAGTCGACATCACCATATACACTAGGGGAGTTGTGGAGAATTACTTCTTCTGGGCTCGTCCACCATTTTATACCTATCATCATCCATGAGACCCTCGAGGAACATTCCCTCTGAATCCTCCCCTGTTGTTTCACTTGACCTTCCTTCATCGATCACCTTGGGCTCAACAGTGGTAGATCCTTTATCTGCTTACTCTTCGGTCACCCCTTGTGATGATGCGCTTATGAACCTCTCTCCTCACGATGATGAGTTAGGTAGCTTCGCTGCGTCAGGTGGTATTTCTTCCACCATTCACCCCATCTTCTATCACGATGATGACATTATGGAAGGAATCATCTCCCCTGACTTTCTCTATTCCCCCTTACATCGAAACCATGCATTTGAACCACATACATCTTGTGGCCATTATATTGCAACCCAATTTTTGGGTAAGGGGACACCCATATTTGAGAGACCAGGAGAAGTAATTCTCCATAACTCTCCTATTCTATCTAGTCATGTCAACTCTAGTACCATTATTCTTCCACATTTAGAAGAACCTCTAGAGTCCCATATCACTTCAGATCACTCTAGGGATGATACCCCTTATTGTTCCTTCATCTTACATCAGCAACCCAGTCTCTTAGACATTTTTGTTGACCAACCTATCGCCTTTCTAAGAGAGCATTAGTTCATTATCTCCAAATCCTCTCTTTGGGATACTGACACCAGGTATGCCAACCCGGAAACTTAAAGTTCATTTGATTCATATATGCAGTACCAAAAAAGATTGGTCATTCTCCATTTCCTTTCTCATACTGCATCACCATAACAAAAAAAAATGGCGCACCACATCATTAAAATGTGTTTAGATTCCCCTTTATACATTTTGGCATGACCACAACATGCTTGGGGGCACCTATGCCCCTTAACAATAACCCTCCTCAAAATTTAATTTCTTCACTTGCAACACTCATACTCAGGGCACCACTTGACCTCCATACTTGTCCATGCTCATGTTGATGTTCATCATGAGTCACCATCTTGTACTCATGTTTTTATGGTCCCCAATTGGACCTTTACTGTGTGGTAGCACCATCGCGGCCCCCTTGTTTAGAGCATCCAATTTGAGTCATCATCACATTCATGGAGTCTATCCAGAGTCTCTTTGTATCCCACTATAGTCCTCCATCCTTCATTGCTTGGTCCCTCTCTCGTGTTGCACATTATGGCCTTCAGTACCATTGTCCCCTATCCCTCATGATATTGTGTCAGTCGCTGCCAAGCCATTCATGCCGTTTATGCTCTAACAAGGGAAGTCGTCCATCCACTCCTCAGTATCCCCCATTCCATCATCATCATTAGTGTCTCTCTGTTCGTCACTCTACTATTTTCCCCCATGCCTTAGTTGGGGTTCCCTTATTGCCTCACCTATGGCGGACCTACTCCTGTCGACATCAGCTCATTTACTCCAGAATCTAGGTCTAGGGGGCAGTATACCTTGGTTCGAGCTCTTCCTAGCATGATCGTGATATATACACTTGATGGTCCAGTGATGCAGCAACATCTATTGGTGATTCCCGGGTGTGTGTGAGATGTCTCAACCCTCATGAGGGGGTGGCCCTGCAAGTAGCCCCCCGCATGTCTGGATGACTTTTTCATTTCCACCCTTGATGCAACTCCTCTCATTTGATGATATCAGCCTCAACTTCTCGCAGCGCCTCTTCGATTTGCATGTATCAGTCAGCTTTTGCAAGTCCTTCCTCGTGTGTAGGGGGCATTTGGGTGTATTTATATCTCATGTACTGAAATATTCTTGTATAAGTCCTGACGATTATTCCAGGCATCACATGTATGTGGGATTCATCCTATTATTTATCTGGCTCATGTTTAGGCCAGCACATGCTTCATTATTGTGTTCCATGGTTTTCTGGGCACCTTATTCTTTGTACTTTGTCTCGGTAGGCATAGGTATGCCTCCCGCGCCGCCTTTAGCACAGGTACCACTTCATAACTTAGAGACTTGTTGCACCTGTAAGTCTCGTCTCCTCAGGGTCTAGTCCTTTAGCACATCAGACAGCCTTACATTTCTCTCTCTCACTTCCCTCTTGATGTCTAGTGATTGAGTTCTTACAACGTACTTCGGTCATACGATTTGACTTAGGAAATATAGAAAAATGTTATTTTATATGGTGAAAGAAATTTTACTTAGGGTAAAATTGGTCTTACATGGTGTACTTGGGTTCATCTAATGATAATGGGTTATATGACCAAAAAAATGGTGTAACAGTAGGGAAGCTACATATGTGAAAAATCAGTCGCGATATAACCGTTAATTTTCGCAGACCAGTTCTTTCTTAAGACTAACCCATAGAATTAAGGAATATCTGCAATTAGAATATCAATTCTTTGGACAATCTTAGGATCGAAAGCTAGTCTAATGGTAACTGAATTTATTTCTCCTACAACTTGAAATTTAGAGTGATCCAATTGTACAATGTGAACTGCAGACTTTTGTGGTTCAATATTCAATTTCGCACAGAATGAAGTAGGCATTATATTAGAGGATGCTACAGAATCAATTAAACAATTATGCAAATTTTTATTGTAGATTTCATATGTCAACAAAAACGGAGGTGTTTGAGAATTTGATCTTTCTCCAATAAGAACAGTATCTGTGGCATCTACTTTGTCAGGTGGCTTACCAGTCCCTTTAGCTTCTTTGGCTACTACACCACTTGGTAGAGGAGCAATAGGTGTAGCATTTAATTCTTTTAATAACAACTTTTGTTGATGTTTTAGTTTGCTGAGTTCATGTAATGAAATATTCGCTCTAGTATTTTTCATTTCCTCAACAATGTTATAATCCATCGGATCTGATACCACTAGAGTCTTAGATGATGATGTGGGAGGATTGAGAGATGATGGCTAATTCTGAGTGGGCAAGGAATAAGATTTCTTTGAAGGAGTTTTGCCTTTGGTATTGAGAGTTGTAGTTTTCTTCTTTGGAACAGGTTGAACAGGTTTTGATGTATATTTTCTCCTTGTACTCACAGGCAAAGCTTCTTGTTCCATTTCACTATCCAAATTAGGGAGAATGAAATCCCACATTCCATGTAGTTCAGCTATTTCTTCCCTTTCATCTTCTTCATCCGACACTAGAGGATTATCTTCCTCTTCTTCATCTTCTGATTCTACATTGGAGATTGCATTGGGAGGTTTTGATTCAGCTCGATTTCTCTTGAAATTTCTAAATGGTTTCTTTGTAGAATTTTATACTACTTGATTTTTGATCTCAACCATCTCATTGGACATGGTTTTAAGAACTTTATGTAAACCCTCCATGTCATATGGATCTCTTTGTGTCTTTTTCTTTGAATCATCCTTAAAAGTGACTTTCTTTGATTTTCTTTCCTCGATAGCATTTTTCTTAGCTAGAGCAATCATTCGTTTTTCAATTGAAATAACTTCTTTCATATTCTCAGCTAAAGTCGGTTTTGCAGCTCTATCTACAAAAATTGCTATGTTTTAGGGCAAAGAATTAATATACCATTCACTTCTAACCTGTTCACTAGGTTTAGATGTTGCAGGGATCTTATTCAAGAGTTTATTGAATCGAGAGTTAAAATATTTAATGGGCTCTTTGGATTGATTCTTTAAATTGGAGAGATCGTTGATTAGGGTAGAAATTGATCTATCATCTCCATATTTAGTTAAAAATTTCTCTTCAAACATATCCCAACTTGTAATATAATCAAAAGGTAAGGAAAGGTACTAGGATCCTACTGTCCCTTGCAAATTATAGGGGAATAACCTGACTACAACATCTTCATGCTCTACTTGATTCAAATTTATAGCAAGCATAAAGTTATTGATATTTTATTCTCCTGGTATACCAATATCTAGACTAAATTTAGGTAGCCATTTTTCAGGATGATCAGGAAGATCATGCAAAGGAGCAGCCATATTTACAGCTCCCGGTCTAGTCCATGGTCTCTGTACCATTGTTGTGATGATGGCAGAAGAACTAGAAGTGACAACTAGTGTATGAGTAATAACAGTTGAAGTACTGGAAGAGACAATCGATGTTTGAACAGATGTTGTTTGAGAAGATGATGATGATGAGAATACTGCACTTTTCTGATTTGGCGCTTGGGAAACAAATGATTGAATTTGCGATGAAGAAATAGTATCACTTTCTGTTTCCGATGGAGTTCTTCTTGTTTTGACTCTACTAGGTAAAGGAAATTCTTTAGGAGAAATCCCAAGTTTTTCACTCTGTGACCTAGTGAGAGGTCTGGAAGAAACAAACTACGAGGTGAAACTACCTTCAGATATCTCTGATTCTTCTAATGATAATGAGAATCCTTGAAGTTTATGAACTAAAGCTTCAACTTCAGGAGATTCAGGAGGTGGATTATCTGATTGATCTGAGACTTTGGTAGTGGGTGTTTGAATACTTTTATCAATTTCTTCTCTAGTGATTTGAGATGTGGAAGAAATTGAAGGTGATGAGGGTATTGTGCTCTTAGAATGGCTTGCGGATTTGGATTTATCTGCTATTCATAGCTTGGGCCCTCCTTCTAGCGCCAAAAATGTTGAAGCCTCGAAAATCGCTGCTTCGAACATTGGGGGATAACCACCCGGTCGAGACCTTAGGACAACTCCTTTTCCATTTGGTGTGGTGGCTCCAACTGGATTGATAAGACCAGTTTCCTAATAATTTAAATGGGTTGGTAATGGAATGATTGGGTGATTGGAAAATGGGACTAAATGACTGAAATAAACTATCTAATTTAATCTATAACTGATAAAGTAATTCTAAAACAAACCCAGGTATCAAATGTGAATACAACTTTAAATTGTTTCAACTAACCAATAACCATGAAAATGTATTATAGTTTAATTGAAATATGTAGTAACAAATAAAGATAACTCTATTTAAGAAATTAAACAGAGTTATAATAACATATTGCATTCATCATTATATATATCATTCACACACACTGAAAAGGATAAATATTTCTACACACTCAGAAATGATATGTATAAAGAAATATTGTGAAAACAAGTACATATAAATGATATAAAATTTAAAGGGAATATCTCACAACATAAGAAATTAACAATGAATAGATAGAAATACCATATCCATCTTGATACTTTCCGATGCAATTCGATATCCAAATCCAGCAACTTCAATGTAAAACAGAATCCAAGATACATAAATGCAATTCTTAAAGGAAATTTTGCACAGAATCACCAGATGTGATCCTTTATAAAAATATAAAAGTCAATGGAGTACAGGAATGTAATCTCTAAGTCAAAATATTACAAATTCAGAACCCATTTCTAAATGCATGAAAGGGGTTTAAATAGGTACTTAATAAAACAAAATAACTAAAATTATTCCTAAAATCTATCTAATCAAAATATAGAAACATAAATGCGATCTTGAAGTGAATCGATTCATTGATTATCTATTGCGTTTGATGTTCCCAGATGGCAGATCTTGAGCATTTATTTCACTTCTTCTAGATGACTAAGCTTTGAGAGTAATTGCCTTATATATGTGGCATCAGATAATTCAAGAATAATGCAATCGATGGCATTTGAAAGAAATTTAATCGTTGTTTGCTGACTATGAGGCTTGATAAGGTAAGTCCACATCATATCCCATGATATTCCTTGCAGTTGGATAATTTTTTTATTCTTATTGATTATTTCTTGTTTCCATCTGTAATCAGTTTTTTTTACCCTAGGTAACTTGCCTGGGGTACAATTTGAAATCAAATTGATTGCATACAGGCTATTATTCACCACCTGTGTTACATTGTTCATCATACTTTTAGCTCTGGATGTAGCTCCTTCTTCCTTGATTAAACATTGTTCCCATTATGCAAAAATAATTTCCTTATGTCTCTCCACAATCTTGGGAAGGTTTGCTTTTCTTCTCGACTCTGAGTCTTGCCATAAAAGAAACTCGGAAATTTTTTCATCAGCTTCATAAAATTCAAGTTTAAGACTGACTCCGTCATCTATTAATGAAGATGTAATTTCACACAAGGATTCTGCTTCTGCAACCTTTAGAAAAAAATCATTTAATTTCTGAGACAATAACTTGCTTGTCTCTAGGGCTTCATTTTTGAACTGATCCAAATTAGGATAATTCTTAAACTTGTCCAATCTGGATTGAAACATATTCTCTTGCTCAATCTTTGAAGTCTTCTCATTTTGTAGAAGAGCTTGTAATTTTTCTACCTCTTGGTTTAGCTGCTGTTGCTTTTCTAAGGTCTGTTGATCAATCTTTTTCTTTTCAACAACAAGCTTCTCTTCTAGCTGTTTGGATTTGAGCTCTTCATCCCACAATTGCTGTTCTAACTGAATAATTTTTTGCTGGTTCTCTGTAACCTGTTCTTCTAACATAGCTATTTGCAAATCTTTTTGTTTCATTAATTATGTAACTTCAGAGGCCTTTTCTATCGTTGCGGCACTATAGGCACCTGCGTATTGAGATAATTTAGTGAGATCCTCAGATGGATTCACCTCAGCATTTTTATAAACAATATTCATAAACTCCACCTGTGATGTTGAAAGTGGATCTTGATTAGTTCTCCTCCTTTTCCTTTTTTTTATCACAACAACCCTATGCTTAGGACTGTAAAATACATCCAAAGGAGGGATTTCTTCTATTTTCGACATAATTTCACCTGTGGGATTTTCAGGAATAACTTCTATATCTTGGTATTCCAGAACATTAAATTGGGGATTATTCTGTTGTCCTATTTGCTAGGCAAATTGTTCATATTGGCTCAGCAAATGAGGAGAAACTATAGTTTCAGCAGATTCAACTACCATTTTAGCAACTTCCTCTCTTCTAAGTTGAGAATCTAGATTATTGTTTATATCTCCTTTTGGTGCCTGTTCAGTAGCCTTATTGTTTGTGCCTCCTTTCTTAGTATCAAATTTGCTGCTAATGTCTTCTTTATTTATAACAGGATTAGTCCTTGTTACTTCTTTCTGTGTCTGTATGATGACTTTGCTGGCAGATATTTCTGTTACTGTTTTTCCAGATGTATCCTCTGTTTCCTTTTGTTGTGATTCATTCTCCTGCATAGGAACTCTTAATTGATCTAGAGGAACTTTGAGCAATCTCTGGATTCTAAATAACATAAACTTATTCATCTCTTCAACCTAGAATTTGGACTTGGCCAAATAAAAAACTCGGGACAAATTATCTTCAGAAACGAATAAATCATCGAATATATCTGGTTCGTGTTCAAACCAAGCAATTGAAATAGTAGTAGTAAAACCAAATGCCACCTTCCTTGGGTCATATTGTCTCCCTTGGATTGTTGAAAGCTTGAGATTGGTTAGCTTGCCAACTTATTTCTTAGCATGAGCAAAATTATTGAGAGTATAATCTCCACATTTAAAAGGAAAAGTAGGCCACATTAGCTTCTTGATGTTCTTCAAAGTTCTGGACATGCCTTGTACTGTTAGCTGATATGAAATTTCGTGTGCTAACAGTTTATCTGGAACATACAAAGGAAGAATGTGTGGTTCTACAATACTTCCGAAAACTCTGATATATGTGAATATTTCTTCTCTGAACCAATCCCCAATTGAGGATAAATCAATTTTAGCCTTCTCGAAAAGTCTACGAGGGAATCGGCCAAAAATAGTTTGATAAATCGGGATAAGAAAACCATGAAAAACTCTGTAAACATGGCTTTTTAAATGCCCCTTCCATAAGAACTTGTGATATATATGAATAGGAACAGGATCTTTAGGGGTCCATTTCCATCCTAACATGGGAAATTTCGAGTTGAAGCATAGGGCGTCTAGAATATAAGCACAGAAGTAAAAAGGAGTAGTATTTCCTATGTTTTTGTCCTTCCTATATTCAAGAATCCTATTGGATATCCTATCAGAAAGAATGACAGCACAATCCATTATCTTGGAGTTTATAGCAGAGTGTATTAATGGCACCATTTGTATATAAAACCTAGCTGAGTTATCATTCCCAAACAATCTGCACATCATTGTTGCGGCATAACAGTATGGAGGCGAAAGAGAATCCACAGAATACATACATGATGCCTCGTTTTTATGCTTTTCGGGAGCCTTTCTCCATTCTCTGATCGGCTCTGACTGATTTTCATTATTCGCAGCAAATTCCTTGATGAAGTCTTTGTTGTAGATTTTCTGTGGGTCCAGAAGGTGGTGCATCACTTTAATGTCCTTTGATTTGAACAACCCAAATATTTTTCTTGAAGCTGAAACAAAGGTTCTGTTTTGGATAGCCACATTATCAATTACCCATCGAATAACATCATAATATGGATTTTTTTTTTCTCGAGCTGCAGTTCAGTGCATAAATGAATTAGCCAGTGTTCGAAGGGAATTTTATGAATCTGACTCTAAATCCATCAAGAATTGATGCTTTTGGCACAGTTACCTTAGGCTTTTCCTTTTCAATGAGGTTATATACCTCTTCCCAGGATAATTTACCAAGACCTTCGCACGACGTGTCTATAACCAGCTTAATCTTAGCTGGTTTCTCTTTAGGTGCCATGGTGAAAATAGGGGATTTTACTACGACAACAAATTTTGCCTTCCTGGATCTCTTTGAAATTTTTGTATCCGGAAACGTTTCCCTCACTCTACGAATGAAAGGATTGAGTTTTCTTTGGTTCTACGAAGGAAAAAAATAGTTCAATCGTGGTTAACACTCAAATGAGGAGAACAACTGTATAACAATCTATTCATTGATTTTTATTTATTATCTCCGTGTTTAAAACATAAATGCCCTCTAAAAAGTCACACTCACGTATTTAAAACAAAATAATTTTCATTATTCATTTTATTTCTTATTCAATATCATACGTACAATCGGGAGTTGGCACTTTTTGAAATAAGTGTAAAAATTACCTTTTGAATTCTTGCGATGCTATGAATAAATAGTGTATGGGCATTAAGTAATAATCACATCAGGATTTTTCAAAGGTAAACATAATATGATTTCTATCGATCTGCGATTGTGATGATCGCATCGGAGATTTTAAAATGGAGTGAATTGTCAATGAGTTTCTTTGATTTTCTGATTGGGATTGGGTGGGGCCCGCCGCGTCGGAGTCTTTCAATCAAACAAATATAACGTTTGTTTCTTCGCAATGTGATTGCGATGAAGTGCATCACATTGGGGTTTTGCAGTTGACCATATAGAATTTGTTTAAAGTTTTGCGAAGAGCGATTGCGATGAACTGCGTCGCATCGGAGTATTTCAAAGCAGATATGATCACTTAAAAGTTTTCTGATTTTCAATTGTGATATGACTCATCGCATCATAGTTTTATTATAATAATTCCATGAACGATCATTCTCCGAAATGTGATTGTGATGAATCGCATCACATCGGAATTATGCAAAAAAAATATGAAACTTAAAGATCTCTCCGATTCCCGATTGCGATTACTGTACACATCAAATATTGTTAAATATAAAAGCTTTCTGTAATATTTTGATATGATAAAAGCTTTATATCTCATCGGATTAGAAATTCTTTCAATGTTGTATTTGTTTATACACACTTGTTAACAAAGATATGAATTATGTCTTTTTATCAATGAACTCTTATTTCTAATTCAAATATGATCGAATTGTTTCTAAATATTTATTTCTATCTAGAAAGAAAGATAAAAAGGGGACCTATTTCTAAATGAAATTTATTCTAAAAAAATTTAGAAATGGGTAGGGTTGTTGTACAATACAACAGGAACTTGCCCTGTAAATTCCTACAAAAAATTTGAACTTGGTTACCCTCCAAGACCATCTTGTCTGGGTCGCTGAATTTTGGATCGCTCTTATAGAGAAATGGCCAATAAGAATTCTGGTGCCCAATAGGTTTGAGCACGGTGGTCAGCGCCATGATCAGTCGTCAGATGAGGCAATCTCCAACATTATTGGTGCTTCCCTTCTTGTACATAATGTTCAAATGAAACTATTAAATATATGTGGACCACTTTTGATGGCGATCATTCGACAACTTCCCTTGTGTTTGTATGAACTACAAGGGTCAGCAGTGTGTGTGGATGAAAGTTTCCTTCCCAAAAAATGTAATGATTCCATTGTCGGAAATCCTACACAATGGAATACATCTCTTTGTCATAAGTGTTATACTTCTGGACTGTGTCATGCATTTTCCCACTGTGATATGTCACTGGATGCCCCCATTGAGTAAGAATTGACCTAATAGCACAGTGAGAGGCATTTGTCTCGATCTTAAATGGTTATTTCAAGTCTGGTAATGTGAGCACTGAGGTAGAGTAGAGGCGATGTTTCAACTCTACGAACACATTCTTTTGAGATTTAGACCAAAATAATTTTTCTTTCTCTCCTCCCTTGGTGTCTTGAGTCAAGGGCCAAGTGATATGAGATAATCCCAACACGAACCTGTGGTAGAAATTAGAAAGACCCAAAAAGATGCGAAGCTCTGTTAGAGTGGCTGGGGATGGCAAATCCCTAATGACTTGGATCTTGGTTGGATCCACATGCACCCCTCGCTCATCAATAATGTATCCTATATACTCAACTTGGGTCATGCCAAATGTGCGCTTCTCCAAATTGGAAAACAACTTGTGTTACCACAGTGTTGAGAGGATCTGTCGGATTTGGTGGAGGTGATCTTCCCAAGTCTGGCTGAATATCAGGATGTCATCCAACTACACTAGTATAAATTATTTGGTGAATGGCGGAAATATGTCTTCCATCAGCCTCATTAAGTTTGCAGTAGCATTCGTCAACCTGAAAGGCATGAACTACCATTCTAACAGGCCCTCCTTGGCTTTAAAGGAAATCTTCCACACATTTAAGGGTTTGATTGGTACTTGGTGATACATGGAGCACCATCATTTGATATTTTAGCTATTAGAGATTTAATTTATTAGAGTTGTAGTTTGAGGAGGAGTCTGGATTTCAGACATGATTTCAAAGGAGAATACAAGCAACACTTGTAAGGTGAAACTCATCCAACTCTACCACCTATCAGTTTCAAGAGACAGAGTCATTAATTTTCTAAATATGAATAAAACATATGGAAAAATAAATTGAATTGAGCCACAGGGTGATGAAATAATGGATGCAAATTCGAGGGTAAGAAGATTGTTTATCCAGTCAAGGTGGTATTATCTATGCACCAGGTTAGGGAGCTCTCACTCAGGAGTAGTTCAAGAGTTTGATAATTCTTTTAATGGAAAAGAAGCCACAACTTATGGCCTTACCTTGTAGGTTTCCGAAGACTCCATTGGTGAAGAATTTAACCTTCCACGGGAAGGAGAGAGGTGGTTTAAAAGGAATGTTATCACATGAGGAGACCTCAATAGTTTCCTCAAGGATGCACACAGGGATCGAAATTGGGCCAAGGGAATTCCAAGAAACTATATTAAGAATTACTGGGAAGAATTTGTTAAGCTTATCAAGATATAACTCGCTTGCGAAAGGATGTATACAATTGTGTTCCTCTATCACATGAGGTTTCTTTTTCTTGTTGCATGTATAAATACTTTAAATCTACCATATTTCTTGCTCAATAGCCTGGAAAAGATGTCAGCAAGGGTCCAGAATCACACTAGCATTTTAGAGTATAGCTTGTATCATCAAGCTCTAATCAAGTTTCTAGTTGAAGAAGAACTAGGAAAAAGAAATCAAACTTGGGATCACTTTTTGTTTTACAGGGTACGCCACCCTACACCTACACCTATAGTTTCACAACCACACCTTCAGCCTACAAAAATAAGAAAAAAGAGAAAGGAAACAAACTAAAATATCCATAAGAAGGCCAAGGGAAAGAAACAAAAGGTTTCTACAGTTAAGTGTGAGATAAATTTGGAAAAAGGAGAGAGCTCCTCAGCAAGTAAACCCAAATCTATGAAAATGGTGCCCCATGTTCCTCCTTTTCCTAATGTATACACTAGAGCCTGAACAAGAAGGTCTACAACTATAAATAAATCAAAAGCGCAGGTGATACCGAAAATTTCTGAAGCACATATTCAGCAGCAGATGTAGAAAGAGCATCAGCCTGCAAAATTAGATGAAGAACTCCTCAAGGATGTTAGATATGAAATCAATAGTAATAAGAAGAAAGAATAAGCCAAACCTATTGCTGGCACTAGAAACAAGCATACGAGAGACAACACTAAGTATAGGGTTAATTCCAAGGAAATACACAATCCAAGCCTAATGACAGAGGTCATTGATATTGAAGGTAAATCTGAAGGTTCAAAGACAAAGAAATCCATGAAGAAAAAATAAAATAAAACCCCTTAAGAGCGGCACTTAGAGCCCTCAAAGAGAAGAAATATATAAAGGGTTCTAAGGTGGAGAAATCCATTGTCAAGGAAGAACCCACAAGAAAAACCAGATCGATATCAACTGCTGATAACAAGATAGACTTGGATAAACTTTCTGAAGTTGCAGCACACATGGAAGGAAGGTAAAAAGGTTTTTTGATACAAACACCTTTTTTCTAATCAATCATAATTTTGAACATAAACTTAGATGTCAAAGAATATAAGTCTACATAAGTTTTTCATAATTTTATGTGCATTTTTGGAAAATAAATAGAGCACTACTGGAAATTCTCATAGCATTCTAGTTTTTGTACAGTTACAGGTTTTTCCAGAATTTCCGGTAGCGCCTTTTTTAACTGAATTTTGACACCTGTCAGCAAATTTTCCAAGCCAGTTAAGGATGGATAAGAAACCATAAAAAAATGGGTATAACAAGTGATGGTGAAAGGTAGTTATGAGGTTGATGGAGGTCTTATTAAATTAATATACATGGTTATTTAAAGACCCAATACACAAGGACACAAATCAACAGAAAAAAGAGCAACATGACAACACACTCAGCATCTCAACCCAGATTTCTTCTCTTCTTTCTTCTACATCTGTCCTTTTTGTTATATTTTAATTGGATATGGATCTAATGTATTTTGGCACCTATGTAATGTTAGGAGAAATGTTTCCTTCTCTTTAGAAGAGATGGATTTGGTGCCTCTCTTTCTATATATACCATTTGTAAATACCATTTCCAGGTTGGATGTTGGTCTACATGAAAACTGAATATGATAAAAATCCTTTTTTGCTTCATGCTGGAGGATTTTGTGACTCAAGGAATATCTAATGTGTGGTGTGTCTATTTTATTTGTTAATTTATTCTAAATATGAATTGTAGCAACTAGTAAGGTGCGAGTGAGAAATTGTTAAAGGATTTAACAATAAATTATTTGCTTTCCGTTTTCTAAAAATTATATGTATGTTATAGAACATGTGATTAAATATTTCATAAAGGATTTGTGGAATAGTTTATACATGCAATCTATTTTCTGAATGTTGTTTAATTTTCATAAACAAAGTTTGTGTAAAGAGCCATCATCATAGCTGTGTGACTGATTTAGGATAGGAATATTTCCTAAAATAGTTACCATCTATCCATATTCTCCGTTTGTACACTCTGATCCTTATACTGCCAATTTAACCACACAATTTATACTTGCCACATCTTTCCAAATGCATGAAATTATTAAAGAATATAAAAAAATCATTTCAAAATCTTTGAGAAGCGATCCCACCACTCAAACAACCCTTTTAAAATTTTAAATAAACTATGATGTGTAAGGCTTAATCCTTATGCAGTGACGTAGTGACTCCTTGTGCTAACATCGTACACATCACTTCATCATTAAATCTCATTTTTTCCCTCACATTTACCTGTTTTACCCATAAAGTATGTTTTTCATGCTCATAATTCATATTGTAAGATTCACGTTCCAGCATTTGTAGCACGTCTACATCTGTTATCCTAATTGAATTCAAATTTCCAACATAAGCTATCGCTATCTAGGTATTTATACACCAAATTTTCCCATTAAAATATTTAAAATGTCTAAGAAAATTTCTATGTCAGGTTCTACAACCCACATTCCTCTCATGGACACTAAGAGGGGTGTTTTTATCCCATTTTCTCATTAAAGTTAATGGAAATTTGTTAGCATATCCTATTCAATAAAAAAGAGTCCCATGTGTATATTGGAGTCATAAGGGCATGCCTGTTTGCTGCCATAATTCTTCGAAATTATGTTTTCCTTGAGTTTATTTACTCATTGGTTTCTGCTATATATCCCAAAAAGTGTTTTGTAATGGATTCTTTAGGTGAAATATCTTCCAATTATGTGCTCTTATAATTCAATAAGCTCTAGACTTTCCATCCTCAAAGCACTAGACTTCATTTTCAGAGGAAACCTTGCTAGCAGTCTTTTAGAATTTGTTTGGGAAAGATTATGCCCAAATTACCTTATTTATAATGCCAAGAGGATAAATTTACCTTTAGAACCAATTCAGTACACTCTTGAAACCTTTTTTGAAGATATGAGACCAATTTTACAATTAAATGATTATGGGAACGAAATATACTACAATCATTGACTGAGAAATTTCTGGGTTTAATTTTATATCTTGAAATTATTATTGAGATACTAGCCTTTTGGGAGAGATTGGTCAATTATCATTTGTCATACCTAAATTTTACTGGATTATTCGGATTCCCATCATTATTAACTTATTTGTTCTTTTATGTTGATGTTTATAGTTTCATACATTTGGGTCTAAATATAATGGATGTACATAAAAGAAGGCAATCAACAGTGGATTAGAAAGACACCCCGAGGAGTCATTCCAATTATGAAGGATCTACATATTTCAATACTTCTTTTATTACAGTTGTATATTCCATCATAAATAGTTCTGCTACATCATTTACTTTTCAAAAATCCAAATCCCTCTTGCAACTTAGTAAATATGTCAAAGTAGGTGACTGGTTTCAATTTGAAGATTATGTTGAGATTAGGCTGTATGGAGTAGAGGTTGCCCCTTATTGGTTTCCCACATTTGTATACATGAGACTATTTTCTCTGGAATTTATCAAAAATATCTTGAATGTTGACCATATTCATTTTTTAGGATCAAATAAGGGGCATTTATTCAAATTTCCAAATACTATTGGGCCTTTCATTGTTAATAATAGACAAGACATGGACTAAGTGGAGAAAATCCTCAAATACATGTAGTTGCAATAGGGCGAGAAATGGTCTTATGATCCTCATCATATCAGTTCCAAAAGGAGAGTCGAGAATTCTTATGCTTATTACACTCATGAACCCAGATCCAATATTGAAAATTTGGCTAATGGTTGCAAGATAAGAGAAGATAAAGGAATGGAGATTAAAACTCCACATACTACAGAAAAGGACTTGACGAGCGGTACTGAATAAATAGTTGATTTGGAGGGTGAGAATAATGAAATCTCTTGTTGGAGCCCCGTGATTTGCAAGATTGGAAAAAACGAATATGTAGGGAACCACATCAGACCGCTTTGGAGTCCAAGGACCTAGCCTTCCTCGGCTAAGAGAGGGATCTCTCTATGTTTATGTTTAATTGGTTTATCTTTATGCCTATTTTTTCTGATTTTAGGCTAGTTATGAAGTTCTGGGACTATTTGTTTTGTTTGATTGATTGTTTGATTAATTGATTGATTATTTCAGTTGAATAGATAGATTGTGAGAAAAATTAATACATTGGTCTATGGAGTCATAAAAGGATTTAATTGTACATCAAATCTGCAAGGGTTTTCATAGGGCAAGCTAACTATACCAGGTGGATATTTTAGATTAGATGGAATTGAAATGACAATAAGTTGTGAATTCAGTAAAACTAAAGGGAAATTAAGAATCCTTTAATCTATAATTCAATAAGAAAAAGCCCACGTGGTGTAGAACAGTCGGTGATGGGGTGCACTGTTAAGGCACTTCGTTCTGCAAGGTCACCGGTTCGAAACCCGTGGGTGGGATGGGAGGAGAAAAAATGGAAAGATTAGGATTAGTCTAAACGAGAAAAAAAAAAAAAATTCAACAAGAAAATCCCTTGAGATAATTGTTTAAGAGGAACTAAAGAGAAGGACACCCCTGAATTCTTTAATTAATATTTACTAAGAAAACCTTTAAGACAACAATCCAACAATCCTGGAGAGCAACACACCCTAAGTTCTCTAGCTATTACTTTTAGACAAAGAAAACATTCAAGATAATAGTCAGTGAAATTAAACAGCAGGATACCCTTGAATTCTTTAATAAAACTTCAAAGAAGGCCTTTAAAATAACAGTTTAAGAAAAACCAAAGAGTAGGGAAAACCATAAATTTTTTTAGATAGACTCTACTAAGTAAACTTCAAGGAAAAAAGATAGGTGGAACTAAAGAGAAGGACACCCCTGAATTCTCTAATCAGATCTTGCAGAAGAAAACATAAAGATAATAGAAACAGACAAAGTTAAGGTGCCCAAAAAAAATATCTTAATCTAAAATTTATGTTCTATTATCAGAGAAATGATGGACAATATGGAAAACAGAAGAGAAACATTGAAAAAGAAGGATAACATCACCATTAACATAGCTCAAGAATCCTATGAACGTGCTTGCATTACTGATGTCCAGAACAATTACAATACTCCAGTGCAAAAATCTCTGCATGTAATATTCCAAAATTTGCACATAAGCAAATTGGAATATTAGATTTTGCTACTTTCACCTAGGAGAGGAATAAATGGGTAAGGAGGCCCATGAACAATAAAATATGAGTAAATTCCACCTTATTAAGGGAAGAGATCACCTTAGGAGCTAGTTTTACACTTCCAAGTGTGAACAAGGACATTTTAGATGGAGACATAGAGAAGTTTGACTAAGTCAACAACCATTCTTGAGGAGGAAGAAATACTCAAGTAAACTAGCTCAATGTGAACAAGGATCAGCCTAGACACACATATGAGAACCGGATTGAAGAACCCTTGGTGTGAACAGAGGCATTGTAGGTGGATTGGTTTCAGTTGACCAAGTCAACAACGTTGTCACAAAGAGGAGGGAAGCTAACTAGGGCACCGCAGTTTTGAAAGAGGAAGCTTCATGAAGAAGTCACCTCAACTTTGTGTGGGGTCCAGGGTGAGGAGGCTCACCAAAGATAAAATGAAGGCATAGAATCAAAGGATATTCATTCATGTATTCAGCTATTTTTTTATTGAGACCGCTTGCATGCTTCAGCTGTTTAGCCAAAGTTACTACACTGCTTAGTGCAAGGAATTCCTGTGCGGGAATTCCATCCTCTGTTTAGATCAGCTTGCTTAAGGGATCAAGAGGGAAGGATTAGAGCTTCATTTATGTATTTGGATTAAGTCCATTCATCCACATTCAGCCACAATGCAGTCTCCTTTAGTAAACTACGTCTTTTATGCAGGAGCAGCAGTAGTAGAGCTGCATCCTTTGATTGTATGCTAATATTTGAGGAGGAGGTGCTTATTTCCCTCCGGAAGCTCCAATAAGAAGGCCTAAGGCCATTCTATGTATTATTCAGCATTTATATGTCATATTCAGTTATTTTTAATACAGTGTTGCAGTGTACTGCGTTATTTTCTGCAGTGCTGCTTTGTACATGCATTTTGCTAGAAACCTTGTCGGGTGTCTTGTTTTTACTGTATAAGTGATTAAACCTCCATTTCTTTGCTGTATGAATAATATAAAATTATTATCAGACTTATTCCATCATTTTTTGTAGAAGAACTCATGAAAATTATGCTCTCACAGTATTCATAAATTTCTGTTTAGCAAAGTCATGGGAAATCAATGTTTTCTAGCCTAGTCGGGAAAGGAGGAGCTGTTTACCATATATATAAGCATTAATTTGAGCTTAAATTAGGATAATAGGTCCCTCATGACCTAAGATATCATATCCAGCCATTTCCCCTACTTAATTTTACGCTCATTTCTGAAAACAACCTTTTTAGGGCATACAATACCCTTTTTCCCCACTTTCCGGATCATGAAACAAAGTACAAGTTGATGTTGTAGCTAAAAATGATGTATATGTGTTTCTTATGTATATTTTAAGCTTATTCATCATAACAGGACTGATATATAGCTTATTCATTGCTAAGTTCCAGATTTGGAACATTACACTACAACTGAGAGTCTGATCAAAATCCAGCCTAGTAGCTTATCAATTAGCCAATCAACCTACCAGCAATAAAAATGAACAATACATGCAGTATTTATCATGATATGAGGAGGTGATCCTAATCTAGGGTTTTAGGCTATAGTTATTATAGAGTAAATGTAATCTTAACCTTTGAGACCATGCAAGGCCGAAGGCAAAATATCACTGACTAACTTGTTGTAATAATAAATTTTAACTTAACTGTTGATCTAAATTGAGGATATTTTTTACTTTTTGGCTTTTCATTAACTTTTACAATAACTGCTGAGCTGCTTAAAATATCTTTGATTGAAACATTGACTGAGGTAGTTGCCTTTTAGGAAATTTAGGCTGTAGGTGGCAAAATGAGGTTTGAAGAAGTAAAGGCTAATTTGGCCTTTGTCTTTCGAATCTGCCTCCTTCTTTGATTCGTCTTTAAGCTCTGATTATTCTTTAAACTTTTATTTGTCTTTTAAACTCTAATCCGTCTTCTTCTGTATCTTTTAAATGTTTTCCCCTTTACTGTCACTGTCATCTCTTTCTTTATCTCACTGTTTGATCTACTTCCTTATTAGTGCTTTGTCTTAACCTTTGTCTTCTAATCATGTCTTTCATCTTTAACCTATGATTTAAACCTTTAATCCATTTTTTCTTTTCACTGTCACAATGAATCTTTCCAATGTCACTACTCTTTGACCGTGTTCTTTGCATTTGTCTTTGTCTCTACGCAGCCACTGTAAACATTCTCCTCTTTTCCTTTATCCTGCCTTTTGAAGAACATTTGTTGCCTCTATTTGATTCTTTTAATCAATAAGGCTACTGGATCATCACCCAGAGCACCTTGATTCAATAATTCTTGGGCTTCTGGATGCAATTTATGCACTTTCCAAACACATACATAACCTGAAAAACACGAGCAATTTATTAATAAAACTTGAGCTGTGGACAGAGTCCGAGAAATGAAGGCTTGCAGGTGTCAGGGCCATTTGTGGACAAAGTCCAGAAAAATGAAGGTTTTTTGGCCTTCTGTGTTTTTTTATGGCTTATCGAGTCTTTGGAAGAGCTGTAGGAGTTAATTCAGAGGGTCGAGGCTTATCACAAAGGGACAGGGCTTAAACATTTTCAAATGGGTCGCGGTTTTTGGTTATGGCACGAAGGCAATAAGTGGTTTATCGCATAGGTCGCAGGTGATGAGGCAGTTTTGGTCACGGGGATATGCTAGCATTTATGGAATGATGTGTGGCGGATGGCGGGGGCGTGAATACTGCCGATATCGCAAGGTCTGGGGTATTGTAAATGATAGGCAGTTGGGAGTGCGATATGGGCTGGGGACTGTTAGATCAGGAGGGAAGAGATCCGACGATGGTTAGGGTCTGATGGGACAACGGGCTAGAGTATGAGGTGGGTCTAGGGGGCTTTATTGAAGTGGAGGGTTTATTTAAAATATCGCGGGGCCTTTGTAATGCGTGGCCCAGGGTAAGGTTTTTAAGTGGAGTGCTTAATCAATGTTGGGGCTAGGGTTATATGAGGATGGGTGTTTTAGGGTTAGAGTGGGGGCTAACACATAGAAGGGGTCAGGTAGTTTGATATAATGGGGTCGGGTTTTTTTAATTAAAACAGGGTTTAATAATTAAAAAGAGTGGGTCCCAAGAAAAACTAATTTATTTTTAAAACAACGTAAAAAAAAAGGTTTTTACATTGTTTTGAAGGAAAAGAGGGGAAAGAGTGAATAGGGAGAGGTTTTTAGTGGGGGAGTGGGGTTTTAGGTAGGGAAAAAGGCCAAATAAGGGGTTTTGAGGTTAAAACCTTGGTTTTTTCAGAGTAGGAGAGTGCTGGGAAAAGGTAAAATGAGAGATAGTAAATAGGTTAAATGGAGAATAATGAAGGCAGTGAGATTTTTGAAAATAAAATGATAGTCAGGGAATGTTTATTTTCAGCAGACTATAGAAAATCCATTATCATCTAGTGATACTGTAGAATATAGGAGACTAATAGTGGCTCCAGCTAGGGAGGGCAGCTCCTTTAGGAGGTGTCAAGAATCTCAGATCTCAGATCTCTTGATTGTAGATCAGTGCCTTAAGTACTTGGTTGATTTTCCATTTTTGTAATGTTGATCTGCTACAACTTTTTGTGACTGTGATCTTCAAAAATTGACAACCATGCTTCCTGCAAACAAATTCTACCTACCCATCACCTAATATAACATTTTTTCTTCATTTCTGGGTGCATTTAGACTTGCAAACCCTTGACATCATTTTTCTTTTGGAAAGAAAACTATATAAATCTAACCTTATAACTTCCAAAGGCTCATATTAGACTGATGAGCTCTTTTATTCTCTACCCAATATACTTATCTGTCAAGATTTAATAGTTTTACATATTTTTATTCACTAACTATCAACATGAAATTTCAAGCATGTATGAATCAATATTAAGCAGTTTGATTGTCATGATTCATGGAATTTTTAGACAAGTTGCACACAATATTATTTTTCAAAAAGTAAAACTAACTGAGGGTTTTGTTTTTGAATCTTTCATTTATCACTCATCCCTTACTTTTCTTTTTGGTTGAGATTTAGACTTTGGAACCCATATCTTTTTCCATATGATAACTCAAGTTTAAACAGTTTGGAAAATCTTCATTTCTAACTTATCAACAAAAACTCAAAATGTGTTCAATCATGATTGGGATGTATTATTTGAACAAGACTTCCTATTTAAAGTAGTGGCATTTGGACTTGCACACTTTTAGAAATTTTATTTTTTGGTGTGGGGCTTACCTTTTTCTTTTTATCTAACCTCTTTTCTTCTTTTCTTTCTTTTTTGTTTTTGTATCAAATTTTCTGAGATTTTTTTAAGCAATGTTATGTACAATGAAGAAAAATTTAAACTGAGATTCTTAACTGAAATAATGCTTGAGAATATTGCCATTGACAGGACCTCCAAATGATTCTGTTCCATCCATTTGTTGTTGGAAAAATGCATTATTACCTCTTGCAAAATGGATGGGGTATGGACCTTTCCATAGATTGTCAACTTTTCCATGTTTTCATTTGTCCTCTCTCCTTGAATCCCACTTCAGCACTTTATCTCCAATATTGAAATCATTTGCCTTGGTCCTTTTATAAAAAATCTTCTTGATGTTTTCTTGTAACAATTGTGTTCTGTTGTATACTCCCTCTCTAGTTTGCTGCAGTTGAAAAATCTGGTTTATTCTTCTTTGTATGCCATTTTCTTCATACTACACCTCCTGAATGAGTTTCATTACTCGTACTCCCAAGGATGTTGCAAAGACTGCATCTGTTCCATAAAATAATCGATTTCTTGTTTTTTAACCTACCTGCCCATAGTGCATGAACTAGTTTGATATGCCATGATTTCTTATTCTCTTCCATCAACTTTTTGATGATGTTCACCATGATTTTGTTTGAGGATTAAACCAACCCACTACCTTGAGGGTAATAAGTTGTATAATGACCCAAGGTGATGTGATATTTGTGGCAAAAATCCACTATTTTCTTAGATATAAAAGAAGCAGCATTGTCAGTAGTGATTTTCCTAGGACATCCAAATCTAGACAAAATGTTATTTTCAAGGAATTTGATAATTTTTGAGTATGTGGCAGTCCTGGAGGGAATGGCTTCTATCCATTTTGTAAAATAGTGAGTTGTAGTAAGGATCCATTTATGCTTGGCAGAGGAGGCAAGGTGGATCTCTCCAATGAAATTAACACCCCATTTTTTAAAAGGAGCTTCAACAGAGATAGAATGAATGGAAAGGGCAGAAATTTTCTTTTTCCCTGAATGATTTGGCATTTATCATAGGAAATTACCATTTTTTGAATGTCATGGAAGATGGTAGGAAAATAGTAACTAGCTCTAAGGATTTTATTGATAGTGGTTCTCCAATAGAGGTGGCCTCCACACTTTCCTTCATGAAATTCATGCATAATCCTATCAACATCTTCTTCAGGAAAACATTAAAGCAATACACCACCAGAATTTTTCCAATATAAAACTTTGTCTAGAATGCAGAAATTTATAGCTTTTAGTTTCAGGAATCTGGTATTTGTTTTGGACAAACTAGGAGGAACATTTAGATGAAAAAGCACATATAATATATCAGCATACCAGGGTGAGTTCAAAAATTCTTCCTCAATAGGTGGAGTCTCCAGCTCCTTTTGTTCATCCAATGAGTGAATCATATTTATGTCCAGTGTTTGAAAATTTGTTTCAGCCATCAATTTAGCCAGTCCTTGCCCTTTGATTAGCTTGGTGGATTTGATTTCCATATCATATTCTAAGATAATAGCAATCCACTTACCTCTTTTTCCATCAAGATCTTGTGTCAAGATGTATTTAACCACTGTGTGAGGTACAAATGCAATTATGTGAGAATGTAGAATGTAAACTCTAAAATATTTTAGTGCCTTGACTAAAGAAAAATCTTGCTTTTCCATGATATTTTATTTCAGAGGTGCATCTCTTAATGCTTGGCTGAAGAATGCTATGGGCTGCTCTTGCCCTTGTATATTTTTCTGTAATAAGAAAAAAACAACTGTGTGTTCTGATGCAAAGGAGAAAATGAAGAAAACTTTAGTGAAATCGAGGTTGATTAGAACATGTGTTTTGTAAGAGCTTGCTTCACCAAGTCAAAATATTTCCTAGCTTCTATGGTCCATTTGACTCTTGTTTCTCTTTTGAGCATGTTATTAATATTTATTAGGAGTTTTGCAAGGTTTGGTATGAACCTTCTTAAGAAATTTATCTTTCCAATGAAATATTGAAGCTCTTTGATGTTCCTTGGGTGACTGATTTGCAATATTCCCTCAATCATCTTTCGGTCAATATTGATCCCTTCTTCTGATATGATGTGGCCTAAAAGCTTCCCTTTTTGAAGGCCAAACAAATTTTTCTTGGGATTTAAAGACAAACCATACTTTCTGCACTTTACAAAGACCTTTCTCAAGTGAGCTAATTCTTCTTCAACAGTTTTTTAGTAGACTGTGATGTCATCAAGACAAATCACAATGAAGTAAGCTATTTCTTCTGAGAACGCAATGTCCATGGCTCTTTGGAAAGTGGCTCCAACATTCATTAACCCAAAAGGAATTTTAACATACATGAAGGTGCCCCAGGGTGTGGTGAAAGCTATCTTGCATTGATCATCTGGATTTACCAGCACCTCATTGTACCCTAAAAAGCCATCAAGCAGAGATATTATTTTTGAACCTACTACCCTTCGTAATATGTGATCCATTTTAGGTAAAGGGTAGTTGTCTTTCAGGGATGCTTTGTTTAAATTTATGAAGTCTATGTAAAGCCTAATTTATCATGTCTTCTTCCTCACAGATATGAGATTTGAAACCCATTCTAAGTATCTAAGAGGGACTATTATTCCAGCATCATACATTTTCTTTATTTCTTTCTCAACTAGTGGCAGTTGGACAAGATTTATTCTGCATAATTTCTATTTAAAGGGCTTCTGGTTTTCTTTGAAAGGAATCTGTGCTGAATGATATCTGTATCATAGGAATTCAAGTATTCATAGCTCCAAGCAAAAACGTCACTCAATTCTTTGAACATCTCAAAATATTTCTGTTTTATAGGTGTTGGCAGTTTCTTTGAAAATTTTATAATTTTGGGTTCTTGTTCACTGTCTATATTTCATTCTTCTACATTTTCTTCAGTGGATTCCATCTTTGGCTTCTAAGCAACATCATTAAAATCAAATAGTTCTTCTAGAGGGACAAGTCCTTTTGGCAAGGTATTGTCTTTGAATTGCAGTACTTCAAAGTCTTCTTTTCCTGGATCTACACTCAGTTCTGTCTGATGTGGGTCATATTTTTCTAACAGATTTATATCATCCTCATCAAGGGGATCTTATTTGTAAGTTTTTTCCTTAGCAGAGCAGTCTTCCTCATGATCTGAGTCTAAATTTGGCATTTCAAACTCATTTATGGACTACAAGAAATCTTCAATCTATTTGTCACCTTCAAAAACTTGCCAATATTTCATATTATCAGGGACTACTGGTCTATATTTGACTTGTATTGTGTATTGTTTGTTATGATAAGGCTTTTGAAAAGTACTAGCTACAAAAGCTAGACCGTTGGCAAGGATATTTTTATTTCTTGAGACAAAGGCAAGATCATATTATTTGAATGTTTTTAGGAGGTCAAGGGCATCATTCCTATTTGCTCTTAATATAGGATTATTAGCTGAATATTGTCCCTTAATATGCCTAATGACTAGCTTAGAATCCCCATGGAAAAAAATACTTTTGGCTCCTAATTTCTTGAGTAGTTGTAGCCCTAGGAGGAGTGCCTCATATTATTCTATGTTATTTGTACATTGGAAGTTCAGCTTATATGAGTGGCCCTCTGCATGGTTATTCTCAGTGTTGTGCACCCAAACACCTGGCCTTGAACCAGTTTTACCAAAAGAACCATCAAAGCTCATGCTCCAAAGAGTTTCAATTTCATATTTATCATTATGTTGGTCATTGTGGTTGCCACTGTGTTGGTTATTATGTTGTTAATTTTTTATTTGGTCTGCATGTTTTGACTGTTCCTCCTCTTTTTATTCTTTTTCCATTGTTTGCTCATTTACTATTACTTGTTCATTAATGTTTTTATCATTATAAAGGATAAATGAATAAAGGTATGTGTGGATAGAATAGAGAGGGGAGTTATCAGGTTTTTCTTGATTGTTGACCATGTATTTCATATGGGTTTCCCTATATAGTCTTCTTGGTTGACTAAAGATAGGTATGGTAGCATAGGTCATGTCCATTTTGAGGATGCCTTTAATTTTAGCCCCCCATGAGCGTGATAAGAGAATGCCACATTTAGGGGGAATTTCAGCCACTACAATATCCATTACTAGGCTCTTGGCTGGTATTTGTGCTAGATTAACACATAGATATTTGATTAGGCCTAGACATTTAACTCTACTGGAATCAAAAGAGTATAGATCTTTGTATGGTATAGTTATTTCAAGGCCTAGTCTTTCCATTACTAACTTTGGCATGAGGTTATGTGAAGCTCTTAAATATAACATGGCATTATGGAGGATTTTATCATGAATGTTCAGACTGACATAAAATGGAGGCACACCTCCCTCTTGAAATTTACCTTCTACTTCAGGTCCAAATAAAAGCTCAGGTTTCTCATCATTCAATTTTACAGAATCAACATTTTCTCCTATGTTTAAAGCTATCAAAACTTGGGATATATATACACCTTGGCCAACAAATTCAGTAAGAGGTATGGAGATTTTTATCTTTGAAATTTCATTCTCAATACTGAATGGTGTCTATGTTTTTGGAAGATTCAAATCAGTTTTATCAGACGTTGTTTTTTCAACAGTTTCAGCTTGATGTTTTGTACTAGAGACATCAGTTAAATAAATTTTGACAGGGTTGATATTTGATCTACTAGTGCTTCTTTGGTCACCACTATGTTGGATTTTTTTGTTTATTTTTATCATAGCCTTTAACCATTGTGTTTAAAGTTTCTGCTATCTTTTTAGGATCATTTTCAGGAGTCTTCCTAGCAGAAATCTATGGGTTGTTTCTCTTTGGAGTATCTTGGGTTTTCTTGCTTCTGAGGTCATACTATCTATGTACTTCCATTATGGAATTTTTGAATCCTTGTTTATAGTCTTCGGATTCTAGGCATTCTTCTTCATTTGGGGAAAATATGCCTTGTTCTTCCTCAGTGAGGAAAACAATATCCTCATTATTTAATCCTATTATATTGACTTGACTTTGTTCTGGTTCTTCAATTACCCCCTCATCCTCATTAGCACATTTTTCTTGGAAAGGAGCTTTGATTTGCTGATAAGGTCCTCTCTGTCTTATTTGAGGGGGGTTTCTTCTAAAGTTTTGGTTTTGGTTCTAATTTTTATTTCTGTTTTGAGGAGATGTTTGGTTTTCTCTGGGGTAAGCTCTCTCATTCATGTTTATTCTCTCCATCATCCTTTCCATAGTCCTAACTATGTTATCAATCTTAGTATCAGATGTGGAGGCTGCAACTTCCTCCCTATATGTGACTCTCTTTTCATTTTTCATTCTAGCTCTTTTGACAATTAAATTTTCCTCTGCACTTACTACACCCCTCTGCATATCTTCTAATATAAGAGGGTCTCTCTCTCTCAATTGGTAGGTCATTTCTAGGTCAAAACCATCTGGAAATTTCATTAGGGCTAGGCCTTATGGAGGTTTCATGTGGGTAGGAAGGGCATTATATACACTATTGAGTGTAGCACAATAGTCTTGAACACCCTCTCCAACATTTCTCTTGATGTTTTCATATTCTGATAAGATTTAGAGAGGGTTTTTCTTGACTTCCCATTTGTTTAAGAATAGATGATGAAAATCAGGGAGGTCATGTATACTATTAGGGGTTAGGCCTTTAAACCATTTTCTTACTTCTCCCCCCAAGATTTGAGGAAACATTCTTAGTTTAATAGTTTCATCATCTATTTCTTGTCTTTCAAAATAGTCATTCATTCTATCCACATGTTGTTGAGAAGTTGTAGAACTACTTGCATCAGATAAGGGAATCTTGGATTGATAGTCCTGTGGTAGAAAAACTAAAGGAAATGGTAGAACTAATGGGGCATACCAGGTTGCCATGGCTGGGGGATGGGGAAACAAAGAAGGGTTAACAAGTGGAAGGTTTATAAGAGGAGGTGGAGGTTTAAATGGAGGAAGGTGAAAAATTGGTGTTGAAGTAAGTACAACAGGATTATGTTGTAAGGTAGATGTGTCTAAATTTATTTGGGTTATCCAACTCTAGGATCTAGTCTTGGACAAGCTTTGTTCCAGGGGTGAGCCAGATAGGATATTTTGCAAGTCTTTAAGGTTTTCAGGTAGGGAACTTGCCTTATGAATAGGTATAATAATAGTTGGATTTTTAGATCTAGGATATTTCCTTAGGATGTGCTCTGGATTGTCAACTATTGCTGGAGGGTTTGGGTCAGGATGGGATCTAGTACAAATTCTTCTAGAAGCTAGAATTTGGACTCAAGACTTAGAAAAGTTGAGAGTTTTATAACAGTTTGAAAAACAAACCTATCTGCAAAAGAAATAATTTATTCACAAAGTATTCTGAATAGGTTCTATTTGAGTTTTAATAATATCAAGGTTTCTCAATAATTTTCCCAGTGGAGTCTGTACAGAACCAGTGGAGTCTGTACAGAACCAGTGGAGTCAGCAGACCTACTCAAAACCAGTGGAGTCACTAGGTGGATGATTTTAACTATCTTGAGATTGGTTTTTGTACACCATCAACAACCAGATACCAGTCTTGGATAACACTTGATTCATATAAATTTGAATGGGGTCTTATGAGTTCTTTGAGGAAATATTAAGCTTTTTAACAACTCATTTTAACATCCCCAGAATGGTCGCCACTATGTTGGAGCCCCGTGATTTGCAAGATTGGAAAAAAAAATCTGCGAGGAACCACATCAAATTGCTTTGGAGTTGAAGGACCTAGCCTTCCTGGGCTCAGAGAGGGATCTTTCTATGTTTATGTTTAATTGGTTTATCTTTATGCTTATGTTTTCTGATTTTAGGCTAGTTATGAAGTTTTGGAACTGTTTGTTTTTTTTGATTGATTGTTTGACTAATTGATTGATTATTTCACTTGAATAGATATATTGTGAGAAAAATTAATCCATTGGGCTATGGATTCATAAAAGGATTTAATTTTACATCAACTCTGCAAGGGTTTTCATAGGGCAAGCTAACTATATCAAGTGGATCTTTCAGATTAGATGGAATATGAAATAACAGTAAGTTGTGAATTCAGTAAAACTAAAGGGAAATTAAGAATCCTTTAATCTATACTTCTACAATAAAAGCCTTTGAGATAATTTTTTAAGAGGAATTGAAGAGTAGGACACCCCTGAATTCTTTAATTAATATTTACTAAGAAAACCTTTAATACAACAATACAAAAATCATAGAGAGCAGGACACCCCTGAGTTCTCTAGCTATTACGTTCAGACAAAGAAAAAATTCAAGATAACAGTCAATGAAATTAAAGAGAAAGACACCCCTAAATTATTTAATCAAACTTCAAAAAATGCATTTAAATAATAGTTTAAGAAAAACCAAAGAGCAGGGAAAACCATAAATTTTTTCAACTAGACTCTACTAAGTAAACTTCAAGGAAACAAGCTAGGTGGAACTAAAGAGTAGGACACCCCTGAATTCTCTAATCAGACCTTGTAGAAGAAAACATAAAGATAATAGAAATAGAAAGAGTTAAGGTGCACAAACAACAGATCTTAATCTAAAATTTCTGTTCTATTATCATAGAAATGATGGACAATATGGAAAATAGAAGAGAAACATTGAAAAATAAGGATAAAATTACCATTAACATAGCTCAAGAATCCTATGAACGTGCTTGTATTACTGATGTCCAAAACAGTTACAATACTCCAGCGCAACAATCTCTGTAACTCAGATTCTGATCAAAATCCAGCCTAGCAGCTTATCAACTAGCCAATCAACCCACTAGCAATAAAAATGAACAATACATGCAGTATTTATCTGTAGATAAGGAGGTGATCCTAATCTAGGGTTTCACGCTATAGTTATTACAAAGTAAATATAACCTTGACCTTTGAGACCATGCAAGGCCCAAGGAAAATATCACTGACTAACTTCCTGTAATAATAACTTTTAACTTAACTGCTGAGCTAAATTTAGGATATTTTTGACTTTTTTGCTTTTCATTAACTTTCACAATAACCGCCGAGCTGCTTAAAATATCTCTGATTGAAACATTAGCTGAGGTAGCTACCTTTTAGGAAATTTAGGCTGTAGGTGGAAAAATGAGGTTTGAAGAAGTAAAGGTTTATTTGGGCTTTGTCTTTCGAATCTGCCTCCTTCGTTGATTTGTCTTTAAGCTCCGATTAGTATTTAAACTTTGATTTTTATTTTAAACTCTAATCTTTCTTTATCTATATCTTTTAACTATTTTCCCATTTACTGTCACTGTCATCTCTTTCTTTATCTCACTGTTTGATCTACCTCCTCATTAGTTATTTTTCTTAACCTTTGTATTCTAATCATGTCTTTCATCTTTAACCTCTGATTTAAACCTTTAATCCCTTTTTTATTTTCACTGTCACAGTGAATCTTTCCACTGTCACTACTCTTTGACCGTGTTCTTTGCATTTGTCTTTGTCTCTGCGCAGCCACTGTAAACATTCTCCTCTTTTCCTTTATCCTGCCTTTTGAAGAACATTTGTTGCCTCTGTTTGATTCCTTTAATCAATAAGGCTACTGGATCATCACCCAGAGCACCTTGATTCAATAATTCTTGGGCTTATAGATGCAATTTATGCACTTTCCAAACATGTACATAACCTGCAAAACATGAACAATTTATTAATAAAACTCGAGCTGTGGACAGAGTCCGAGAAATGAAGGCTTGCAAGTGGCAGGGAAATTTGTGGACAGAGTCTAGAAAAACGAAGGTTTTTTGGCCTTCTGTGTTTTTTTATGGCTTATCAGGTCTTCAGAAGAGTTGTAGGAGTTAATTCAGATTCCTGGGGCTTATTGCAAAGGCACAGGGCTTAAACATTTTCAAGTCGGTCGGCAGATTTTGGTTATGGTGCAAAGGCAGTAATCGTTTTATCGCATAGGTCATAGGTGGTGAGGCGGTTTTGGTCACTGGTATGTGATAGCATTGATGGAGTGACATGTGGCGGATGGCGGGGTCGTGAATACCACCCATATCGTAAGGTCCAAGGTATTGTAAATGGTGGGCAGTTGGGAGTGTGATATGGGTTGGGGACTGTCGAATCAGAAGGGCGAAGATTCGACGGTGGTTGGGATTTGATGGGACGATGGGTTAGAGTATGAGGTGGGGCCGGGGATTTTTATTAAAGCGGAGGGTTTATTTAAAATATCGCGGGGCCTTTGTAATACGGGGCCCAGGGTAAGGTTTTTAAGCGTTGTGCTTAATAAACGTTGGGGCTAGGGTTATATGAGGATGGGAGTTTTAGGCTTAGAGTGGGGGCTAACACATAGAAGGGATCGGGTAGTTTGATATAATTGGGTCAGGTTTTTTAATTAAAAAAGGGTTTTATTAAAAAGAGTGGGTCCCGAGACAAACTAATTTATATTTAAAACAATGTAAAAAAATGGGGGTTTTACATTGTTTTGAAGGAAAAGAGTCGAAAGAGTGAATAGGGTGAGGTTTTTAGTGGGGGAGTGGGGTTTTAGGTAGGGAAAAAGGCCAAATGAGGGGTTGTGAGGTTAAAACCTGGGTTTTTACAGAGTAGGAGAGTGACGGGAAAAGGTAAAATGAGAGATAGTAAATAGGTTAAATGGAGAATAATGAAGGTAGCGAGATTTATGAAAATAAAATGATAGTCAGGCAATGTGTATTTTTAGCAGAATATAGAAAATCCATTTTCATCTAGTGATACTGTATAATATAGGAGACTAACACCTCTAAAAATCTAAATTTGTCTGAAAAGGAAAAGGAGCTTGAACCTCTGGCTGCAGGCTCCTCAGTTGAAATTGGTTTTCAACTGCAATTGGGAGAAGTTACTTGTACATCCTCTTCCCCTGTGCCTGGAGAAAATTCTAAAATATTTGTTCCTATTCTAAAGGAACTGTATAGTAAAATTTAATAAAGAAGAAAAAATATTAAGGAAAATGTTCTATCTCAGCTTGAAACAAAATCCATTTCATAATATCACACCAGATTGTTGTCTACCATAGATCTGGAAAGAAATAAAATAAAATTTTATTTTTATCATCATTCTTCTCTAAAAATTTCATCATCAACAGGTTTTAAGACAGTTAATTTAACTGTGCGTGAAAGTGAAATTCTATTTCTTGACAAAATCAATTTGCACGGGAAAATTGGAGAATTGATTTATAGTGATCTAAGTAAAACATATCTAGTTTCAAGTAAGGAAAAAGCCTTATTGGGAAAAGTTTTAACTGAGAAGAAATTGGAGAAAGAAAATTCTAGAGCTTTATTCACTCAGAATGAGGAGTTAAAGAAGCTAATTGTCAAAATCGGTGTTAATCATGAAGATAATATTTTTGTACAAAAACTCTTGCAAGGGAGAGAAATTGAAATTCAAGTGCTAAGAAAGGAATTGAAATTTCCTTTTGTGAAGCATGTTATGGCTCCAGAGGTAGCCCAAGTGGAGGAAGAAATGTTTTTTTACTAATGAACTACTACAGAGAAACAATGAAGTAGTTTCCTTCAAAGAAATGAATTCTAACTTTCAGCAGAAGCTAGACAAACATGAATGTACTATTTTTGTACAACCAGATTCTAATGATCCAGCTAACAAATTGAGAGCGTTATGATTGAATTGAAAATATCAAAGGATGAAATGAAGAAAATTCAAAAGAAACTGGATGATATGAAGGATATTTTAAACGTAAAATAAATAGAGTTTATCATGGCTAAGGATACTGCATCACAATACCAGAAATATTACCAAAGTGATTGCAATGAAATTAAAGAATTGAAGGAAAAACTAAAGGGAAATATTTCCCTCATACAGGCTAGGGAAATTATCTACAATTCCATCATCCTAACGATAAGAACTATTTTGGAATTCATGTGATTGTATAAAAGGAGAAAAATATTATCAGAGACTTGGAGGGCTTCATTTCTGCCAGCAAGCAGAAAATACAATAATGTGCAGAGCTAGCTAAGAATATTATTGATTTTATTAATTCCAAGTCATCATATGAATTAATGGATATGAAAGTTGAAGATAGAACAAAGCAAGTGCTAGAGATAAAAAAAATTGTGCTAAAGAATCTATATAGAAAAACAACACAGAAAAAGCTTGGAGAAATTAAAGAAGTTATTCTTAAATTCAATACCAACTTTGATAAGAGACCAAGGGAAAGATTTCCCTCATGCTCGGATCAACAGGGAAATCTACTTCCCTATGAAAATTATGAAACCTTGTTGGTAGAGGCTAAGATTAAAATTGGAATTTCCCATGAAAAGACAACAGTTTCGAAAGGGGCAACAATTGTTAATTATCTTCATAAATATTTTTAGTTATTATGGTTGATTAAATTTGTTTATACTAATAAGTAAACTTACAGTCGAAATAAAAATTTTAGAATGGCTGACATAAGATTTATCAAGTGTCCAAGTTAGGATTTGACAGTGTGTAATAAATGCAGAGAATGGATGTCTCCTATAGCAACGACAACACAATCTGGACCTTCTACAAGCAAGCCTGCATAGGGATCACAAGTCATTCAATGAAAATATGCCATGTGTTTGTTTTCATAAGATATTTCAAAAATTGTATTTGTAATGATAATATAATTTTTCCATTAGTTTCATCCAAGACAAATTTCTTAGAAGGACCGAATATGCAAAATTAGTTTTCAAGTAGTTAACAATTTTCTGACAGTTAACAATTTTTATAGTTACTGTCACCATTGTAATGTTAATACAGAATAAATTTTGGAGAACCATTGGGGGTTGTGAATTTTTTATTTCAGAAGGAAACAAATTTCCAGTGTAATGTTTTATCATCTTCTTGGAGATTAAATAAATAATTTCAAGGCGATTCCAAACAAATTGTTGGCCTCCAATTTTGGTCAATTTTGCTTATTAAAAATCCACCTAAATTCCAGAATTTTCCACCTTATGTCATTCACATATGCCTTATTTTGACCTTATTATGCATATTAAGGTAAATAAATTATGTTTTTCAATTTTTATATATTTTTGCATTAAGAGTATTTTGGACAAAACTGAAAATTCCCGTAATAGCGTCATTTAAGTCATATGTGTAGGACACCTAGGCACGAGTTGAGCATAGATTTGGAAATATTGGGAATGTTAGGTCACTATATTACTAGTATAGTCCCTTATTGTTATTAGTGTAGCCCCATTATTGTTATTTTTGTACCCCTATAACCCCCATATTGTTATTAATTGTGCCCTTCAATCATTATTTTTGGGTTGGCTACGATTACATTGTGACCCCACTAGGACTACATTATGGCCCCATGGACTCCTATATATAGAAAGGAGGTTTTGTCATTTGTATCATCCAAGAATTGTTCATTTATGTAATGTATTGGAGGTTTCCCCCTCGAAGTGGCTTATTTCTAAGGCGTTGATCTCTCTTTTCTTATATTTTGGAGCTAGTTTCAAACATTTGGTATCAGAGCTTCAGATTCTAGGGTTTCGTTGCACCAAACAGGTCATCGTGGAATTTTCGCTATAAATTTTGTTCTACGAAGGTTCATAAGCTGAAATTTTTAGAGTAAAAAGCATGAATCCTAAGAAACATCGTCGCAAAATTTTAGATATTGGTTCGCCATATTTACAGAGGTATGGTCTGTGGAATTTAGGTCTTTTGTAGGCTATCGAATTTCATCTCAAAGAGGTGATCATGGGAAAATCTTCATAACTCTCTCTTTGAGCATCAGATTGGAATTGTGTAAAAAGTGAATGCAAGTACACGAGCTGTAGTTAACATTCTATCATTTTTATATCCGAAGGGGGAAACAGTGAGATGTGACAAGTCATACAAGTTTGCTCTACTGAACCAGTCCATAATTAGTTTATCGTAAGCGATTGGGCACAACGTTGTCTTCAAGAATCCAAATCATGTCAGAACTATGGCATTTGAAAGAGAACTCAGAGGTTACCTTAGCACCAAATTTTAGATATTGAAGATCTAAAATCATAGAGATAATTCAGTTTCAATATTGAGCTCCTCAAAAGAAAGAAAAAGGTGTGTATTTTTTTCCAAATTGCATAAGTCTTGTGTAAAAAAAATCAGTTTTAATTGATTCCAAGTGCTTATTGAGCATATATTTAAGCATTGGGTTCTAAAATGCCTCCTAAAAAGAATTGAACACCTATTAAGCCCTCAGAGTACTCTACTATGACTCATGGAGATGAAGAATTGCAACATGATCTATCAAAATTACAAGAGCAAGTGCACCAAATTTCGCTCTCGCAAAAAGCAACAAAAAATGAAATGGAAGTTTTCAAGAAAGGTGTGGAAGAGAAGATGGATGGTTTGAAGAATAATATGGAAGGTTTGAAGAAAGGTGTGGAAGCTAAGATGGATGGCATGGAAGCTGGCACGGAAGTTAAGATGGATGGCATGGAAGAAAAAATGAAAGACAACATGAAAAACATGAAGAATGATATAAAAGTAGACATGGAAGGTTTGAAAAAGTTGATACAAGAAATGTTTCCTAATGGCGAAAAGATAGTAGAGGAAACTCATGATGAGAACAAAATAAATGTTAATCGTGATTTCATAAACTCTAATGTTGGATGGAAGAACCACCATATTCCAAATATGGATATGAGGAAGTTTGATGGCAAGGATCTTGTAACATGGATACTACAGATGGAGCAATATTTTGATATCAATAATGTGCAAAACACACAAAAGGTACGCATTGCAACTTACATTTAGAACAAAATACATTTGTATGGTATCGATGGCTTTGCTCCCGTAAAAAAATTGTCACTTGGTCAATTTTTACAGAGGAAATGATAGAAAATTATGAGGATACAAAGAGAAATATCCTTTGTAGCCAATTGACAAGTCTCAAACAAAAGGGTTCAGTGGGGGAGCACATTTAGGACTTCCAAAAATTGAATATAAAGGTAACTGATATTCCATAGGAACATAGGATTGATGTCTTCATAGGGAATTTAAGGGATAACATCCAACATGAGGTTCGTGTTTGGAAACCTGATTCAATGGAGAAGGCATTCAGGCTGGCAAGAAAAATTGAATGTAAAATTATGGCGACAAGGAAGCCTACCACTCATATCTATAAAGATGGAAGTGTTGCTACTCCTAGAGTTCCACAACACAAGGTTGACACCACAAAAATTGGAAGAAAAAAGAGCAAAAGGGCTTTGCTACAGTTGTGATAACAAATATACTAAAGGTCATAAGTGCGCTGAGAAGAAATTATTTTACAGAGATTGTGAAGAGGAGGAAGAAAATGAAGAAGAAACTTCAAAAGTAGGGGATATACACCAGGAAGAAACCCTAGAAGAAGAAGAAATGAGTCTGACCATATCATGTAATGCATTGGCAGGAATTACCACTCCTCAAACTCTCAAGATAGAAGGACATATTAAGAAGAAACACATAATAGTGTTGATTGATTCGGGTAGTATCCATAATTTTATTCATTGTAAGGTCACCAAGGAATTGAATTTTTTCCTATACCTAGCACCGGAATGTCAACTGATGGTTGAAAATGGAGAAACTATAAATTTCTCTGGAAAATGCCATAATATCAAGCTAGCTATGGGGGAATATGTATTGAATGTTCCAATTCTTTCCATCGCAATGGGAGGTGTTGATGTTGTATTAGGAGTACAATGGTTATAATCTTTAGAGAGGGTAGCTTTTAATTTTCAAGAACTTTTCTTGAAATGTTTTTCGGAAGGAAAGGAAATTGAATTACGGGGTATCGTAGGGAAGCTAGGAAATACAATAAGCTCTAATGTCATGACAAAGCTTCTAAAGAAAGAACAGTGGGGCTTAATTGCACAATTACGCTCACTAGAAGTTCCAACATCAAAATCATCTATTTCTCTAGATCTCCAAAAAGTCTTGGACAATCATTCCAAGGTGTTTGATACTCCCAAAGGAATCCCACCTATTCGTGATCATGATCATGCTATTCATTTGATTCCAGGAAGTTTTCCTCCAAACATCAGGCCTTACAAATATCCTTACGTCCAAAAGAGTGAAATTGAACGTATGATTGCAGAAATATTAGAGGTTGGTATAATTAAACCTAGTCAAAGTTATTTCTCTGCTCCAGTAGTATTGGTGCACAAGAAAGATGGATCATGGCGCATGTTTCCATATTATAGGGAGCTCAATAAGCTCACTATTAAAGTAAAATTTCCCATTCCTATGATTGATGAATTATTGGATGAATTACATGAAGAAATTTATTTTACCAAGTTGGATATTCGTTCAATATATCATCAAATTAGAATGAAGGCTGAAGATATTATGAAAACAACATTTCAAACTCATGAGGGTCATTATGAATTTTTGTTCATGCCTTTTGTCCCTACCAATGCACCTTCTACATTTCAAGGGTTGATAAATTCCATTTTCAAACCCTTCCTTAGAAAATTTGTGCTAGTATTTTTTGATGATATACTAATCTACAACAGGTCTTGGAAGGATCATATTCAACATGTTGACAGGGTGCTCAAACTATTGGAGGAGAAATAATTATATGAAAAAACATACAAATGTTTCTTTGGAGTACAAGAGGTCGAATATCTGGGTCATATTGTATCTGATGAGGATGTTAAGTTATACCCTAACAAAATTAAAGCCATTAAGGAGTGGAAAGTCCCCACAACCATAAAGCAGTTGCACGAATTTCTTGGGTTAAATGGGTATTATCGCAAGTTTGTTAAGAATTATGGGAGAATAACAGCACCTATAACAACATTATTGAAGAAATATGCATTTTCATGGACTCCTAAAGAAACTAAGGCCTTTGAACATCTTAAGGAGGCAATATGCCTAGCACCAGTCTTAGATACGCCAGACTTCACAAAAACCTTTATTGTGGAATGTGATGCCTCAGGAAATGGAATTGGTGTTGTTTTAATGCAAGAAGGATGACCCATTACTTTTGAAAGTCATTCAATCAAAAGAAAGTATTTAAAAAAGGTTATTTATGAGAAGGAAATGTTGGCAATACTACATGAACTAAAGAAATGGAGACCTTACCTAATGGGATGACACTTCAAGGTAAAAACTAATCATGATAGTCTTAAACCCTTTTTGGAACAAAGAATATCTTCAGAAGAGCAGCAAAAATGGGTCAGAAAGATGTTGGGTTATGACTTTGAAATTGTCTACAAAAAGAGAACCTAAATGTTGTTGCAGATGCACTCTCAAGAAAGGATGAAGAGGTGGAAGAATTTCTTTGTGCCATTTAAATTATCCAACCAGATTGGATAATCGAAGCAAGGGATGAATGGAAGAAGGACAAAGAAGTGTGGACTCTCATTCAAAATTTGTAGCAAGATCCTAGTACATCTGATACATTTAGTTGGAGAAATGATACCTTATGGTACGAATATCGCTTATATATTTGCAAGAATTCCCAACTAAAAAAAATATTCTTTTGGAATTGCACACTTATCCTTTAGGATGACACTCGGGATTTTTAAAATCTTACCTCAGGGTGAAGAAAGAATTTTTTGGGATGGCCTTAAATCTGATATTCAAAAGTTTGTGGCAGAATGTTTGGTTTTCCAGCAAAACAAAGTTGAGACAATTAAGACACCGGGTCTTCTACAACCTTTATCCATTCCAAGTCGATGTTGGGAAGGGATTTCAATGGATTTTATCATAGGTTTACCTAAGTCCAAAGGAAGCAGTGTCATCATGGTGGAAGTTGTTAGAATTACCAAGTATGCACACTTTTGTACATTATCTCATACATTTAAAGAGAGTACAGTTGTTGTTATATTTATGGAAACAATTCAAAAGATACATGGAAACCCGAATATTATTGTAAGTGACAGAGATCCCATTTTTACAGGAAATGTTTGGACGGAATTATTTTCTTGTTTGGGTACTCAACTAGCTCATAGCTCATCTTATCATCCTCAATTTGATAGTCAAGCAGAGATAGTGAATAAATGTTTGGAAGGAAATCTTCGTTGTTTTGTATCTGATAAGCAAGCATAATGGGTCAAGTGTTTACCTCTCGCTGAATGGTGGTATAACACTTCTTTCCATATTGCACCAAAAATGACCCCATTTATGGCACTTTATGGATATCATCCACCATCCATCACATCTTCTTTAAGAGAAAATGCTAGGGTTCAAGCAGTGGAGGATCACATCAAGCATCAACAAGAAGTTCTCCAACTCTTAAAGGATAACCTAAATTTGGCACAAAATCTAATGGAACAACAGGTAGATCAACATCGCAGTGAGAGAAGTTTTGATGTGGGAGACTAGGTATTTTTATAGCTACAACCATACAAACAAATGTCCCTCAAGAAAGCTAAGAAGGATAATAAATTATCTCCAAAGTACTATGGTCCTTACAAGGTTTTGCAAAAGATTGGTACTATGGCCTACAAATTGGAGCTTCCTGCTTCTTTGCGAGTGCATCCAGTTTTCCATGTTTCATGCTTAAAAAAGGTTATAGGGGAAAAAATTCCAGTTCAAAAAATATTTACAGAACTTGATGAGGAAGGAAAAACCATATTGGAACCTGAAGCAGTCACAGAAACAAGAACTTGACAACTATGAAATCGATCAATTTCAGAGTATCTCATCAAATGCAGGAACTTACCCACTGAAGATTCTACATGGGAGGATGTTAATTTCATACAAAAGAAATCGAAGCTACTCAATTGTTGAGGACAACACTTTTTTGAAGGAGAGGATCATGTTAGGTCCCTATATTACTAGTATAGTTCCTTATTGTTGTTAATGTGACCCCCTTACTGTTATTGTTGTACCCCAGTAACCCCATATTGTTATGTTGGAAATGCTGTCATTGATGGCAAAGGAGGCAGTAGAAATAGAGACAGACAAAGGACCACATCAGAAGCAAAGGAAAAGATAACAGAGAAGAATAGAGGAAGAAGCCAAAAGAGAAGCAAGCAACACAAAGGAGACAACATAAATGGAAAAGGAGATAGGTGGAAGAAGACTGTTGAAATGAAACAGTTGAGTAGGAGAGCAGAAGCAGAGAATACAAAGAAGGAGAAACATTTGAGCACTAGAGTGGAAGAAGAGAATACAAAGAAAGAGAAACAGTCGAGCAGCAGAGTGGAAGTAGAGAATACAGAGAAAGAGAAACAGTCGAGCAGCAGAGCGGAAGCAGAGAATACAGAGAAAGAGAAATAGTCGAGCTGTAGAGAGGAGGCAGAGGCAGAGCAGTTAACCAAGCTAAGAGTAATGGAACTAAGCGATTTGCAATGAAACAGGGGTAATATATAACAAAGTGTTGAAGAAAGCTATATAATGAGAACAAGACGGGTTTATATATAATATAGTTTGAACAGAACTTATATGTATATGAAAATGATGAAGGCGTGAAATTCTTTATTAAAGCAGAACCCTGAACGAAGGTGGAACCGTGAAGGAACAGAACCTCGATCGCAACTGAACGGAACCACGAGGTATGAACAGTGACAATGGGTTTGGAACACCCGACAGTTTTCATCGCACCACTTTTGTACGGTAAGCAGTATTCCCAATTCGAACACGATCAATGCCATCGGTTGACATGTGGCCTTAAGCGGTTTGGAGATACCGCTCTCATCGTGATTTAAAGTCCGTGCATCTAACTCATTCGAGTGCCGTAGGATTGGAGGGTTGAAGCGGAATAAGACAACGACCGTTGGATGTGAGCGTAATTTAACCACTGGGCCCCAGTTCATCACTTAAGTTCGGAGGAATAAACTTCGCGCAAACTAACTGCGCAACCACCGTTGATTTTCCAGAGGGGAACGCGATAAGACCACAGTCGTTGATTGAGGAGGCACTGTTATGTGTGAATTGTGGCGGACCCGATGTGTTTAAGAACAGTGACTCATATATGTTTGAGGTCCGGCTTAAAGGTATGCCATCGCATCGGCAAATAGAAAAAGGGTATATGCTATGAAATGAGGGATTTATGACCTTTGAGGAAATAGTGAGATATTGAAGCTCTGCACTCACTTAAATTTCCAGCTCAGACAATAAGATGGAGGTGTACTCTCATATGAATTGAGAGAGGTATACATATACTATTGGAGTTAAAATCTGGGGATACATTCCTCTATACATCGAATTGAATCAGAAGATAGGGGACTATGGGTTTACCGACCGTCATATATTTTTTATAAAAGAGAAGCCGCTTATGAAGATTGAGAAGTTAAAAGTTGCAATGGTCCAATTGTAATAGTCAAATCATAATTCGATATATTATATGTAGTTGCGGGTTGAGCTTTAATACCGGGAACATATATCTATTAATATGCCGAAGACCATTGAGTAACATACAATTTTAATGGAATTATAATCATGGTCTAATTCATCACACAGACAGATACAAAGAGCGCAAAATTGTGGGTCCCGACATATATGATCTCATAATCGAAATATAAAAGGTAGAGAATGTTGGAGGCACATTATGGATTTTATAATAAGGTATAATATCATTACGGCAAAGAAAAAAGCTCCCACATACATAATTTTTTAGACATGGTTCACAACCATAAGATAACCTTGGAAGAAAAAGGTCTCCAGATATGTTTATTTAGATTGCCAGTTCAGTAAACAGTGTATCAAAACTGCCCAGATCAGAGAATGTAACAGGGTTAAATGATTTTGATAATCAGTAGATGTAAAAATAAAAGCTTTCAGACACATTTGTTTTTAATTATCAGTCCAAGAAAAATGAATGAAGAGGCAGTTATATATACAATGGAAATTTGAGAGTTATTAGGGAGATAATCTTGTAAAACAGGTATTTATGCTGCAGATACACAATTGCAGTGAACATGTGAATATGCACAGGAATGAAAATGTGGTTTTGACAGGTGTACATGCACAAGCGTACACAATTGCAGGAAACAGTAGAAGTATGCAGAACAGTTGCCTAACAGCAGCAGAAAATACAAATCCAGCAAAGCCAAAAGCTAGAAAATGGGTTGAGTGAAATTGTCTTTATGCAACTGAAAATGTGAATGTAAATGTTGTAATTGATTTTATATTATTTGTGACGCATTGGCAAGTCTCTGGAAGAAAACAAAATTCCCACTGTAATATTAAAATTAATACATACATCTATATTTTTCTGAGCGAGCTAGAAAAGAAATGAGAAGACAGAGAGCTAAGAGGTATGGCTATTCATTTCAAATTCCCTAAGGAATGCTAACAATCATAAGGGAATTTCTATAAATAATATCACATTGATATGCATAGATAGGTTAGAGAGAGAGAGAGGTTGGAGAATGTGGAATTGAGGCAGAAAAGATAAGAAGAAGGAGGAGTAGAGCGAGATGCTGTGAAAAGTTAGAGAATGCAGAAATGAAGCAGTGAGGCGGAGAAGAAGGAGCAGCTGAGCAGAGAAGAAGGAGGAGCTGATAGTGAATCTAAGAAGAAGCAAAGATGATGTAGGGTAGATATGAGGACTGATGGACAACAGTAAGAAGGTACAGAACATAGCTGATATCCAAGGTAAATCAGCAAATGTTTTCTTTTGAAAGAGTAAGGAAGTTGGAGCTTCCCTATCAAGTTGTAGCTTTATAGATGTCAGTTGTAGCTAACTGAGGTAGGAGCCTCATGTAGGTTGGTGCCTGCAGAAAATAGATGGGAGTTGGTCCTTCCACATCAAGTTTTAGCTTGATAAAATGTCAGTTGTAGCTGACTGAGGTTGAAGCCTCATGTAGGTAGGTGCCTGCAGAAAATTGATGGGAGTTGGAGCTTCCTTGCAAGTTGTAGCTTGCAGAATTTAGGTAGGAGCCTCCTGTGGGTTGGAGCCTACAGAAAATCAGTGGTGAGAGGGAGTTGGAGCTTGCCTTTGCATCACAACAATAATAAGATGTGGTTTTCTCCCTTATGGATTTCCACTTATATTTGGTGTCTCTGTGCATGATGTCTATGTGTTGATGTGGTTTATCTAATCTGCTTAATTCTGGTTGCTTACATATTAAGACTGCTATTACATTAACAAATCTTCTTGATACTTGCTGCTCACAAATTAAGATTGCTCACATATTAAGTTGATCATGAAATGAAGGTGTAAATAAGTTTTAAGGGAAAAGTTTTAAAAAGTCCATGTATGTGTTAAACTGATTCACCCCCCCCCCCCTTTCAGTTTAACTAAGGGTTCAACAATTGGTATCAGAGCTGGTTCCTTTGGTGTAAGCTTAATAGCTTGAAGGAGATCTGGTTGAGTCATGGACTATCAAAATGTACCAGTGTTAAATACAACAAACTTTCCTGAAGGGAGAGATAAGGTTAAAACAAGATTATTGGCTTATGAACCTGAGGTATGGAAGCTTGCATGTGATGGTTACTACACAGACTCTCCCTCTTTGCAAGAACAATAGCAGAATTCCAAGGCAAAGTGTGTGATATATAACAGTCTTCATAACAAGGACTTTGAGTTGATAATGGATTTAACCTCTGCAAAAGAAATCTGGGACAGATTTCATTTCATGCATGGAATAGACACAGAGGACTGCATTTTCAAGAAGGAGAAGAGAATTAAGAAGAAGAAAAATTCAGGTCAAAAGGAAAATATTCAATCAAATGAGGTACCTGCTAGTGTGAAAGGCAGTAAAAACCATGAAGAAATTGCAGCTGAAGAAAAAGCCAAACTTGACACAGCCTTGACTGAAATAGAAAGACTAAAGAATGAAAACAAAGACCTTAAGACATTGGTGCAAATATGTGATGAGAAAGAATATGAAGATAAGAAAGAAATTATAGGCCTGAAGAGATAGCTTGAAGAAGCAAAGAAAGTAGAAGACACTCTGCTGGAACAAATGAGAGAGAAAAGTCTTGAATGTGAAAAATTGGAAGAAGTAGTGAGGCTAAGAAAGAACTTAGAAAAAGCCCAAAGAAAACTATTAATGAATACACCTCTAATGAAAGGCTCTGGACAGTTGGACCAGATTCTCAATGCTCAAAGGTCACCTCACATAAAGGCTGGGATAGGATATGAAGGAGAAACCAACAAGTCCAAGGTTGAAGATAACAGGAATATCATTTTTGTAAAATTTGTAAAGGACAATGAAGCAACTCAGAAGATTCCTATAGTAGTGGAAGCTAGCAAGAACATGAGTTCCAGAGAAACAAATAGAATCAAGCAGCAACATGAAAGAACAGAGAATGAGAGGATGAAACAATCAACTGCTAAAGGCTAATATGCTCCTAAGGATGAACTGAATAAATTTGGTAGATGTCAAAGAAGGTTCTTTCCTCCTATGATAAGTATCACTTGTCTCTCCTGCCACAAATCAGGTCATGAAGTAGCACATTGTAAGACAAAGAGAATCAATGTTAACTAGCAAAAGATGCATCAAATGAAAAGAACACCTCAAGCAAGCAAAGGGGAAAGACAATCTTTCACTAGGTACACAAATCATTTCCATGGCTATTGTTATGCATGCAATACTTTTGGACATAAATTTTTTGATTTTAAATTATGTTCAAAGAGGGGAACAAAATATTATACTCCAGCTCAAATGTACTTTGATAAAATAAGATGTTATGTATGCCTCAAACTTGGTCACAAAGCAAAGGATTATAAACTGCCATATATATTTAAGAACTCTAGATAGATGATGGAAACAAAGCAAATAAAAAAAAACTATGAATATAAAAGAAGTGCAGACATTATGAAGAACCCCAATAGAGTATGGAAGGAAAAGAGAAAAGGGGAGCCTATCATCTCAATAAAATAATGAATCTAGCATAGTCTCAGGGGGAGCTGCTCTAGAAAACAAAACAAATATCCAAATAGTGAAAAATATGAAGCAACATCCCAGGGGGAGAGCAGTTCATAAATATACCCCATGAAAGCTGTCTGAGAAGAGCTCCATGTAATAAAAACAGCTATGAGATCAGGAAGGAAAAGGAAAATTTCCCTGACAAAGAATTATTGAGGAAGAAGATCACCTGAAGCACACAATATCCAGTAGGTTGATGGAAGTAGAGAAAGTAGCAAACAACCATGATGATAGAAGAAGACTTCATCACATTAAAGTGGTGATCACACTGTGCCTCATACTGCTAGAATTAACAGTGAATCACATTAAGAAGAATTAGAAAGAGAAGTGCCTATCATAATTATGTCATGATTTCATTCGTCTATGAAAAGTCCTCTGGGATGAATACAGTTAAGTGAGTGATAATTCTCTGAGTGATCCGCCCATGAAGAGTCCAAGCAAATAAATTGAAGATGTCTTCCCGAAGATCATTATGTTAGAACAATTGAATTGAATATTAAGCAGCAATGATTCCGGAGCAGTCCTAGAAAGGAACATGCAATGGCTTTCCTTTTAATAGAATGACAGAAAAAAGGAGAATGGTTAATGATTCCAAGATCAAATTCAGGAGATTGATGATTGTTGGTGTGAACAGTGGAAAGATCAATAGTAGAAACTATGGGTTCACGTGAAAGCTAAAGTGAAATCTCTACATGGTTTATCAAAGTAATATCAATTGGTGTTTAGGTACAAGAAACATGCTTATCAACAGATTACCAAACATTATCAGTGGAGCAGTGGTATGATACAGGTCCTCAGGATCAAAGGATTATGGCAAGAGTACATCAACATCATCATAATATAACAGTTAAAGTATTGAAAGTATGAAGGATTAGTTGTGTCAGTTGAAGCTCAAAACTCTGTTATTGATTCATCCAAAGCATACTTCAGCAGAAAGGATTGACATTTCACCATTAAAGAGAGATTGATCATTGACATACATACCTCCTTATGTCATAAAGGAAACTACATGGTTGATCAGTGAGATTGAGCAATACATTGAAGGGTTTGTTTTGAAAGTACATTATGCAAGCAATAAAAGAATTTGATCTCTTAGATAAAATTATGTTTTGATTCATTGATTCAATTCAACAACAAGGATTATTCAGTCATTAAGTGTAATATCATCACCAACAGGGAAGAAAGGTGAACCTCAGCTATAAAAGGATATATTGGCATCATCATCATAATTGAACATGTGTGGCATTGCAGATGAGTATTGTTGAAGAAGACATATCTCAACTACAAGGATTATGGGCCTGCAACTTCCTCAACAGTATAGATTTCTGATGAAAAACATAATAGAGAGAAGAGTATTTGAAGCATTCTCAACATGCTAAGCTTTGGTCAAATGAAACATCTCTGATTATATGAGTATGATGATACATGGTTTTTCTATCATTACCCACACTCTACACAAGTGCAAGGAATCTGTGCCTTGGGATTGTGTTAATTTGCAGTGTATATTCAAGTTACATAATCCTCAAAAGTGTTCTCTCAACAACTTTTGTACACCAGTTTGGAGAAGCAGGGTAAAAAGTCAAAAGAAGAAGGCCTAAACACATCTCAGAGAGAGGAAATGAAGAGATAGAAAGAACACTAGGAAATATGCAACCCTTTGCCATTAATGTCAAAGGGGGAGGAAAAGCAAGTAACAGAAGATAGGGTCTTCTAAAAGAAGCCAGGCAGAAGAAAACTTGGAGGAAGCATTGGATTATTAGTGAAGGTGTTGCCATCAATGCCAAAGGGAGAGACTATTGGAAATGTTGTCATTGATGGCAAAGGAGGCAGCAGAAGAAAAGGAGAAGACAACAGAGACGAATAGAGGAAGAAGAAAAAAGAGAAGCAAGCAGCACAAAGGAGACAACATAAATAGCAAAGGAGACAGGCGGAATAAGATTGTTGAAATGAAACAGTCGAGCAACAGAGCGAAAGAAGAGAATACAGAGAAAGAGAAACAGTCGAGCAGAAAAGCAGAAGCAGAGAATATAGAGAAAGAGAAACAGTCGAGCAGCAGAGTGGAAGCAGAGAATACAGAGAAAGAGAAACAGTTGAGCAGCAGAGCGGAAGTAGAGAATGTAGAGAAAGAGAAACAATCGAGTAGCAGAGAGGAAGCAGAGGCAGAGTAGTTAACCAAGCTAAGAGTAATGGAACCAAGCATTTTGCAATGAAATAGGGGTCATATATAACAAAGTGCTGAAGAAATATATATAACGAATACAAGACGGGTTTATATATAATATAGTTTGAACAGAAATTATATGTATATGAAAATGACGAAGGCGCGAAATTTTTTATTAAAGTGGAACCATGAACGAAGGTGGAACTGTGAAGGAACGGAACCTCGAGCACAACTGAACGGAACCACGAGGTATGAAAAGTGATAGTGGGTTTGGAACACCCGACGGTTTTCATCGCACCTTTTTTGTACAGTAAGCAATATTCCCAATTCGAACGCGATCAATGACATCGGCTGACACGTGGCCTTAAGCGGTTTGGAGATACTGCTCTCATCACGAGTTAAATTCCGTGCATCTAACTCGTGCAATTGCCATAGGATCGGAGGGTTGAAGCGCAATAAGACAACGACCGTTGGATGTGAGCAGAAGTTAACCACTGGGCCCTAGTTCATCGCTTAAGTTCGTAGGACTAAACTTCATGTGATCTAACTGCGCGACCACTGTTGATCTGCCAGAGGGGAATGCGATAAGACCATAGTCGTTGATTGAGGAGGCACTGTTATGTGTGAATTGTGGCGGACCTGATGTGTTTATGAACGGTGACTCATATATGTTTGAGGTCCGGCTTAAAGGTATGCCATCGCATCGGCAAATAGAAAAAGGGTATATGATATGAAATGAGGGGTTTATGACCTTTGAGGAAATAGTGAGATATTAAAGCTCCGCACTCACTTAAATTTCCAACTCAGACAATAAGATGGAGGTGTACTCTCGTATGAATTGAGAGAGGTATACATATACTATTGGAGTTAAAATCTGGGGATACATTCCTCTATACATCGAATTGAATCAGTAGATAGGGGACTGTGGGTTTATCGGCTGTCATATAGTTTTTATAAAAGAGACGCAGTTTATGAAGATTGAGAAGTTGAAAGTTGCAATGGTCCACTTGTAATAGTAAAATCATAATTCGATATATTATATGTAGTTGCGGGTTGAGCTTTAATACCGGGAACGTATATTTATTAATATTCCAAAGACCATTGAGTAACGAATAATTTCAATGGACTTATAATCATGGTCTAATTCATCGCACAGACAGATACAAAGGTCGCAAAATTGTGGGTCCTGACATATATGATCTCATAATCGAAATATAAAAGGTAGAGAACGTTGGAGGCGCATTATGGATTTTATAATAAGGTATAATATCATTACGGCAAAGAACAAAGCTCCCGCATACGAAATTTGTTAGACATGGTTCACAACCATAAGATAACCTTGGAAGAAAAAGGTCTCCAGATATGTTTATTTAGATTTCCAGTTCAGTAAACAGAGTATCAAAACTGCCCAGATCAGAGAATGTAACGGGGTTAAATGATTTTGATAATCAACAGATGTAAAAAGAAAAGCTTCCACGCACATTTGTTTTTAATTATTAGTCCAAGACAAATGAATGAAGAGGCAGTTATATATACAATGAGAATTTGAGAGTTATTGGGGAGCTAATCTTATAAAACAGACATTTATGCTGCAGATACACAATTGCAGTGAATAGGTGAATATGCATAGGAATGAAAATGTGGTTTTGATAGGTGTACATGCACAAGTGTACACAATTGCAGGAAACAGTAGAAGTATGCAGAACAATTACCTAACAGCAACAGAAAAGACAAATCCAGCAAAGCCAAAGTCCATAAAATGGGTTGAGTGAAATTGTCTTTATGCAACTGAAAATGTGAATGTAAATGTTGTAATTGATTATATATCGTTTTTGATGCATTGGCAAGTCTCCGGAAGAAAACAAAATTCCCACTGTAATATTAAAATTAATACATACATCTATATTTTTCTAAGTGAGCTAGAAAATAAATGAGAAGATAGGAGCTAAGAGGTATGGCTATTCATTTCAAATTCCCTGAGGAATGCTAACATTCATAAGGGAATTTCTATAAATAATATCACATTGATATGCATAGAGAGGTTAGAGAGAGAGAGGTTGGAGAATGTGGAATTGAGGCAGAAAACATAAGAAGAAGGAGGAGCAGAGCAAGATGCTGTGAAAAGTTAGAGAATGTAGAAATGAAGTAGGGAGGCAGAGAAGAAGGAGGAGCTGATAGTGAATCTGAGAAGAAGTAGAGATGATGCAGGGCAGATATGAGGACTGACGGACAACAGTAAGAAGGTATAGAATAGAGCTGATATCCAAGGTAAATCAACAATTTTTTTCTTTTGAAAAAGGAAGTTGGAGCTTCCCTATCAAGTTGTAGCTTGATAGATGTTAGTTGTAGTTGACTGAGGTATGAGCCTCCTATAGGTTGGTGCCTGCAGAAAATAGATGGGAGTTGGTGCTTCCACATCAAGTTGTATCTTGATAAAATGTCAGTTGTAGCTGACTAAGGTTGGAGCCTCCTGTAGGTAGGTGCATGCAGAAAATTGATGGGAGTTGGAGCTTCCTTGCAAGTTGTAGCTTGCAAAATTCAGGTAGGAGCCTCTTGTGGGTTGGAGCCTACAGAAAATAAGTGGTGAGAGGGAGTTGGAGCTTGATTTTCCATCACAACAATAATAAGATGTGGTTTTCTTCCTTTATGGGTTTCCACTTATATTTGGTGTCTCTGTGCATGATGTCTATGTGTTGATGTGGTTTATCTAATCTGCTTAATTCTTGTTGCTTACATATTAAGATTGCTATTACATTAACAAATCTTCTTGATACTTGCTGCTCACAAATTAAGATTGCTCACATATTAAGTTGATCATGAAATGAAGGTGTAAATAAGTTTTAAGGGAAAAGTTTTAAAAAGTCCATGTATGTGTTAAACTGATTCACCCCCCCCCCCCTCTCAGTTTAACTAAGGGTTCAACATTATTGTGCCCTTAAATTATTATTGTTAGGTCAACTAGGATTACATTGTGGCCCAATGGACTCCTATATATAGAAAGGAGGTTTGTCATTTGTATCATCCAAGAATTTTTCATTTATGTAATGTATTGGAGGTTGCCCCCTCGAAGTGGCTTATGTCTAAGGTGTTGATCTCTCTTATCTTCTATTTTGGAGCTAGTTTCACAATAGGGAAGAACTGATGGAAAATCATCTATTGGTTTGGTCAAACAAAGGTAAAACATGCCCGGTCAATGCTGGTCAAACATGACCTGTTTTTCAGAAATTCCTAGGAAAAAGGGTAGATTACTATTTTTTGGGATTTTCCATATTTTGTGTAACTGAATAGATGATTTTGACCTATATGGATGGGATTGGGATGGATAAGGTTGTTAGATACATTATAGCTTATTTTTTATTATCATTTGTCTATTTAAACCAAGCTTATGAACCATTCAAGCATGGAGAATCTGTATAATTTCATATTGAGACTTCTGAATATTTTGAAATAATTTGAGGAACAAATTCCACCTTCTATTATTGTTCATACTATGGATGATTTATTGAATTTTCCATAGTTAAGAAGTTCTACAAGTGTGCAAGGCAATGGTGGAGGGCCCCCACACCAAGCTAAGTCTGCCTTTTGGTTAATTTATCATAATTTTCATGAACTAGTTTTGCTTCAGATTTATTCAGTCATTTAGATGTGTGAATATTTGTTATGTTTGATGATGATTCTTGGTTTAATTATAATCTTCATATGAAGGTACAAACAAGATTTTAAGTTAAATTCTCCTTCTATCTGATCAAGAACAACAAATAAAATTCATCTTCTTTTCTTTGCTTGAGTTATTTCCCGAATTTCTAGTTTTAATGCATTGGTAACAATGATGAATAGAATTTTAAAGAAGGACAACCTAGACCTCCTCATTTAGGAGCCTCTTATCCTAATTTTTATACATCATAAACTACTTTCAATCAGTTATTTGGTTTCTCTTCATCAAGGTGGTGCTATGGGGAAGGACAATCAATATCTCCTAAGTTAGGAGCCTCTTACCTCACTTATTACATATTGAATCAGAAATTACTTAGTTAGATTTTATATTTGTAATATGCATTTCCATAAATCTTAGGATCTAGAATATATTTGTGATATGCATTTCTTTCAGTTTCTACATGTTTTCTTCTAAAATTGACTACATCTGAAATCCATATATTTTGGACATGCTTCCAAGTTTACAAATCCGAATTGATAAGTAAATACTTGTGTTAGTTTATCCAGTAAATTGACCCAACATTTTTGGCGCTGTTGCGGGGGAAGCATGCATCAATACAGTCAATTAGGAGGATTAAAAATAAAACAACAAACAAATCAAAACACAACAAAAAAAAATAATTGTTTTTATTTTAGTTATGTTTCTTTATGCCTAGATAAAGAGATCAAAAAGGTATATTTACTAAACAAAACCCCCCAAAAATTAAATCACCCATAGGAGCAGGACCATCAAGACTAATTACACAAGTTGTTGGGAAACCAACTCTAGATGAATTAGAAGAAAAGAAAAGACCAGGACAATGATTGAATCTTATTGAAAGAAAAACCTTGTTAGCCTATGAAGTGAAAAGAAAAAAAAACCAAAATAAATTAGAACAATTAGAGCAACCAATTCTTGAACTATTATGAAACCAACTCCAAAAATAGAAGAAAAGAGAGATCAACGCCTTAGAAATCAGCCACTTCGAGGGGGAAACCTCCAATACATTATATAAATGAACAATTCTTGGATGATACAAATGACCAAAAAATCCTTCTATATACAGGAGTCCATGGGGCCACAATATAATCCTAGCCAACCTAACAAAAATAATGTAAGGGCATGATAATAACAATATTGGGGTTACAGGGGTACAACAATAACAATAAGGGGGCTACACTAATAATAATAAGGGAATAAACTAGTAATATAGGGACCTAACATGCCCCTCTCATTCAAAAAAATGTTGTCCTCAATGATTTAGTAGCTCTGGGTGCTTCTGTATAAAATTCTCATCCTTCCATGTAGAATCTTCAGTGGGTAAGTTCTTCCACTTGATGAGATACTCTGAAATTGATCGATTTCATAGCTATCGAGTTCTTGTTTCAGTGACTGCTTTAGGTTCCAATATGGTTTTTCCTTCCTCATAAAATTATAGAAATATTGTTTGAACTGGAAGATTTTCACCTATGACCTTCTTTAAGCATGAAACATGGAAAACTCGATGCACTCGTGAAGAAGAATGAAGCTCCAATTTGTATGCCATAGTACGAATCTTTTGCAACACCTTGTAAGGACCATAGTACTTTGGAGATAATTTATTATCCTTTTTAGCTTGCCTGAGGGACATTTGTTGTATGGTTGTATCTGTAAAAATACCCAATCTCCTACAACAACACTTCACTCGCTGCGATGTTGATCTGCCTGTTGTTTCATTCAATTTTGTGCCAAATTTAGGTTATCCTTTAAGAGTTAGAGAACTTCTTGTTGATGCTCGATGTGATCTTCCACTGCTTGAACCTTATAATTTTCTCTTAAAGATGGTGTGATGGACAGTGGATGATATCCATAAAGTGCCATAAATGGGGTCGTTTTTATTGCAGTATGGAAGGAAGTGTTATACCACCATTCAGAGAGAGGTAACCACTTGACCCATTATGTTTGTTTATCAGATACAAAATAACGAAGGTATCCTTCCAAACATTTATTCACTATCTCAATTTGACCATCGGATTAAGGATGATAAGATGATCTATGAGCTAATTGAGTACCAAAACAAGAAAACAACACCGTCCAAAAATTTCCAGTAAAAATGGGATCTTTGTCACTCACAATAATCTTTCGATTTCCATGTAGCTTTTGAATTGTGTCCATAAATGTAGTAGCAACTCTACTTGCTTTAAATGGATGAGATAATGCACAAAAGTGTGCATACTTGGTAAGTCTATCAACTACCACCATGATGACACTCTTTCCTTCGGACTTAGGTAAACCACGGGGGCGTCACCGACAAAGCAATATTATATCACATGCATTCATATTGGGGTAAATTTTTTTAGAAAAACCCAAAACATTATATTGGACATATAACTAGGGGTTAGAAGGTTATTTTTTATTATATATGAATATAAATATTTTAAGGTATTTTTTATTGATGTTTTTGGCCAAATGGGCTTGTTTTGCATTGCGGGTATGGAAAAATAGAAAGAGCGCCATCGTGATCCTGCATTTCCATTCTAGAGCACCATTGGAATTACAACACAGAAACACAGGTATGGAAAAATAGAAAGAGAGAGCACCATTGGAATCCATTCGAGAGGACCATTGGAATTGTAGAGCACCATTGGAATTGCAGCACGACCAACTGAACCCTCATTGCCATTCAAGAAAATTTTGAGCACCATTGGAATTGCAGAGCACCATTAGAATTGCAACATGATAGACTGAACCCTCATTTCCATTCGAGCACACTTCAAGCACCATTGGAATTGGAGCACGGTCGACTGAACCGTCATTAACATTTGAGCACACTTAGAGCACCATTGGAATTGGAGCACGGTCAACTGAACAGTCGTTGCCATTCGACCACAGTTTGAGCACCACTGGAATTGTAGCAAGCCCTCTGAACATTTCTGTCCAAACCGAATTTCTGTCCAAACAGTAGGGCTGGCCATCCAATATACATGATAAGCAGATGGTTCAATATTGTTTTCCTGTAACCTCAATGGATTGATCACTTCAGAAGAAGAATAGGTTATCACTTCATTTCAAAAGCCCAGAACTATTGGTTTTATAGCAAGCTCATCAGCACAGTCAGGACTTTACGACAGGGGGTTCTTGTGCGCTTGAACGTGGTAGGGGGTTGCAAGGGGTTCTTATGCACTTGAACTCTGTAGGGGGTTCTTGTGCGCTTAAACGTGGCTTGAAATTTCCTGGTACTAAGTAGCCACACAACGGGTAGCACCATTGGAGTCTTAAAAATCAAGTGCCTCTTCAAACAAACCAATGGCTTTTTCCAAGGCTTCCATGTAAGTTGCTTTTGTCTCAGTATCACTTGCAACTGCAAATGTTTCTTTCTATCCAATGGATTCGTGAAAATTCTATTGTGTAGTTTCCAGGTTTTTGCTCTGCAGCTGGGATCTCAAGTCATCTAAGGCATTTTCCATTTCTAATTTCTCCTATCCCAAGTCATGAACCATATTTCTCAATTGCTCTTGTTTTGGTCGACTTGTGCGTAGATCTGAGCATGTGAGCCTGCCGGGTACTGAGCGGCCAACACCATTGGAGGTTAGTGATGGTGAACCTGCAACACTAGAGGTTAGTCATGATGAACCTGTGGAGAATAATGTGATAGATTATTACTATTTTTGTGCCTGGATGCTAGGGTTTATTTTAGCAAAAAATGTTGTGTTTGAAACTAAGTTAACTAAGGTATATGTTAACTGATTTATCTGTGAAAATTGAACATATTGGCAGTCAAAGAAATCTTTGGAAGGGTGAAAGCATTGAAATTTTCTAATTTAGGCTATATGAGATTAACCTTGGATGCTTTGGGGCTTTAATCTTTTTTTTTGTCATTAATTCTTCTCGTGTGTGATATATTACTTGATCTCTGCATTTATGTTAGAATTACCATCTTAGTTGGAACTGATTTTTTTGTGCTTGTCATTTTACCTATAACTGACCTTATGTCCCAGCATTGTTATTCCACTTAGAGTTGTTTCTATGTTTGCAAAACTACAGAGATTTACTGGGGACTGTTGTTTGGTGGAATTATTGTTTAAGTTCTCTAGGGTACTTGAATTGACTAATGGAGGAGATCTCCATCTCTGGAGTCCCTCATAGTTAAAGGGCAGAGTCCTCTCGCTGCCTTAGGCTAGTTTCCTTTTTTAACGCTCAAAATTAGCCACTTTGGAAATGACCAGGAGGAAAATCCATCTGTCAACAAATATCCACTTAAATAAAGGTTACTTGAATATCCTCTTTGTCAATTATTCTAATGTTTTGCATTCAATTTATTTATTGCACTATGGCACTATCAAGATAAAATTATCTTAATATTTTCACATGAATACAATTATCTTATTTCATCTTATCGATTTCATCCATGACCTTACCTTGTAAGGTGAGTCAACGAAGTTGAATGTCAATATGACCTTATATCAGTTGGTGGAATTATTGTTTAAGTTCTCTAGGGTACTTGAATTGACTAAGGAAGGAGATATCCATCTCTGGAGTCCCTCATAGTTAAAGAGCGGAGTCCTCTGGTTGCCTTGGGCTAGTTTCCTTGTTGAACGCTCAAAATTAGCCACTTTGGAAATAACTAAAATCTATTTGTCAACTATATCCACTTAAATAAAGGTTACTTGAATATCCTCTCTGTCAATTATGCCAATGTTTAGCATTCAAATTATTTATTGCACTATGGAACTGTCAATATAAAATTGTCTTAATGTTTTCGCATGAATACAATTATCTTATTTCATCCATGACCGTACCTTGTAAGGTGTAGTAACTGTTGCTACGGGCATGATTCTTCTTGGTTTTTTTTTAAGTTCTTTCTCAATCATTTTTCGTAAATATGAGTGTTATTGATGGATAAATGCAATATTTATTTTGGAGAGAAATAGTTCTGCAAGATTTGTTTGAGAAATTTTTATCTCCTTTTTTCATTTTCGTGCTATCTCAAAAATTAAATTCAATTAGAACTTTCACCTTCAATTATATTTAGAGCTCCTGTGAGAATGCTGGTTAAATCTTTGTAGAGTCATTGCTTCTCACTAGGTAAATCATTTTCTATACATTGCTGGAATTTTTTTTTACAACATCCTTATAGCATTTCTGGTTTACCTATAAGTCGTATAAAGTTCAATTACAATGGCTATAACAAAACAGGAAAATATATGCAATTGTGTTTTCAGAGAAATCTCTCTAAGTTTATTCATTAACCATTGTGCGTGTAGAAAGCCTTCATTCTTTGAACGTTGCAGTATAGCTTTTGGGGCATCCATCCATTTTTATGGATTCTTTAAATATTTGTTATAGTGCCGATGAATCTTAGTTCCCTTCAATCCTAGGCATAATGAGTATAATTGGGGAACCTTAATTCTTCGTTCTCTTCTTAACCTTGAGGTATATGAGGTATCATATTTTACATTTGGAGAGATAAAGACTCTGTTTGAGTCGATCAGTCTATAGATGGGAAAGGCAGGCCTACCTCAAAGAAACTTCTTAAATCACTTCAATATTCCTCTCTAAAAGGAATAATTTAAATTTTAAAAGTTGAAACTGATTTATCTGTGAAAATTGAACATATTGGCAGTCAAAGAAATCTTTGGAAGGGTGAAAGCATTGCAATTTTCTAATTTAGGCCATATGAGATTAACCTTGGATGCTTTGGGGCTTTAATATTTTTTGGTCATTAATTCTTCTCGTTTGTGATATATTACTTGCTCTCTGCATTTATGTTAGAATTGTCATCTTAGTTGGAACTGATTTTTTTGTGCTTGTCATTTTACCTAGAACTGACCTTATGTCCTAGCATTGTTATTCTACTTAGAGTTGTTTCTATGTTTGCAAAATTGCAGAGATTTACTGGGGACTATTGTTTGGTAACATCGATACATGGATGACTAGTGTTTCCTTGTATAAGTTCTGGTATTACTACCGTTGTCCCTATATATTATGCTATAGTTGTACCTAGAAATTATGCTATGCCCTCTTTAAGGACGGTGCAACTGATAGTTTGCTACGTTACTTTGTTCTATCTACATATGCCTTTTTAAGGAAATTGCAGTGGTTAGTTTTCCCATGCACATGATTACATTAGAATAGAGAAGACCGTACCAAATTAATGGTTGTAGCTATACTTGACTGTCTTACATAGACATCAAGAGAAACTAAAGACTATGCAATTTGTGTAGCCTCAAATTGCATTGTCATAACATATTTCCATTCAAATATGTGTTGTCCCACCATAATATTATTGGTTAATTGTTACGTGTTATTTCATCATGAAGTTTTGCTACAAAATAATGGTATGTAAACTCAATATTTTGTCATTATGTATTCATGATGGGGCATGATAGCAAGTGTGATAGTTTATCTCAACCATTGATAAGACATATTTCTTTAACTGGTTGGGCATGATGTTAAATGTGATTGTAACACTGAGCATAGTATACCGTTACAAAATGTGATATCTTTAATTATTCATGTTGGGGTAAGGTGTCATGTGTAATTCTCCATTCCAACATAGGGAATGATGTAACACTGAGAATAGTATATTGTTACAAAATGTGCCATCATTAATTATTCATGTTGGGGCGAGGTGTCATGTGTAATTCTTCATTCCAACACAGGGTATGACGTAACATGTGGAGCCTTTGATTCATTACTGGGTATAATGCATTATTAGAATAGCATGTTGCTATGTGTTTTGTTACTTACGTTGGTTTTCCCACCATGCATTTAGTAGCTATTATATGTGATTTAGTAATGTGCATTAAGGTTCTATGAGTACCGAAATTGGTTAAAAAACAATTGTTGTATCTGTTGCACCTTTGTTCATAACATTTTCGTTAAGTTATCTTGACTTATTCTCGTTAAGTTCATTTGCACTAATATTGAATCTTCTTTTCTATATATATATATATATATATATATATATATATATATATATATATAGATAGATATACATACACTAGTGAAGAATATTTCAATATATGGTAGTTGACAAAGTATATAGGTTTCGTGTTCAATGGCGTGCTCCAATGTATAGTGATTAATGATGTGTTGTGCATGTTAACTCACCACATGGCATGCAATTGCTTTAATTCTAGTTTCCTTTCAAGTTGTCCTATCTATAATTTTAACTCATTCTATAGTAACTAGAGAACATCATTCTATAACCATAAAATATGCAAGGTAAAATATCTCAAGTTCAAATCTAGTTGCAATGACATTATGTATATAGTTTGTAAGAACTATGATCTATATGTGACATTATGCATATAGCTCATTAGAAATGTGATCCTTTGAATGGGAAATATGGATGGTTAATGATGTTTTCATTGCTGGTGTTTAAAATTTCCATAAGAACTTTGATCCCGTGAATGGAAATGATAGCTGGTTAAGGATGCTTGCATCGTTGGTGTATAACATTTTCATCATAAGTCAAATTGTTAATGTATTAGATGTAAAGTATGTGGCATATTCTCTTCCAATGAGGGGAGTTGGTTGTTATTTTAGTCATATCCAATATATGGATGCCAAAACCAATTTTTGTACAAATAAACAAACTCCATCACTGTCACAACCGAGCATACCAAAATCAGATTGCCACAAGCAAATAGAGTCATCACTCACAACAGATTGAGTAGTTAGAGCCTGAGGATAATGAGGTCAAGAAGGACAATTCTAAGATTAAGATGTATAAGAGGGACCACCATATTGATATAATCGTTGATACGTACACTTGATGACTAGAGGGAAATTCATAACCCAGGTTTTAGATTACACGGAATCTACACTCACCGAGGTTTTAACCTGGACTATTTTTTCTGGTTGTAGCACAGAGTTGAGTCAAGATGTGGTTGTAGCACTTTTTTCATCATCCCACGAATGCTGCAAGGCCATTGGTAACATTGAATGGCATCAGTGGTCATGCAAGCAGTCCTTGTCACATCTTGAAGGATGTCTTCCACATAACCTTTGTCTTGATACAGATTTGATGATAACTAAACTTGAGGTTGATCTTACTGAAATATTTGTCTCCCTAAATTTGAGTTAATAGGTTGTCAATGTGTGATAATGGATATTAGTTCTTTATTATAAATTAGTGCCCAATTTATACATCTCCATGTTGCTTGTTATGGTTGAATGGTCAACTGGATTAGGCATGATCCTCCGAAGGTGGAAGAAGTTCTTCTTTAGTGTTGCCATAGAAACTAAAATCATGGACTCGGCTGACCAATGGGATGATGGTTTAGATGCATTGTTGATAAATTATATCCCAGATTGTTATATGTTTTCATGCTCCAACTTACCCTGGACCTCATATGAAGGATGGGTAACTGGTCAATGGACTGGTCACATTTATGCAGATTGAGAGTCAAATTCCAAAGGAGAACACACTTGGCTTCTACATCTACTAATTTCTTCTTCAATTCTAGCAACGGCCCCATATATTCTAACAGTTTTGAAATGCATGAAAAACTAACAAAGAGCATAATGATTAGCAGCACCTATGCTTGCTGGTTCATAGTTTGGATCTGCTTGTCAAATTCGTTCACAGACTCTTATCCCTTGAACTTTCCTCTAGACGAGTAGGAATATGAAATATTATTTAGAATGGTCTAGATTGTCTCCAAGATCAGGTTGGGCAGCTTAAGATCATGTTAGCCTAGATAGAATGGAACAACACATCTCAGATATATATTTTCAGTCAAGAAAAGAAGTGTGAGGGTCTTAGAAGATTTGCTTGATATCATATGATTGACAGTGAATGACGAATACATAGATCTTAATTATATATGATAGTGTCTCTTATGGTTAAACAGTGACAGTTCACTACAGTAGGCAGGTTGGAGCAGATGTGATAGTGGTAGTAACAAAAGCAGTGGTTGTAGACATTGATTTTAGTAGCAGTGGTAGCTATAAACAATGGGAACAGTAGTAGTAGCAGTCTCAGCTAGAGTGGAAAAATTTAGTGGGATAGGTGGTAGTGAGAGTGAACAACAATGGGCATCGATGAGAAATAGTGGCAGGAGTGGCAGAAGTGGATGTAATGTACAATTTGACCCAAATACATTCCAGGTTTTGGCTAAAAATTTCAACCAATCTACTAGAAATATTATCTATCTTACAAATGGGAAATTTTTCTTAGAGATATTTGAAGAAGTATAGCTAAAATGTGGAAATTACCCGTTTCTGGAAAGAATATTATTGATAAGGAATTAAAATAGACATTTCTACTAGTAAATCGATTATAAATTGGAAAAATGCACCACTGCCTATTTACCATGGTGAGTTCTCCATAGAAGGATGGCTTTTGTCTTTTGTAATTGAGAATTTATTCTCCTAGAACTAGAGACAGAGATATAGGTCAATTTCAAGAAAATCTGGAAAGAGATTCGAAGAAGGGCTCTATAGAAATGACAGGTAGGATGGAATTGAATGACCTTAGCAGGTCATTTTATTGTCATGGAAATATGGTGATTGTTATAATGCAACAATATGACTTATTATTGTTGCACCACAAACAGAAATAAGGGCAACACCTTTATGCCTTTTCATTTGTAGGTTGTTTGGCATATTTTAAATTTTAATAGTATTTTGCTATGACAAACATAGTTTTATTTCCAATTCCAAATGATGAACAGAAGTCCTTTAAACAGTGAGAAATGGCATGCTAACAAGTATGGAGTTACATTTAAGGCCTAAGCATTACCGGCCCAAAATCAAAATCATGAGCACTTCAAATAACCGATCTGAGAGGTGGCATGCAGTTTCCACAAAGGCTTAAGGTCTTTCCCTTTGTGTGTTATAAAAAATAAAAGAGAATTACTCCGTGGCTTCAATTTGCAGTCATGAATACTTCAGTTTCACAGGTATGGTATGAAATGCTTTCCATTAATCACTACGGAATGTATGCAGTTGTAAGTTGTGTTTTGACATGAATTCAGGCAAGTAACATTGAATCTGAAAACCACAAATGGACTTAAACGTTAAAGATACAGAGTTTGTAGTATGATACAGAGTTTGGAATATCTATGTTCTTTTGTCCTATGTCATGACATGGTATCTGAGCTCTCTCTGTCCAAGTCAGATCACACTTTAAAAAAGGGACAAGTGGACTCACGGGGAAAATTTTAGGGGCGAATTTTAGCCCAAAGGTGAATTTTTTATATAAAACCCATTTTCTATAGTTTTATAAAGTTAGCCCTATAATTATTTTTAAAATAATTAATTATTAAATATTAGCCCACCAAAATAAATTCCCATAAAACTGAAAAAATGGAATTTGCTCTCGATTTTCTTTGCTTGGAGTAGATTTCAATGGAATTTTCTCTCGATTTTCTTTTCTTGGAGCAGATTTCAATGGTATTCGCCTGGATTTACTGGGTCGGAGGGAGGTGTTGGAGTGATTTTCCCCATTTTTTCACTGGTTGGGGCTTGGACAATGGAAGGGGCTTGGAAGTTATTTGCAAACCTACCAGATCGATGGAGGTGGAGATCGATGGAGATCTAGACACATTTTCCATTCACCGATGATAGGCTGACATACATGCATTGACGAGGGCAACTCCCACCCTCTCCCATGCTACTCCTCTCCCTCTCCTCAGACTTACGACGCATGTTATCCATAATGAAAAGCACGCAAGCATTGGACATGTTGCCATACTCATCCAACACACTGCAAGTGCACTCTAATTTGCTCGGACCCAACTGGAGTTTGGCCTCGATTTGATCCAAAATTGCAGGCCCCCCTGGATGCGCAATCCAGAACAAGTTGTCCAAATCTGAGACGTCGAATTGATCAAAAGCTTCTTTGAGGATCTTCTCAATATTCTTCGAAATTATCTGCATTCTAAGTGTCAAAATTGGGTGAAATCACTTAACCCTAAAGATAGTTTAAGAAGGGATGGATGTAAAATACTATTTACTTCCTAGGTTTTTAAGTGTTTCTAATGTTAAATCAGTGCCTGAAGGTGAAATGTAATACCCACTTCTTTGAGGTGCCCATCTATGGCTCCTTCACTGTTTTATAGAACTGAACTTTAATGATTAATTTGAATTGTCATTGTAGGTAGGATTTAGCAGAGCATAGATTTAACCATTTGGTACTTTAGGTGGAATGGATCCATATAGACACCGACCTTCTACTGCCCACAATGCTCCTTTTTGGACCAGAAACCAGGGTGCCCCTATTTGGAATAATAACTCCTCTCTTACAGTTGGTGAAAGAGGTGATTGTTTTATTTATTAGAACATTTAGTTTATGGTATCATGATTAAATTACATGATTGTAACATTGATAGATTAAGTGAATAATTGCATTTCAAAATTTGAGCTTCAAATGTTACACTGGGTTTGATTCTCAGAGCGAGGCTTACTTCAATGCTATAGGTCCTATTTTTTTGGAGGATTATCACCTGGTAGAAAAGCTTTCCCAGTGTGACAGAGAAAGAATCCCTGAGCAAGTTTTCCATGCTAGAGGAGCAATAACCAAGGGCTTTTTTGAAGTCACACATGTTATTTCACACCTCACATGTGCTGAATTTTTGAGGGAACCTAGAGTTCAGAACCCTGTGATAGTCTGCTTCTCTACTGTTATATGTGAATACGGGAGCCCAGAGACTTTAAGGGATCCTAGAGGCTTTGCAGTGAAGTTTTACACGAGAGAAGGGAACTTTGACCTTTTTGGCAACAACATCCCAGTGTTTTTTTCATGATGGTATAAAGGTTTGTTTATTGGGACCATACATTGAAATCCATTCCTCTCATTTTGAAGTATATGTAAAACTGAAACATATGCTTTTCACAAATTATTGACTCTTAATTTTTTAAACTTGTGTTTCTAGCTATGCAGTTCCCAGATGTCATTCATTCTTTGAAGCCCAATCTAAAAACCCATATTCAGGAGGCATGGCGTATCATGGATTTATTTTCCCATGTACCAGAGAGCTGTCATATTTTCACATTTCTGTTTGATGACTGGGGAATCCCATATGACTTTAGACATATTGAAGGTTTTGGAGTTCACACTTTCAAGGTCAGACACAATCTCTCAATATGTTCTCTATACAGTTTTAGACGCATCTGCACCAATATTTAGTTGTTAATGCAAGAAATTCTCTCATGAATGGGATACATGGATTTCTTAAGTCTATGGTAAATATGTTAGTGTGGTAAATATTTGCTATTAGTTGTTCTAGTGCAAGCCTTCCAGTTGCACTTTGGAATCCTTTCTATCATTGAAATTCATTATACTCATGAAGCCAGATTACTACAAGAAAACTTGTAAGCAGATAGGCATTTTGGATCAATGTTGGCATTGCAAGCCACACCTAATAAGTAGCATTCAACGCTGAACTTTCTTTGAGCTCTAAGCTGCACGAGTTCAAATCAATTTCATAAGTTAAACAGAGTCATACTACTATTTTTTTTTCATTTCTCAACACATTGAGCTTGCCTACTACATAAAATGGTAATCAGCCAGTCTTTGAGCTCTAAGCTGCACGAGCTCAAATCAATTTCATAAGTTAAAAAGAGTCCTACTACTATTTTTTTTTTTCATTTCTCAACAGACTGAGCTTTCCTGCTACATAAAATGGTAATCAGCCAGCCTTTGAGCTCTAAGCTGCACGAGCTCAAATCAATTTCATAAGTTAAACAGAGTCCTACTACTATTTTTTTTTTCATTTCTCAACACACTGAGCTTGCCTACTACATAAAATGCTAATCAGCCAATCTCAAGGTCACATTCAAAACACGCTAGCATGGCACAGTACTTTCAATTACATGTTTCAGGTTTTGTGCCATATGATAGTTTGATTTACTATGTTTATGTTTAAAATATGATAGTAATCCTAGTACATATTTATCATATATGAAAATGGACTAGTGATATGCTTAGGAGATGGTCAGATTGGATGCGATGGGGATTTACCCAGGTTTTGAAACCATCTCTGAAAATTTCATAAAATTTCCCTTTGGTTTCTTTTCATACCCACCCTTTGAATATTTCTTTTAAACCCCTGGATTTGGGTACTTCAAGTATCCTTATTTGTTTTCAAATGAACCATGCTTGAAAAATTTGTCATTACTGTTTAGATGACCTGATTTCTTTTTATCTTCTTTGCAGTTTACTAACAGAGAAGGTAAAGAAACCTACTGCAAGTTTCATTGGAAGCCTACTTGTGGACTCAAGTTTTTTCTTGATGAGGAGGTTGTAATTGTTGGAGGTACCAATCACAGTCATGCTACCAAAGATTTATATGATGCCATAGCTTCTGGTAACTATCCTGAATGGAAGCTATGCATTCAAACTATGGATCCTGTAGATGAAGATAGGTTCGACTTTGATCCTCTTGACGATACTAAAATATGGCCAAAGAATCTATTTCCTTTGCAGGTAAAGTACATATAAAATACTTAAGACTGAAACTATCAGTCATATAATCTGTAATATAAATTCTTCTTGCTTCACAATTTTCAAGTGCTGGTAGTAATTCAACTTTATATGCTCTTCAGTTTCAAGCTTTTTGCATTGAACCATGGTTGAAAATTGGATCCTTTTCTTGTGCAGCCTATTGGGAGGATGGTTTTGAATAGAAACATTGATAAATTTTTCAATGAGAATGAACAGTTGGCATTTTTCCCTGGAGTTATTGTGCCCGGTATCTACTACACCGATGATAAAATGTTCCAGACTCGAGTTTTCTCATACTCTGACACGCAGAGGCATAGGCTTGGGCCGAATTACTTGCTGCTTCCTATGAATGCACCGAAGTGTTCCCATCATAACAATCATCACGATGGTTTTATGAATTTCATGCACAGAGATGAGGAGGTATGTTACATGCCATTACTTCCCTGCTAGTATCAGCAATCTTCTCTCTTTTGTATTTCTCACATGTGGTTTGGTTTGGCATAACACTTTAGTGCAACTTAAATATCAATTAACTTTTTGTACCCTAATCTAAAGATAAAATTTTCCATCTAGATTCTAAAATCCCCCATATAGAGGATGATTTAAGGCAACTACTAGTACTAAATCCTTATATAAGCAACTACTAGTACACATTTTCTGGAGTGCTAAGATTCAAAGGAAATCTCATTTTGTCTATTGCGTTTCTTTTTTTTCCTTTTCAAATGGGAAATTGAGCATGGTTTTATACATAATGGTTGTTGAGAGATTGCATTTGTCTAATGAGTTCCATTTTATGATCATACCATTGGTTGGAAGTGAATTATTTTCCTTCGTGTTTTAACCCAGTTCGACATTTAGAGATGCACTCTATTCCGAGAAATATTGTCAGTGGCACCAGGTCAAAGGTATGTCAACTAAATCAGGAAAAATTCCCCATTATAAAATTCTCAACTCAATCAAGTAATCTCTAAAATATAAGGTCATGCCTTCCTTAGTTAGGCTCTGGTCTTATCTGATCTAGGTAGAAAGTTAGTAAGGGCCAAGGCTCTGGTCTTATCGGAGCTAGGTAGAAAGTTAAATATTAATTTTTTATACACACTCTTGTACAATATCGCTGATATAGGTAGGAAGTTATACCTTATTTTTTTTACATACTCATGTACAGTGTAGCCCAAATACTGTCTTTCTCTTACATGAGCTAGCTAGGAAGCTATTCCTGACCTTCACAATCACCTTTAGCTCTAAGTTGAGATGTACAGTGTAGCCCTGATGAACTCTCGGTCTTTACATGAACTAGCTAGGAATTTATCCCTGAAATTGACAACCGCCTTTATCTCTAGCTTGGAAATCTTGGGGTACAAGCTAATTGCCCAATTTTTTTTGCCATGTTTTGAAACTTGCGCCCTTGTTATTAGACTTTGATGTTACTAGCACTTGATCAAACTCAAAACCCTGATTATTGTAGCATCAAGCAGTATTAATATGCTTGAGACACACAACTCCCCATTAGGTAATCAATCCTTGACTTCATTTCTCTGTTGGGATTGTTTTCCCGGAGGACTTTAATAACCTCTGGGTTCTCCGGCTGCTACATTCATTAGGGTTTTATCAGTTGCTATTTTAACATACAGTAATGTCTTTGCTAATTTTTCAGGCCTTGCCAGCACTGGTGCTAGTGTTTAGCAAAAGCTAAAATAAGGTCTTCTAATCACAAAAAAGTACAAACTCCATACATAAATTTTCTGTATAAAACATAGGAATGTTTTTGCTATGATTCTCAATCCTTGCGAGCACTATTTTGAAATCACCCAACATTTTTCTTTAATGTTGCATAGACTTATTACGAAGGAAAATAACTTTAATCAGCCTGGTGAATGCTTTCGTTCATGGCCTCCTGACAGGTAGCGATAACCATTCTTAGCCTATTTTCTAATACTTTTTAGAAGGATTTCTATGTATGGAATTTTGTCAATATCAAAATTGAAATTCATCCAGCTGAATATAATGTTCCTATCCATCCAACTAAATCTAATGTTCTTTTCTCTTTTGGAGCAGACAAAAGATCCTTCTCTGTATGGAATTTTGTCAATATCAAAATTGAAATTCATCCAGCTGATTATAATGGTTTCTCTGTTCTGGAGTAGACAAGACAGATTCATCAGGCGCTTCGTCGATGTGCTATGTGACATGAAGGTAACTGATGAAATTAGGAGTGTCTGGATATCTTATTGGTCTCAGGTATGCAGCATGTATTATTGACAACTTAAGAAATTTAATTCATTGGTAATTTTGTACAATCTAGTATGTTCACAGAACTGACAATACCGATTCTGGTTCTGTAGTGTGACCAGGACCTCGGCCAGAGACTGGTGAAACATCTTAACATGAAATCATCGATGTAAGAGATAAGTAATTGAGTGGTGATGGAGCTGAGATTTGAAGTATCTCTCAGGTTTTTTTGTTGATATGTGAATTTGAAGAAAAAACATCAAAACACAATATTGCAGCAGTGTCTCTCAACAAGGAGATTATATCTTGATCAATCCTTACTATGATATGTAGGAATAAAGGTGTAGGACGAGTGAATTTTTTCGTGAAGTTACTAATTCTTCACATTCTTGGCTTAGAGGGCCGTTGTTGGCTATTGTGGCTATAATAAATGGGCTAATGATGCCATGTATGGTAGTCTGCTCTTGGAGAGATTTAATGTTGAAATACATGAAATCCATATGTGGAAGTGAATTATATGACTTCAGTACCATGGATCTTATTATCAAAGAATATTTAGGTGTTAATTCTTGTTTAACTACATACATTGTCCTGTGGAATATGCTCCTTAAAACTTTGTGAGCTCTCTATATTTGCCAAAAATATGTGCTTATGATTGGTTGGCTAACATAATTTAAGTTTCTTTCTACAGCGAGTGCTGGGTTCTGCATTCTATAGCTGAATATGCCAACCATATCATAAGTCAAATAGGCTTAAAGAAGCCTTCAGATGATGTATTGAATTTGGAGAGAAGAGACTTATTCAGTGAATTTCATAAAAAATTTCCACATATGCCTTCTCCATTTTTTATGAAAGCTCATAGATGGTGAGACTTTGGGTTACATGATTGCAACCTCCATCCTCATCTATTTGATAACTGGTTTAAATGTCAACCTATAAATTTCTGTCTATCCTAGTCATCGTGAACAAACATTTAAGGATGCTTCATAGATGTAGGATAATAAGGAGATATATTTGACTCAATATTTCAGCCATAAGCTTATCAACTTCAAAGAAATTAATCTAGCTTTTCTGATTTCATATTTCGATTGCAGGGGTAGTGCATTACCAACAAAAATCAGTGAAAAAGATGACAAATGTTTGTGGTTAGATAACAAGTGATTTGTTGTTTGTGGTGATTTTTGTGTTGCTCCAGATGTTGAAGGTGCCATATTGAGTGGCCTTACTGCAGCTTCAAAACTTTCAAAAGTACACAATTCTCTATAGCTCCTTAATCACGTCAAAGATTTTATGAACTTAGGACACGTCCAAACAATAGTTTTCCTTTCTGCTGTTATAAGAAACTAAATTCTTTTGAAGAGCATCATATGAAATTTCAAACAAGCTGTAGGTATTCTAATGCTAGAATCTATCAAGTGTTGTCACATCGAAACTATTTATGTGAATTAGTATTTGATCTCTTGTCACGAGCATTTTTTTTGTTTGTAGCAATTAGTTATTGTATCAACAACTCCATATTAAAGTCATTATACACCATCCAACATCGTCAATATGGTTCTCTTTTTTTCCATATATACATTTTAAGTAATTTTCAGAAGTATATATTCATTCTTGTTCGAAGATAGAGATCTTAAAAGACTACGTAGCATTGTTCAGAATTCACAACATTGTATTCATAGTTTTCCTAAGGATATAATTATGTTTAAGTAATGGTTTTGCAACCTTGGTTTAGCATCAACCTGTAGTAATCTGACAAATCTTCGAAATCATAAGCCTACTAGGGATTTATACATCTATGGATTTGATTGGAATTGATACTTTATATTGCATGCACATGATTCAACCCCTTTCATGTTACTAATATCATGGGTGTCTTCTCTATCATGACTATAAGATTGAATCTTTAAATGAGTTTCAATTTATGATTATAGTGAGACCTTTACTTAATACATATTTGAAGCTTGACCAAGGTGGCATCTGCTCAAGGAAAATATGAAGCTAATCAATTAGACTTGAGGAATCATCACACTAAAAGAGTAGTTTTAATTGACACATGGAAAACAAAGAATAGTAGGTAAGTTTCCTTAGATGAATTTGACCAATATTTGATACTAGCTGACCAGAGAATATAAGTTTGTCTGAACAGTGATGCAAAAGATAGAATGCTTGAAGAGAAGAAACAATGGATTTATTTAACATGACTTGGATTCATCGATGTGTTCATAAAGAGACTAATATAATCTAAAGGTACTAAGCAGAATTGCAAGATTGTTCCCTTGAGCATGGTTGTCTTGAGAATTTTTATATGGAAGATTTTCTTGATATCATATGATTGACAGTGAATGATGACAACATAGATCTTAATGATATATGATAGTGTCTCTTATGGTTAACAATGATAGTTCACTGCAGTAGGCAGGTTGGAGCGGATGTGATAGTGGTAGTAAAAAAAGTAGGGGTTGTAGACATTGATTTTAGTAGTAGTGGTAGCTATAAATATGACACTACCTACCAAATTTAACCAATGCATTCTTTTAGGCAAGAAAATTGTTCTTTTAGTTCAAAGCAATGAATTTGACTCTCAGATTAATTGTAAATCCATTACATATAATATCTTATCTAAGGAAACAAGTAGGTTTGTCAACCTATACACGTGTCAAATCCTGAAATGGAAAGACTAGATAATACGAACACTTGGATTCAAAATATTGAAAATCATCCAAGGAAGCTATGACTGAGGTAGTACAAATGGAAGTAAACTCAATTCAAGAGAATCCATTTCATTCAATTGAAGAAACAGGGCAAGTTATTGGCCAAACGACAGCTATTGCAGGTAGAAGTCCTGATTTGATTCTTGAGGAAGTATGGTTAAGCATGGTGATTGATCATTTAATATCGTCACGATGTCTCGACACCTTTGGTGACATAAGAGAACCTTGATTTGAAAATGACATTTATAGCAATCTTGTTGATAGATAATAATGAGGCTGTCAAGGGAAGTAATCTATAGATTGTGACCTATGTGTCAGTGAGTGATCGTATTTCACATTTGTATACTAATGTTTAATGACAACATGACGGATCTTGCTTTAGTCACAATAACCTTGACCATTTTATAGCAGCAATCTTCTCTGTGACATGGTGACAATGATCACCTTTTGTGAACACCGTTGAAGATTCATCTTGCGATTTTTGAGTATAGTTGTTACAGTAATTATGACTCAAGATTCATCTTGAGGTTGTTGAGTATAGTTGTTACAGTAATTATGACTACATCTCCAGTGCTTCCAAATGGGCCTTGAAATTTCTGGTACAATTTTGAAAGCACATTCTTGTCTTAAGCTAGTGAATATTGGGCTTATTAATTCTTCTCCAGTCCCACCAAGATAGTGTTGTGACCCCATAGATCCCTCCAAATGTGAAATCCCATCTTTGAAATATGCTTACTGAAAAACATGGGGGTAAACCTACCTAGCATGTTGATGTTGGGAAGTGTTCAAGTATAAAAGGTATCTTTTTAACACCTATTTATCCTACATTAATTATCAGTCCGGGAACAACTTTTTATTTCAAGAGTGTACTCAGTCTGAGGCGGCAATTTATCCAAGAGTAATGCGGTGTGAGATGTAGTACATTATTCTAAATACAAAAGTAAATAAATGCTTGGAAGAGAAATCTACTTACAATAACATAAATTCAAAGGCTCTAAAACTTAACTATTCACTCAGCAAACATCAATTAAGGATACAGTAGCAATAACTCATTCCTCTAGAAATTGATGCAATTAAAATCAAACTGGAACAAGACAATCAATCTGGGAACGAGGAAGCAATAACCAATGTTCTCTACAGTTGACAGTCCTTCTCTCAAGCAATCAAAAGGAAATCGAAATTGAACTAACTGCTGTTGAAAGTAAACAAAGAAGAACTCTTATTAAAAGCAAGAATTAGGAATGAAAAGCAATCTGTAATTGAATGGCTATGTGCATAAAAAACAAGCTATAACAATGTAAATAAACAATCTTTCTGCAATTTGAAGCTAATGAATCAGAAGTGATCAACAGCAAATATTAACTTAAAACAGTAATTCTATTAAACACCAAGCCCACAGAGAACGTTATTAAACAGTAACTGACATGAAAAACAAGAAAATGGAGTTAAATATTGAACATCAAAGATTTAGTAAACAATAACAAGATGAATAATACAGGAATTAATATCCTAGTTGAAATGGAACAGCGATGCAATTCATTAACGTAACACACCAAGATCCATATGCAATTAAACAACAAACTGAATAACTTGCAAACTGTAATAAAAGCAAATATGAACTATCTCACAACAATAATGAAAATATAGAGATACAAACAACGGATCGATCCACGAGGGCCAGGCCCTCAACCACCAGTGAAACGCCGCTAGGATTTACTTTAGAGCTTGAGAAATGGAACGAGAACGCGTCTTTGTATTAATCAAACATGAATAGCTTTTACATCAGTTGCTCTTCGATCAAGAGAGTCAAGGAATTACAGTGTTACAAAAGGAATTCAATAATCATCCATTGTTCTCCAATACATAATACATGCTCTCCTTTTATAATCAGAAAGAGGAAAAATTAAATAGCAAATATGATCTCTCATAACAATATTGGATTGTTCCCAACAACTTGATCAACCAAAAAATATATTTCCATCAATCTTTCAACAAAACCAAGTCGACTTTGGATTTGTAGCTGAGATAATTTGGAAGATGGCCGCAACAGTAAATCTGAGAAATTGTGCTTAAAGAACCTTGTGTTTCTCTCAATACAGGCTGAATATGGGCAAACCATTTTTAAAAAAGTTAATTTGGTCTGTTCTGGACAAAACCCATGTTTCAGATTTTCCATATTCTTCTTCATTTGCCCAGAATCTCAACCGCAAAATTGTCACTTTTTATTTTAGCGAATTTCTGAGTTGGAATATTTGATGATGATTTGGAGATAAAATCTGCAATCTGGCAAATATCTTGGAGGCTAAAATGGTGAGTGTTGGTAAAAAATATATTAATAAACCATAATAGATAAAATTATGAATAATAATCATCAATTTATTAAAAATAATGGAGAAGAAATAATATTCATCCATAAGAGCATAAATCATTATAAAATGGATTTATATGATAAATTATAATAAATGACATGATAAAGAAGAGTAAAAATGGATGAAATAAGTGTTAAAAAGTGGTTGTATTCACGGCCCAACATACCCCCAAACTGAATATATTGCATGTCCTCATGCAACCCAGAACTAAATATATTGCATGTCCTCATGCAACCCAAAGAAAAGCCCCATGTGCTAACCAAGCAAACAAAATTGTTCATCCCAACCCATGAAATGGATGGAACAAATGCATGTTTCCTCAAATAATGAATATTCAATTTTAGCAATAAAGGCATAACAATTTTTACAGTTGACATTCAACTATATGTATATGAAGTTGCAGAAAAATGTGACATAAGTAACAACAAACTTTATTAACCATTTTCTCAAAAATCAAATCATTTTGATGTACGGATCATGAGATATAAACAAAATGGTTGTAGGTGATAGTGCATAATTTTCGAAATTTTATGAACTAATTTAGCGTGAAATTATCTGGGTTTGTGTATTTTAATGATACCTCCTTATTATCCAGAAAGCACAAGAATTCAGTTCATAGTTTTAAAGATATATGCAAATCAATTTCTGCACTGTATAAAAATGAAATTGTATGCCTTAAATGAGAAATAGAGTAGAAAATATCCATCATGTGTAGCAATTCCCTCCCCAAACTGAAAAATTAGCATGTCCTCATGCGATGCTAGAAAACAAAGAGAGGTGGTTGCTACAATCTGTTGAAATTGATGCTTGGTATAAAACAACATGGAATAAGGGAGGTGTTGAGAATGAATAAGAATATCAATGGATTATAAAGAATATTACTGACATGGTCATAAGAAAGAAATGAAGGAAATCAACACTCCCCCAAACTGAAAGATGAGACGTGTCTAAAAAATATGGGAAGTGGTAAAGATGTGGAATGAATGATGATAAATAATGCTCAATGGATTTTCATGAAATTCTCCTAAATTCATAATAAATCAGAAAATTATGCTATTTTACCTCAAGTGTTACCTCCGAAGAAAATGTGGAAGGACATGTAAAGACTGGCCTTTGTTGAAGCTGATGTAGGCTGAGCAGATACTGGAAGTGATGCAAAAGGTGGAAGCCATGCAAGCACATCATGTCTGAAGAATTGTGCGCATTCGCGAGCCTTTGCTGTTAGTTGCAATAGTGTGGTCGTGCTGCGAATAGAATTTCCCCCCATATTTTTTATTCTCCTGTAAATGAATTAAAATTCTGTATGCAATTTTCTTGAATCCATAGTTTTAGTTTGGAATGGAAACAGTTAAAATGCATGCAAAAAAGTTAAATCAACAAAAATTCTATAGAAATGCAGTATCAATATTGTGGCAAATCAGCAAAATAGAAGAGCAACGTACTGTACATCAATTGTATAGCATGGAAAGGCATACATACTTATGATATGATCAACAAATTATCACATCACTGAGATCAATGCATATTTTGAAATCGTGAGTAGATATGGAAATTTTTATGTAATGATTCGAAAATAAGGGAAAAGGATAGCTGATGTGAAAAAAATACGTATGCGGTCATTATCCACATAAACCATTATGATCGATTTATAAATAAATTTCATGCATAAGAGGTTCCGAACAAAGGGTTTAGGAGCATACTCTCATTTGATCTTAGATAAAGATATAATAAAATGGTTTATCATTACTATTGATTTGTGAAAAATATGACTCTAATACCATCAACAGAGCTCTGTTGCGCACAGGTGTCTATAACCTTGACAAAGTTGCTTTCTCACCCTTGGAACCATTAGCCTTTATTTATGCCTAGGGAATTGTTATGTAATGTCATGATGGAGGCCACCGTGCTGGCATGGGAACCAGATGAATCACAATTCCATTCACCAGGAAGGAGTGAAAGGTGAGCAGGCCGGTTTGTGATGAGACCTCCTGTTCCAAGGACTTTGCATTTTTCTGAGTTGTCCATTGGATCATATCTCTGGTGTGGTGGCCATAATGAGAATGCCACTTCACTGCTCCCTTATGATCATGGTAGGCTGGCTCTTGATGAGACCCCCTATCCTTCATTTGCCATATCATAGAATTGTTAGTAATCATATAGAGATTTTTTTTTTTTTTTTTCCATATAGCACTTCCCTACTTATATATAGAGGATGGCTCAACACTCATTAAGAGTAGGGATGGTGGAAGAAGTCTGAATATCTCAATAGAGAAAGTATGCCCTTATTCTTATCTAAGAAGTAAAAATCAAAGAGAGTTATGAATATTTAGGGAAGAACCAACATGATAAAGATAGTCGATCATATTAGTTTTAGTGAAAATAAAGACAGCAAAGGGATATAGATGGTTGTGTCCTTTCCTTTTTCTTATCACTACAAAATTTTTTCTTAAAAATGACAATTTCTCTTGAATAACTGATTCCAGTAACCTTTAATTTGTGTATCCTTGCATGAATTGTATGTTTTCCTTTCAAAGAGTCATGAAAAATTCACAAAAAGTCCTAGAAATGTTGTTTAAAAAACAAGAAAAATGTACTCAAAAAGTGTTGTTCCTTTGGAAAGGAACAGCAAAAACAATCTGTGAAAATGTTGTTCCTTTGGAAAGGAACAACAAAAACAATCTTCAAAAATGTTGTTCCTTTGGAAAGGAATAGCAAGAACAGTCAGTGTTGTTCCCTTTTAAAGGAACAACAAAACTGTTGTTCCTTTTAAAAGGAATAGCAAAAACGAGCGGTGCTATTCCTTTTGAAAGGAATAGCAAAAACATGTAGCAAAAATGATGTTCTTTTTGAAAGGAACAGCGAAACTAATCAACGAAAATGTTGTTCCTTTTGGAAGGAACAACAAAATTAAACACACAAACGCACTGTTTCTTAAGAGGAACAGCTGTTGTTCCTTAAGAGGAACAACAACTGTTCCTTAAGAGGAACAACAAACATATATAAACACGCAAAGATGTTGTAGGGAACAGCAAAGGAAAAAAATAGAGGAAAGAACAAAGCTAATGTGAAATCCATTGTCAAGCAAATCCAATCAGATAGAAAGGAAAATCTATGTATAGGTTTCAAGAAAAAGTAATTTTTTACAGAATTGGTGCTACCGAAGAATTGCCTTCTACAACTGAAACTTGCATGGTGGGGTCCTTATTGTGCAATTACAAATGGAACGGAAGCTACAATGTGGAGGGATCAACACCTAAAACACAAAAATATAAAAGAAATCAGAAAAGAAACAACACTTTATTAAGTTACAATAGCTATGATGTTATTTCCAAAGGGAATATCAATCTGTTAATGGGAAAAAATGATCTTTTTGAAAAATATTTTGGCAGCAGTGACATGAATCTTGAAATGAAAACCAATTCTTCTTTTCTTCTTTTTATGAATTTTCTACATAATTAACTGGATGAAATTTTCTTTTTTTACTAAAATTTCTCCCAAGAATCGCTCATCCATAAATTGACCTTCTTTTTTCTCCTAAGACCTACAAAAAAATGAGTGTCTACCTGCAATAGAACATTAAATCAAGGGGAAAGAGAGGTGTACGGGCTCCCTTAATCCAATAATTATGCAAAAAAATAACAAGTAGTTACTCTGTAGAACAAATCCACGGAAAAATAAAACAAATTTTATTTGTCACCTGCGGGAGAGCAGTGGTCGACGATACTAACCAGTAGTGTTTTAATCATACCTTCTTTGTTTTTCGTCCGATTTGAGTGATTCCAAAGCCAAATGAGAGATAATTCAAAGGTTTCTCTCCAATAGAAACATGTTTTAAAAATTTCATGTAATGGTATGTTAAAGTTTCTTATAACAATCTTCATAATAGAGTCATTTTCGATTTTCCATCTCAGACCAACAGTTAATATTTCAAGCATAATTTTTTCGTTTGATGGCAGATTAATCTGATTCAAATTGGAGGTTAAATTAGATTCATTTATTGATCTCCAATAGAAACATGTTTTGAAGACAAGAAGAATTGATGGGTAAAATACGTTAATGAATAGCCGAGAAAACAGAGTTTCAAGAGTGCTGATTTATGATATACAGTCAGTATTTTAATCATAAATTTCTCATACGATATCGAAATTGAGTGATTCAAATTGCCTTGTAAACTAGATTGATAGAGGAATATATTTTAGAAACATGTTTTAAAAATATAGTCATTTAGGCCTCCAAAAACGGACTGTCCCAACTCTCTTGTTGAGCTGCCTACTAGACATCCTATCAATGTTTTGGTTCTAAATTTTTCGTTTCAAATCAAAATTGAGTGATTCAAATTGGGTTGGAAAGTAGAAATAAATGGCTACTTAGGATAGAAACAGGTTTTAAAAATATTCATTTTTGGTCCCCCAAAAAATTACTGTTCGAATTGTGTTTTCAGAAATTTCATCAAGCCCACAAGCCAAAAAAATATGATATTCAAGAAATTTTTCCATATTGGTGATAAAAATGGATATGAGTGTTTGTATAATTTTTATTTTCAATATAATGCATCTACATACAAAAATATATTAAGATATTTATCACCGATGTTGATTTCCACAGCGTGTTGCAACAAAAACAACTATTTTTACAAAAATAAAATAATAAAAAAATGTGTTTATTTCCTTATTTATTTCATTTTCTCTACTAATCTACTCTTCTTTTAATATCTAATATTCTTATGTATAAGAATATTCCCAGTGGAGCCATTTCCAAAATAAGGCCTCTAGTATGTACATACCCAAATTTGAAAAATGCATGTTGATAAATGGTGGGGTATGGGAAGCCAACTTCCCTTCTTGTAAAAGAATTGGGCGAGAATTCTCAATTTCTTGGGAATCTTGCTTAGTCTCTTCTATTTAGCTATGTACCTCAGCAAAGGCTACAGATGGTGATTCTGTGGCCTGAAGGGAACTAGTAGGTTATCTAGAAATAACTTTCCTAGGTCTTACTGATGGCTGAGATTCAGTTTTCTTACGAATTTTGTCAATAAAGGTCGTTCTCACAAGGGTCACCGGTACCTTAGGTTTTTTAGGTTTGGGAGGAATTTTGTCTTGTTTAGATTTTCTAGTCATTTAAAAAAAAAGAGTCTTCATTCCTACCTAAAGAAAGAAATTTACCCAATTCTGCTGTGAAGCAGGCTGTGAGTAAGTATGTTCCTTGCTTGGTGCACAGGTTCTTACCTTCTGTCTTTAATACCCAATTCTTCCCAAGCAGAAAAAAGGTCAAATGTGCATCACTCCTAAATGGCATACACTCTCCCCAGCAACGACACCAAAATGTTGAGGTATAAAAGGTATATTTTTAACACCTATTTATCCTACATTAATTATCAATCTGGGATTGACTTTTTATTTCAAGAGTGTACTCAGTCTGAGGCGACAATTTATCCAAGAGCAATGCGGTGTGAGATGTAGTACAGTATTCTAAATACAAAAGTAAACAAATGATTGGAAGATAAATCTACTTACAATAACATAAATTCAAATGCTCTAAAACTTAACTATTCACTCAGCAAACATCAATCAAGGATACAATAGCAATAACTCATTCCTCTAGAAATTGATGCAATTAAAATCAAACTAGAACAAGACAATCAATCTGGGAACGAGGAAGCAATAACCAATGTTCTCTACAATTGACAGTCCTTCTCTCAAGCAATCAAAGGGAAATCGAAATTGAACTAACTTTTGTTGAAAGTAAACAAAGAACTCTTATTAAAAGCAAGAATTAGGAATGAAAAGAAATCTGTAATTGAATGGCTATGTGCATAAACAACAAGTTGTAACATTGTAAATAAGCAATATTTCTGCAATATGAAGCTAATGAATCGGAAGTGATCAGCAGCAAATATTAACTTAAAACAACAATTCTATTAAACACCAAGCCCACAATAAACGTTTTTAAATAGTAAATGACATGAACAACAAGCAAATGGAGTTAAATATTGAACAGAAAAGCTTTAGTAAACAATAATAAGATGAATAATACGGGAATTAAGATCATTGTTGAAATGGAACAGCGATGCAATTCATTAACGTAACACACCAAGATCCATAAGCAATTAAACAACAAACCGATTAACTTGCAAATTGTAATAAAAGTAAATATGAACTATCTCACAACAATAATGAAAATATAGAGATACAAATAGCGGATCGATCCACCAGGGCCAGGCCCTCAACCACCGGTGAAACACCGCTGGGATTTACTTTAGAGCTTGAGAAATGGAATGAGAATGCATCTTTGTATTAATAAAACATGAATGTCTTTTACATCAGTTTCTCTTTGATCACGAGAGTCAAGGAATTACAGTGTTACAAAAGGAATTCAATAATCATCCATTGTTCTCCAATACATAATACATGCTCTCCTTTTATAATCAGAAAGAGGAAAATTAAAAAGCAAATATGATCTCTCATAACAATATTGGATCAACCGCAAAATATATTTCCATCAATGTTTCAACAAAACCAAGTCGACTTTGGATTTGCAGCTGAGATAATTTGGAAGACGGCCGCAACAGTAAATCTGAGAAAATCGTGCTCAAAGAACCTTGTGTTTCTCTCAATACATGCTGAATATGGGCAAATCGTTCTTTAAAAAAGTTAATTTGGTCTGTTCTAGACAAAACCCATGTTTCAGATTTTCCAGATTCTTCTTCATTTGCCCAGAATCTCAACCGCAAAACTGTCGCTTTTTATTTCAGCGAATTTCTGAGTTGGAATATTTGATGATGATTTGGAGATCAAATCTACAATATGGAAAATATCTTGGAGGCTAAAATGGTGAGTGTTGGTACAAAATATATTAATAAACCATCATTGATAAAATTATGCATAATAATGATCAATTTATTAAAAATAAAGGAGAAGAAATAATATTCATCCATAAGAGCATAAATCATTATAAAATGGATTTATATGATAAATTATAATAAATGACATGATAAATAAGAGTAAAAATGGATGAAATAAGTGTTAAAAAGTGGCCGTATTCATGGCCCAAAAAGAAGGTTCATAAAACATAGCCACATAATACCATCCGTTTGAACTTGGGGGAAACTGTCTACAATGCTTACAATTCTTTTTTGATAATCACAAAAACAAGAAATCTAGTGGTAACAGCTCTTTAAATCACATTACCAAGGTTAAAAAACCATTAATGCCATCCACATGGGTCATTTCCAAATGATGTCTTAATAAAATATACCATGGGGCTCTCATTAAAACACTTAAATTAAAAAAAACAGAGAACAATGTTTTTTTATTTCATTAAAGTGAAGGGAGGGTCTCATAACTCATCCTCACCTTGCCTTTTCTTCTCTATATAACTCTTCGAAATTGTAACTTTTGTTGTCCCACCTTAATAAGACACTAGTTTGAGTACATGAGGTTGTACTTGGATTTTTGGACAAGAAGCTTTCAAAGGGAAGAGGGTCTAGACTTGTGATTGAACACCTTATTTGGTGCAAACATATTCATAAAGATTGATCAATTGATTTTTCATCATCATATAGATCAATTTATATGTTATTTTATAGACATGCACATAATCAATCTTCCTAAAAAATGGTTGATCTTTGTATGCCTTAGACCATTAAATGGCACAAATCATAGTGAGATGTGCTTGAGTGTGGATTGTGTAATCACATTGTGGGAATACTAATATGCATCTCTTATGTATATCACAAGAAGAAATGAGAATTGTAGAATTCATGTGGGGTCATAAGAGAGGCATCATGTCATTATGTTAAGGATATAAATATAAAGGGGTGTAAAAAATGTTAATGAAAAAACAAATACCTACAATATATAGTGAAAGCAGGGGTTTTTTAAATTGCGAAAATGCAATGGGTTAGTATTGGTAGGGGGTTAAATAAAGTGATTTTAAGAGGTATTTTCAAATATGTAGTCAAATTAAGGGTATTGTTTAGTATGCCACGAACACACGTGCTATGCCATAGGTTAATTGAGTGACACCCCTGTGTGATAGAAGCACCATGGACAACAACATGAACATCCTTATCATCAACATGTAAGATACGAAAATGTAGCATCAATATCATCAACCTATGACCAAGAATGCAATGTCTCTAGGCATCACTAATCAATTGTAGCATCAGTATATCAATAATCGTCCTCTTGACGTCATGTAACATGATTTTTCCACGTATAGGAAGAGCTATAATCCATGGGTAGAAATATCAATCTATATGCATCTATCAAAGATAAGGAGAGAATTCAGTATCAATAATTACCATAGCATATACTTCATCAACATCTTCACCCAAAATGCAAGTCAAGTAATCATCCATAAGATTGCTATATGAAATTCATCCATCAATGATAACCCATAACATAGTGACAACAATTTGTATATATCTTCTTGTCAATGAGGGATGCTAACAACAGTGAGTGAATCATGAACTCACCATCATCAACCAATCATAGCATAATATTGTGCAATCAATATCTTTTAGTAACTAGTCTCCTTGATCTCATATCATCAAGATTACCATGCTCTCTTTACACATAAAAAGAGCCACAATCCTTAAGTAGCACTATCATACACCATATGAAGCATGACCATGTATCATCATTAGCAGCATCAAATCTTCAAAAACTTTACTAAACTTGAGAAATATATAGGCATCATCCATATATTCTCCATATGAAACCCATGCATCAATGATGACATAATGACAACAACATATCAATGTTAACAAATAGTGAGTGAACCATAAACTCATCAACCAATACCAACCATAGCATATGCATCCTCTTCATCAAGTGTATCAAGCGAGATTAACAGCTTCACTAAGTGCAACTCAAGTAAATATCTTCCTTTGGCAACATCATCATCATCTAAGCAACATATCACTACCAACTAGTAGTGAATAAACTATTAATTGATCACAAACACCATCATTAACAACTTCACCAAGTTCATATTCAAGAAGCATAAGACATAGCAACACATATATTTTTAGTAATTAGTAATGGAATAGGAGTGATGATAACAGTAACAACCATGTACTTATCTTAAACATCATCATGCAACAATGAGTGCTTAAGAGACCATAATTCCAACAATGAACCATTTAGAAGCATAACAGATGCTCCCCTTGAACCTATGCTAACTTATCATCATCCAATATGATCATATCCAAATCATCAATCAGAAAGTACATCAAAGAACCATTTCATTAGTAGAAATAGCATAAGACTTGAAACAATCCATAATCTCATCATTTCTAAGCATCATATAGGCATCGCCAACAGTTTGAAATAAACTAATATCAGAACCAGAAGGAAAATACTTAACATATGAGAAGCCCCCCTAAGTCGGTGCCACTTTTATCCATCTCAAAGAAACATATGTGGATGTCTATATCAAAAATTGTGTATACACGCGACTGTATTTCATGTAATCCGCGTACAAAAAGTAAAATTTTGAACTTTCATAATGACAACTCCCCTTGAACATGTATTGTCTATTCTTGTTCACTATTACTTCATCAGACACAATGTGAGTACCATAAATATCTTCAAAAGAATATCAAATATCAAGATACAAATGCATAGCTCCACTTGAGATCATGAACTATTGATCTTATGGACATGATAGTCATCACCTGCTCTTTAGGAGGTCATGTACCTCACATCACTTTTGCGGTCATTTATAGGACACATTAAGTAAAATATATTGCAATGGGAACCATCTTCTTTTATTCTGAATCTAAAGAAGAGGAATTGTCCCTCACATTTCTTCCCAATTTATTCTTTGCTAGCACATATAATTTGTCTAGATTTATGTATCCTCTTGTTATAAACTTTCCAGTTTCTTCATCTATAACTTTTCATTTAGTTGATTTAAATACAATTATAGGTCCTTTGTCAGTTATTTGACCTACACTTAGAACATTTTTCTTTATCCCTTGAACTAATAATTCATCAACTACTTTTGCATACTTCTCAGGTTTGATTCTACCTTTTCCCATAAATTTTTTTGGAGCACTATTTCCAAGAATAACTTTACCATATTTGATTTTCTTGAGAGACTCAAACTTATCCTTATATCTAGCCATGTAACTAGAGCATTCGTTGTATATATACCATTCATCTTCATCTTCAAATGAACAAAGAGCAAGGCCACACCTTATCTGATCTTCTTTTTTCTGCTTACTATGAGAAGTGTTGGTGGATCCATTTTTCTCATGTATTTTGACAACAATATTCTTATCTGATTTATTTCCATGTTGTCTGTGGAGGTCCATTGATTTTTTCCTTCACTCTTTTGCTACATGCGCAAACTTGTTACAAGCATAACATCTTATATGACCAGAAAACATAGCTAAGGAGTCATAATATGTTTGTTTCATATTTCCTCTATTGCAATCAATGGCCTTGTGACCAAATATGTTGCAAGAAAAATAATATCCCTTAAAGAAACTTGAGTACCTAGGAGATGATGATCTTCCTCTAAAGTGACTATTTGATTGATATAAAAAAAACCTACTTCTGCAATTGGTTACAACGTGTCCATAGTTATGACATTTAAATCATTCATCATTATTGATCGGAGGAGAGAATCGATTAATGTTTCTATTATTGGGAGAAAACGATTTCTTTTCAAAATTAATTTTTGTTGGATGTTGATCTAGTTGACTTCTTATCTCTTTAAAAGGAATTTCAAATTTCGTATTGTTATCCTTAAAGATCCTTGCACAAGCCTGTGAAATAGATTCTCCTTTTATAGTTTCATGAAAACCAAGACCATATTTAATGGAAGGAGACCTTTGACTACTAAGAATGTTATCTAAAATCTTAGTACTATTTTGAAATCTTAATTGCTTATCCTTTTCTAGAATACTTACCTCAACTTATTTTTAACTTCTAGTCTTTTCCAATTGAGTTCTCAACTCAATGATTTCCTTCTTAAGCTCATTTTCCTATTCTTCAAATGATTGAAGAATATCCTCATGTTGTTTACTTTGTTTTTCAAGATCGGATCTAAGAGAGATGATATCTGCTTCAAGTCCTTCATAGTAACTGGTTATTTCTTTAAGCTCATCGGTTTTTGTATCCTCTTCATTCACTTTATTTATAAATGATGCTACCTCATCTTGTAATATTTGACATTTATCTTACTTTTCCTTATATTTCTTTCTTGTTCCTTCTTCAAATTTGCTTCCTTATTCCAATTGATTCTTTAATATGATAATCTCCTCTTTGTAGGTATAGTCCCTTTCATCAAATAGTTATAGTAAATTTTTAGGATCTCTATTATCATCTGTGAGCCTTTTAATTTCTTCTTCTACGGTGATTATTTTTTACTCTGATGCATCTTCATTTTTACCTAGGCAGGAAATATCAATTGATTTATTATCATCATCACTACATAATATTGAAAATTCATAATCATTTGTACAATGGTCATTACATCTACAGTTAAGACAAGCATCAATACCCGACGATTCTTCATCACTAGCTTCTTCATTATTGATCACTAGAAAGTGAGGTGTTCCTATAGCTAAATATTTGTTGACATCTATAATAGTAAAAAAATATTATATATCACTCTCATTGTCACAATTTTCTTGCACTGACTTCTTCCTTTAATTTCCTTCTTCTTCTTTTACTTCTTTCCCATTGTCCCTAATCACTTCAAGAGATCAAGCTTCAACTAGAGTGACCTTACTCTGATACCAATTGTTGGGAACAATATTGAAGGGGCGGGGGGGGGGGCGCGGAGAAGGGTTTGAATCAGTATTTTTAATTCATTTTAAAATTTTCATTTCATATTGTGATTTTTATACACTATTATCATTCATGCAACTAGTGTATGTATGTGACTTTAGTAAAATCAAACAACATATGTCTAGTTAACTAAATTTTCATATATTTCATCAAAATTTCATTTTTAAACAGTGCATCATTACTTCATTATTCATTCATTAAGAAAAAATTATGACCAGTAAAGAAAAAATAGATCATCAACACACAAGAAACATATCAACACACGTGAACACTAGGATTTTGGTTAGAAACCCAATGTGGGAGAAAACCACCATTATCATCTTCTCTTTCTTATTTCTTATTATATAAAGAAAATATTTTTACGATCTTGTACTTGAGAAAACTCTTACCAGTACACATGCACCCACCCTCAGAATGCTGCAATCTAATTATCCAACACCTACTTGAAGGGAGATACAACCCCTTGAGTTCATTTATGGGCTCATACTAGAAGGAAGATCCTACCCCCTTTCTAATGGCTACAAAAATCATCTCCTTATGGACCATTTTTCATAATATCTCAGACTCGATCCACCTAACTCAACACCTCAAAATTGTAGGCCACCTTTCATCATATTTTCATACTAGACCCACACCCATCATTAAGCCCAAACCAAGTAATAATTTTGCAACCAAATACTAAATAAAATCACCCAATCACTAAACCAACCGAATCACATCAGCAAACGAATTACTGAATATCAACCAACTATTTCAATCAGATCAAACCAATCATAACCAAATCATACCAATGCAAAACCATTAATAAATATACTAGGCCATACTATGTTCATCACAAAAACCAATTTTTGTCACTGCAAACATTGATCAGACATACATCAGAATGTATACGATATTTTTCTGAAGAACACCCGTATATATACTCACTTCCTCTATATAAGACCTACATACAGATCTCAAATTACTGACAATAGAACCTAAATCATTGTAATACTGAAAAAACCACTAAATCATGTACTAAGTCAATCATAAATTATTGAACCAATTACATATCGCCACACTGTAGCATCATCACTAATCAACGTTCCATTCCATAAAAAACTCAACCAAACCAGTACTGTAAAAAAAATATATGATAGAGACATCATCGACGAACATCATCAAACATAACATAACTGATTAGATGTCATCAACAAGACATATTGGAAAACCATAGAATATATACGCCAGTTCCACACAAAATATCAACGTATGTACATGATAACCGTGCATAACACCCGTGTACAAATTCTGAACAAACTAAAATATCTTCGCTGAATATATACATGATTACCCAGAAGATGATATGCATGTGTATCTAACCTTTGCAAACTTCACCATCACACATTCATATCATAGTATCATTATCACCACATATCTATCATTGTTATTTATAATCATAAACAGATCAAGCAAGAATATTCATTAGTCTTCAATATACTTTCATATCTATCATATCTAATCCACCTCCATGTTCCTTGGTGCATAATTGTTTCAGGTCAATTCATTCATAAAAAATCCATTACTTGCACACTTAACTCTTTGATCTCCATCTCCTTATATAGCTTTAGCCTTAGCCAATACCTTAGGCCAATCCCTTAGTAATTCCATTGGTATTATTTGACAAGATCAAATAGTCATTTCCACACCCATTGCTATGGGCCAATACCATGGTAAACATTAGGGGAATTTTAAGGTCTAAAATGGGCCTCCTAAGGAAATTATAAAATAATAATGGAAAGAATAAAATAATATTTGATTACATCATCAAATTTTAGAGGGAAAAAAGGAAAAACTATTTTTTTTCAACTTGTATTTTCAACTTATCTTCATGTGGCTTTATTCAAATTTCGAGCAGAAGTACTCATTGAATGCATAATTTGATTTTTCATCCAAGGAGTACCATGTTGCATACTTTCGATGGACCCTGCTATCGGTTCAGAAAGGTGGCTTATTGTAGGCAACCCCTAAGTTCCTCATTCAATTGTCAACCCGGTAAGTCTTTTTATTTCAAGAGTGTAAGCACAATATATGCAAGTGATATTGAATGATAGCTACTCTATGATGCTTACGAAAGGGATTCTCTAATTCTAAAAGTTCAATCAACTCAAAGAGACATGAAAATGGCATAATGCAGCAAACTACTATTCCTAGCTTTGAAGGAGAGAAACTTTATAATTGAACAATGCAATGATGGATTGAACAACAACTTATCGAACTGAACAACAACTTAAGTGAATTGAACAACAACTTGTCGAATTTAACAGCAACTTAACTGAATTGAATAGCAACCTGAATAAAATGAATCAACAACTACTTATATAATTTTTTAATGGAATTCTCTTTACAAACTGACTAATTGACATCTTACTGTGCATAATCAAGAATTGGATGTCTTATCGTACTTAAAGGAACAATATAATCTGTGAAGATGGATAACATTGAACGGTAATTATTCTACGATTCGTATATCGACTGCAAGGCATTGAGAGAAAATGAAAGCATTTAGTAACGATAAAGCATTATTACAAATCCAAAAGCACGAATGCAGTAAAATATTAAATAAAAAAGCATGAATGTTACTACTCTGAAGAAAGAAAAACCATAATTTTATTGCATGAAGAAGTAATTTAAAACCGCATTAGGTAACTGGAGATTGATTCTGTAATTAACGCACACCATGAAAACTATCTAAGAACTCCCAGAGGTTGGGCCCAGACCACCGAAAGATCTAATGCAATGAAAAAATCAAAATATGACTGTTCAAAACATCCAAAATATTTATTGAATCAGAAGATAATACAGAGGTACCATAGAATAGTTTTGTCCTGAAGCGTTGATTACAGAAGGGGAAAAAATTATCTTTCTTGTTCGTCCTTCGTCCTTTTAAAGGCATTTTCACGTAGTGAGTCAGTATTCTCCAGATGAAAACCCGCTGCACGTGGCTGTCGTTTGGGCTCTTGAGCTTGGACCCATTTTTTTGTCTTCTGCCAGTTCCTGGAAGCTATTGTGATTCCATGAGTCCATGCCTGCCGGTTGTCTTCCATTTAACGTTGGTTCAGCTGCTCTGTTTTCTTGTATACAGAGATATAATGAGTCAAATTTCCATTATAAAAGTGTTTCCTTTTGTCATTAGCCCACTTTCCCTAATTTTCATAAACCTTTTCTATCTTTATTGTTTAAAATGAGAGAGAACTACCAAAAATATGTCACAATTCTAAGGGATTATAGGTGAAAACATACCTTAATTCCAGCCCAACATACTCCCCCACTTACCTATTTCCAGGTCCTCATGCAAATATATGGTTGAGATGTAGCTATGTTAAGGAGTAGGCAGGGTAGACCTTTTCCTTATATGCTCTGAAACCTTTCTTCTATCTAATGCTTGCAAAGGAAGCGATTGTGTGCCCTTCTAGAAATTCGTAGTCATGATCATAGCCCTCAGGAGGGTACTAGATAAGAGGGCATCTATGTCTACATCCTAACCATGCAGGACCCATCCTGAAGACCAGGTTACTATATGAGAGGAATCTGGAGGTGGTTGCCTTGAAATTTCTATAGCCAAATGACTCCCTATTCTTCACAATGTTAATGGAGGCCGTCCATCTCTGCTTAGTTGATGCCAAGGCTGCTTCCTGAATATCCTCAAAATATTCCTATCCATTTTCTATGATTTCTTTGTGGATGGGCCCCAGCCTGGCCCTTACACCTTCCCTTTTCATGAAGTTATTGTGTTCTATAACCTATTGGAGGGGTTTTGTAGGTTCTCCTCTGACCCACAGGTCTAAGCCATGCTCTCCCTTTTAGAAGATATTATAAGCTTTGGCCCACCTAATCTGATTTTTAGCGAATGAGAGGAAGGCTTGAAATTGAACATACCCTATAAAGGGACTAGGATTGCTATCTGTGTCCTCTTCTAAAAATAAATTATGCATGTAGAGTTCACATAAAAGGCGCTGGACCTATTCATCTTGATCATTGTAGTAGTGGACAAACTCTTCTATGGTTCTGAAATTTTTGGACTTCCCTGCCCTGACGGCCTTGAATTTCAACAATAAATATCATTCTATTAAGAACATGGAATAGTTGGTGTTTGGTGCCCTGCATGTTAATGCATCATTATACAGAGAACAAATCATATTGATTTTTTTCTTGGCTTGCTCCACCTATTCTTGTGCCCTTTTTACCTTTGCCTGTTCCTATCTGAGCTGGGAAAATGTCTCGTCTTCTGTGGAGGAGAGGTTTGTGAATTTCTTTAGTAGTGCTTGATATTCTTGTGCTAGCACCACCTCCTTCCTACATTGTGCTAGCTCATGCTATGTTTGCACCAATTCATTATGCAATTTTTGATTAACAACTTTCTCTACTAGGTGGGCATAGGCAGGGGCTTCCTCTGTTTGAGTCTCCTTCTATTCTGTAATTTTCTGCTTAGTTTGTGTAGAGGCTTCAATGGTGTTTTCTAGTTCTTTCTGAATTTCGGCCTCGGTAATACCTACTTGGTTAGTTTGTATCCTAGTCTTAACAATGTTGGTTAAGTTGGTCTGCACCTTAGCCTCTATAGTAGCTATCAAGTCGGTTTGCATCTCAGTCTCAACGATGTCAGCTAAGTCAGACTTCATCTAAGCTTTAATAGTGTTTATCAAGTTGGCGACTAATTCTATCTGAGTTCCTGTGGTGGTGGTTTCCTTCTTTGGCTTTCAGACCCTTTTTTCCTCCTTCATTTGTTTTCTCAAATATTTCACCATTTTATTTAATCTTTTGCAGACCCTGCTCAGTTTCTTAATCTTATTTTCAGCTGAATTCTCACCTGACCTGATTTCAGCAGGTGGTAGAGGAGCAGTATTCCCAATTTTAGGAATGGTGTTGCCAACCTCAGGGTTTCCTGTGATGGTGTTTCTTATTTGATCTTCAGATTTTACTTTTGTATGAGGGTCCTGACTAGGTGGGGCAGTGATACCTCCGAGTGTCAAAGGGACTGTGTCTATGCTTGTGTTTTTCTCCACAAGGACAATGTCTCCAGACTGATTTTATGATTTTGTTCTCCCCTATGCCTGCCCTTCACTATTCACCTCATAATTCTCAAGCGAGGATAGAGCCCCACCGACCTGTGATTCCTCTTGGTAGGGTAAAAATTCAGTGTGGCCAGAACTGTTGGTAGTGGCAAACTTATCTATGGGTTCCCCTTGTTCTTCTGCTTTTAATAGGCTTCTAGATTCATGGTCTGCCCTCAATTTCTCTAGGACTCGAGCCATCTCTTCCTCGAAGTCTTATAAGGGTGCATTTTTAGGGCTTGAGTGTATTGAACGGGATGGCCCTGCCTTCTCTATGAAGTCAGAGGTTCCCTGAAGTGTTTTGGACTGCTTTTGCTTGCTTGGTTCTAAGATTGTGGTGCGGGTCCTTTTTCTTCTAGATATGTTTACCCTGGGGAGCTTAATTTCGGTTTCACTAGGGTTTTCCTCAGGTATCTGTGAGGCAGGGTTAACAAAATTGTCCCAGGCTATCTACCGCTTGTTCAACTCATGTATGGTGATTGATTTGATTAGTCCGTGGTGACTAACAACAGCTTGGGGGTTTTTAGCCCTTCTTATTCGAACAACAATGTTATGCAATATGGAATTTAATAAAGCAGGCAGATTAACTAAAATATTTTGCTTAAGTACAACTAAAAGTTTAAGTTGTCGGGGTTTTACCACATCTTGGCGTCCATCACATGTAATGAATCTTTGAATGAATGTTGTCAGCTCCTACCATGCAAGTTGGTGTAGAGAGGTAGGGTTGATACCTTTTCCTTTTCACTCCAATGGCTCTTCCAAATCCTGATATGCGGTAACTACCTCTCGCAAGAGGAGGTGTTTCTTTGTCCATCTCTCTCCTTCCACCGGTATTCTGGAGACTTAAGCAATAATATCCTTTGTGACTAGTATATATCTTCACTTGATTCTGGTCTTCCCTTCTTCCAGGCTTTGCAAAAACTCAATTGCTACTTCTGTATCAAATCCTTGTAATCGGTGTACATATATCATCTAGCTGGCTTGCTGGAGGGTAGCGCTAGCTGTATTTTAAATTGGGAAGTTCAAAGGCTCGTTCTGAAGAGAATTTTCTCCCATGGTTGGTATACTTCCCTGTGTTTTTTCTTCTTCTGGTTGTATTCTCTCTTAGCTCTGTTGTTTCGAATGAATGTTGTATGTAAGACAAAGAGCGATTGTGGTCCTGCGCAGGGAACTTCATGCCATAATTGCGATTTTCTTCTGGTATTATCGGTATATCTAACAGAATTTGTGCATAATTTCTGCATGCTTGCTAATTTATAACTAATTACACCCCCTCCATCGAAGTAAGGGCGCCCACGTCCTCAAGTAAAAGAGGGGTATGGCCAGTCATGAATGCGAACAAGGAATGTTAGGATTCGATAATCATGGTCTGTACATGAGAGAAGAGGTCATGGCTTTCAAAGTTTCAGGGGATGAGGAGTAATTTAGTAATTATGAGCATACACAGCGTAAAGGTTGGATTTGGAAGTTTTGACATGAATGCATCTCGTGTGGAAGTGACTGGAGAGGGAGAGAGAATGGTATAACTATTATTATGATACGATGTCCTTCTTTAATGATAAGTGTGACGGAAGTAAGACTGAGATGGGTAATGATTGGCGCTGTCGTCTCGAGGGTCAAAAGTGTAATCATATCTGCCTTATAGTTATTTATGTGGTAGATTAGAATCATCATTCATTCGAGTAGTGGCTTATGGAAGAAGAATGGTATAGAAGGATAAGAGTATTTGGATATTGGGGACACATACTCTCATACCACAAGCAAAGCCATTGCTGCCAGCAGGCATTCATAGCCTTGACAGGGTTTCTATTTTAACCCAAAAGAATGAGCCAGGATCCTTGTGTAAAAGTAATTGTTCTGCTAATTTTGTGAAGAGATCACCATGCTAGTATGATAGTCAGATAACCATAGTGCCACTCACCAGAGCTGTAGAAAAGTGATCATGCCAGTTCGTGATGAGACCTCTTGTCCTTCAAGCAGCTGAGAAGGTCATTACCCTAGTGTGGTGGCCATTATGGGCATGTCACTTACTAGGCTCTTATGAACATGGTAGGCTGGCTCGTAATGAGACCCCTTATCCTATTTTGAAAATTTGCATGTAATCATAGCTTGAAACATAAGCATTTTGATTTATAAGGAGGTCACTGTGCTGGTGTGATGGCCAGATAGTCACAGTGCCATTCACTAGGATTGCAACAGAGTGATCAGGTCGGCTCGTGATGAGACCTCCTGTCCTTCAAGTAGATGAGAAGGTCATTACCATAGTGTGATGGCTATTGTGGGCATGTCATTTGTTAAACACTTATGATCATGGTAAGCTGGCTCGTGATGAGACCCCTTATGCTCTCTTAAAAATATGAATGAAAACATAATAGTTATTCTTTATACATGAAGGCAGGCTCATTAACTCCTTAAAAGTTAGGGATGGTGAGAGAAGTAAAAGAATGCCAATACAGTTAATATCCCCTATTCCCATTCCTTCATATTGGAGGGAAATACTATTCAAAAGTGTAGAAAGATGTACCATCATAAGATCATGTATTGTATGATAACATACTTGAGCTAGGAATGACTTAGCCTTTCATTTCATATATGTGCACTGTTAGCTTCTGATTTAAAGATTATAGTGTCAAAGAATCATCCTATTGGTAAGTTTTACTATTCTCCTCCTTTCTTCCACTGCCACTTCCTCCTGTGAGATGGCTTTCATAGTTAAGGTGTGGATGAAGGGAAATATCGACAAAAGAAGGAAGTAAGGTTGTTTGACCATCAGCTGTAGATTGAAAAACAGTCGTTGAAGGAGTTTGAACATCAAAATAATAAAAACAGAAAAACACGACTGTTCAATCCGATTGAACAACAATTGTTCAATTATATTGAACAATAGCTATTCAAAGAGTTTGAAAAACAAAATAACAAGAACGAAAAAACACAGTTGTCCAATCTGATTGAACAAAAATTGTTCAATTAGATTGAACATCAACTATTCAAAGAGTTTGAACAATAAAATAACAAGAACGGAAAAAAATACAGCTATTCAATCCGATTGAACAACAACTGTTCAATTAGATTGAACAGCAGCCGTTCAAAGAGTTTGAACAAAAAAATAACAAGAATGAAAAAATACGACTTTTCAATCCGATTTAACAGTAGTTGTTCAATTAGATTTAATTGTAGCCGTTCAAAGAGTTTGAACAGCAAAAGAACAAGAACGGAAAAAAACACGGTTGTTCAATCCAATTGAATAGTAGCTGTTCAATTAGGTTGAACAAAAACCATTCAAAAAGTTCGAATAGAAAAATAATAAAAATGCAAAGACATGGCTGTTCAATTCGATTGAACAACAACTATTCAATTAGATTGAACAACATCTATTCAAAGAGTTTGAACAGGAAAATAATAAAAATGCAAAAACACGGCTGTTTAATCCGATTGAACAGTAGTTGTTCAACTGGATTGAATCAGTAGTCGTTCAAAGAGTTTGAACAACAAAATAATAAAAAAGCAAAAACATGGCTATTCAATCTGATTGAACAACAACTATTCAATTAGATTGAACAACAGCCGTTCAAAGAGTTTGAACAACAAAATAATAAAAACACAAAAAAGCGACTATTCAATCCGATTGAACAACAACTGTTCAATTGGATTGAATCAACAGCCATTCAAAGAGTTTGAACAGAAAAATAATAAAAATGCAAAGACACGGCTTTTCAATCTGATTGAACAACAACTGTTCAATTAGATTTAACAGCAACAGTTCAAAGAGTTTGACTAACAACAAAAAAATAAAAGAGAGAGAGAATACATTTTTAGGCATGAAGAATGTACACAAAATAGGAACTAGGAATTGTAAAGAAATTATATACATTATTTACAAATGACATTAGCAAACTTCTCATGTACTTGAGGTTGTGGGGTTATCACCCCCTCCAGCCGTAACTCGAATGGTAGGATCGTTTCGTACCTGCTGGAAAAAATATTTCTTCGTGAGAGGTTTGCAATACAAGCGCACTCTGTGTCCATTTACGTGAAATTTAGAACCAGGCCCATCTATGGTGGTCAAGGTGAGTGTACCATTATTGTGTACTTCTTGAATTTCTTATGGACCGAGCCACCTTGTTTGCAATTTTCCTGGAAAATATTGAAATATGGAGTCATAGAGGAGTGCCCAATCTCCTTTTTGAAATGTCTTCTTCTTGATGAGGCTATCATGCCATTTAGCTTGCTTCTGTTGGACGATCTCTTTTCACTGCAGAGCCAGTACCATATTTCGTCTAACTCGTTTATTTATTGGAACCTTTTAATCTGGGCTTCTGCTAAATCCAACCCTACTGCCTAGGCTTTTCTTAGAGTCTTGATCTCAAACTCAATAGGGAAAATAGGCTCTCTCCCAAATATTAGATGATATGGGGAGCATCCAGTGGTGTTCTGCCAAGTTGTGTGATAGGTCCATAAAGCTTCTGGTAATCTGGCGGCCCAGTCCCGACGATGTGTTGATACAGTTCTGGTAAGAATTGCCTCCAAAAATTTGTTGGTGCTTTCCACCTGTCCATTTGCCTGCAGGTGGTAAGGAGATGTAACTCTATGGATGATATGATTATTTTTTAGGGTGGTTTTAATTTTATTACCTACGAACTATGCCCCCCCATCAGTTATCACTTCACATGGAAAACCATATAATACAAACAGCTCAAAAAGGAAATTAATCATAGATTCCTCTGTGGCTCTTGATAAGGCCACTGCTTCTACCCACTTTTTTATGTAATCAGTGGCAACCAATATGTAAGTTTTTTGGTTTGATGGTGGGTTGAATGGCCCAACGAAATCTAGTGACCACCTCTCAATTGGTTCCATCACTAGTTGTGGCTGTAGTGGCATTTCATCTGTTGACCTGGGAAGCCCATTCTTTGGCAGCTATCACAGGCTTGGACATATTTTTTTGCGTCTTTGAAAATTGTAGGATAATAGTAGCCTAATTGTACACTTTTTTCCCTGTTCTGCGATCTGTGAAATGGCCACCACAAGGTTCATCATGATAGGCCCATAAGATGTCATAGATTTCGTCCTCCCTAAAGCATCTGTGTATGTGCATATCATCCCTCGTATGGAAGAGGTATCCACCTACCCAATAGAACCTTGTGTTGCGCTATACAATTAGCTTTTTTTCTCTTGATGTTAAGTGCCTAGGAAAATTTCCTACTGCCAAGTAATTCGCCACGTCTACATACCAAGGCTTTTTTACCGCTACCGCAAACAAATGTTCGTAAGGAAACTGGTCATCAACTACTAGCGTATCGTCCATATTTGGAACCCTAGACAGGAAGTCTACAACCACGTTTTCTTTTCCTGGACGATCCTTGATAGTTATGTCAAATTCCTATAGCAGCAACAACCAATGAGTTATTCTCCCATTCATGATTAGTTTATTAGCTAAATATTTAATGGCAGAGTGATCAGTATACAGGAATACTTGATAGCCAGCTATATCATTTCTAAATTTATTAATAGCATAAATGATAGTTAAGAACTCCTTCTCAGTCACTGTATAATTTAACTCGGTAGGAGTGAGATTTTTTCTAATATAATAAATAGCATAAGGCTTTTTTTCTTCTTCTTGGCCAACAACTGCCCCTATTGCAGTGTCAGATGCATCTGAAGATATGTGGAAAGGCAGTTTCCAGTTGGGTCCTCGTAGAATTGGTGCTGTTGAGACCAGTTTCTTTAAATCTGTAAAAGTGGTGTCACATTTATCAGTCCAGTGGAATTCAACATTTCCAGTCAATGCATACAAAGGTGCAGCGATTTGTGAATTTTTTTTTATAAATCTGCGATAATATCCTGCATATCCCAAAAAACTGCGTACCTCTGTTTGTGTACAAGGTGTGGCTAATAGAAGGATTACTTCTATTTTTGTTGGATCTACCTATATTCCAGCTGCAGAGATGTAGTGACCTAGGATCACTCCCTCGGTCATCATCATGTGACACTTTTCATTGCTTAAACATAGTCTAGTAGCGATGCATCGCTCCAACACTTTTTCTAATGTTTTTAAAGCTTGATCAAAGTCCTCACCATATGGTGTGAAGTCATCCATATAGATTTCAAGTCATTCATTTATTAAGTCAGAAAAAATGCTAATTATGGCTCTTTGAAATTTTGCTGGGGCATTACATAACTCAGATGGTAAAACTCTATAAGAAAAAATACCCCATGAGCAGGCAAAGGTTGTCTTATCCTGGACTTCAGGGGCTATCTGGATTTGATTGTAGCCACTGAACCCATCAAGAAAGGAGAAGAACCACTTCCCTGCCAATGTTTCAAGGACTTGGTCAATGAAAGGGAGAGGGAAGTGGTCTTTCTGTGTTTCTTTATTCAGTTCTCTGTAATCCACATAGATTATCCATTTCCCATTCTTTTTAGGGATGACTATGAGAGGTGAGATCCATTTTCTATATAAAATAAGATAGATGAAATTTACATCCAGTTTTTGTAACTCGTCTTTTACAACATCCTTTAAGTGTGGGTTCAACCTCTGCTGAGCTTTTCTAATGGGTTGAGCTTCCTTATCTGTATAAATGTGATGGGTGCAAAGCTGGGGATCTAAACCCTTCATTTCTAGGTAGTCCCAAGCAAATTCCCCTTTATGCTTCTGTAGAACTTTTATGAGCCTTTGCTTTTGGTTGCTATCCAAATTGTTATTGATGTTCAGGATCTTCCCTAGCTCAATCTCAATGGGTGTGCTATTACTCACAGTGGTTGTGGGAATATATTGATCGTCAAGGTCCGTTAAGGGGTCCTCTTGAACTCCATCTTCAAGAACTGTTTTCAACATTTGGAATTTTAATTTTTCAGACGAGGGTGGCTAGTTCATAAAATTATTGATTACATCGTCCTCAATTTTATTTTTAAATTTGAGAGCTTCTGATAATGTCAGAGGTGGACGAACGTTTTTCTCCCAATATGCATATGGATGTTTGTGAATTTTTACCATGGGTAAGCTAGGTTTGGCCGGAGTTAAATAATGATGTTTTTTATGGAGTCTCCTTTAGTGATGGTCATGTTGCCTGTTCGACAACCTATGTAAGCATTGGATGTTGCCAACCAAGGTCACCCCAGAATCAATGGGTGCCCGTCCATCCTGTTCTTTGGGTTAATAACTAAGAAATCGGCTGGATATTCCCATGAGTATACTGAGACCAGGATGTCCTGCACTATTCCTTCTGGTCTGATGACAGACTGGTCGGCAAGCTCCAACAACATAGTCATTGGTTCTAATGTTGATATGCCTAGCTTTTCGTAGGTTTCCATAGTTAGGATGTTAATGGCCGACCCTAAGTTGACCAATGTGTTTGGAAATGAATGTCCAGTGATCTACACAGTTACTATGGGATTTCCTGGGTCTTCATATTTTACGAGTGGTTCCTTACCCAGTAATAAGTCAAAAAGCATCCCTACCACATGAACGGTGGGCACAACCTTTGTTTTTTTTTACTTTCTTTTTCCTGCATAGCTCTTTAATTTTTTTTTCATAGATGGGAATGTCTTTTATGGCCTGGAGAAGAGGAATTTTGAGACAAAGGTTTATTAACTCACCCAGGATGTCAAAATATGGAGAGGCTATAGGTCTAGGCAGAGTTAACGTTTCAGGGAATGGAGGTGAAAATACACTAGGCTCTTTAGGCCTCCCTTGGTCACTCGTTTCCTTCTCTTTCCCTCCCTCTGTTTCTGTTAAATTTTTCTGGCTAGGTTCCGTTGAAGTCCCAAGGTTGGATTGAGGTGGGATTGCAACTTTTGTTGGTGATATAGTATGTCCTGATCTCAACCTTAGTTCATTGCATTTCCTTAGTCTAGTGTCAGGGTGTGGATCTTCTATTATCAGGATCAGCTAAACCAGTCTGTTATTGGGATTAGGACTGGGTTGAGCTGGTAATTGAGGACGTAGGTTAGGCCGGGGGTTGTGCTGAATTGGGTATGGAGCCAGAAGTGTAGGTTGATTTTGGGCCCCTGGACCTATTGGTATGTTGGTCATTCCCAGGGGTCGCTTCTAATTATGAGGCTAATTAGTGGTTTGGGAAGGGGATGCTGGCCACTGGACTTGGTACAGAGTGTTTTTCCAATAAGGAGGGGAACAAGGAAAGCTTTCACAATTATTCCCTGGTGAAGGTTATGCTGGCTAGGGTGGTATAGGGAATGACTGGGTCGACCAAGTAGAGAAAGGGTTTTGATTTTTCCAAGCTGTTGAAGGGTTTTTCTAGTTAAACTATTGAGGAGAAAATAACTCCCTTAATCAGTGTAGCTTTTAAGATGTCTTTGGATAGTGTAGTATATGAAGATCTTTGTAGATTGTATTGAAATATTTCTACATATTCCTGTAATGTTTCATTGTCCCCTACAAACATATTGAAGATTTCATTTTTTAGTTCTCGAGTCCAGCAATAGTCTTGATATTTATTAAGAAAAATTTTCTTCATCTGGTCTGAGTTATTGATTGTTCCCCCACCTAGCCCCATGAACCAGTGTAAGGCCACTCCCTTTAAAGTAGAGGGGAATAGCTTTAATTTATGAGGGTCGGTGGTGTAGTCATACCCCCTGCATAGGATATCGAATTCAAATAAGAATGCATTAGGATCTTCTGTGGTCAGCCCATGGAAGGTGGGGATGCTTTGTAAGGGGATAGCTTTCATAGGGGCATTTGCAACATGATCAATGATGGGATACTCCAACGTTGATGTCTACCTCTGTTTCTGGTTTTGGTTGTTTGCCGTTTGATCAAAGATGTGCCAGTAATATTCAAGAATTTCTTGTTATGGAGGAGTAATTTCGGGGGGATTGGGAGGTGAATATAGAGGAAATTTTACAGCACTTCCTTAGTCTGGGATACCGAGTATTTCTGTCTCGAACACTCCTTTAGGAGAATTAGGCTTGGAAGCTGCTATTTGTATTGCATCGCTAGTTTCTCCTTCCCCTTCCTGTAAGTTACAAGAACCTCCCTCTCTCAAAGGGTCAGTACCTATATGATTGGTAGTTTGAAGGCTTAGCTTTGATCCTTCTGTCTTACTATGAATCTCAGCATGGGCTATAGACGGTGAGGCTGCTGCCTAAGGGAGAGTAGTAGGACTTTGATTGGGAATGATTCTAGGTCCTACGGATGCCTGGGATTTAGCTTTCTTAATGATTTTATCTATATATGTTGTTCTTCCAAGGATCACCGGTCCCTTGGATTTTGGGGATTTTTGTGGATGATTTTGATCTGTTTCAATCTTTTTCTTCCTATTCATAAAACAAGGGCACCTATTCTACCAATCTTTACACTATTTGCTGAGAAGCAGCTATGGAGCAAGCATTTTGCTTACTGGTATGTAGGTTCTTACCTCTCGTTTTTAATACCCAATTATTTACAGCAATGGACAAAGGTAAAATATATCACTCTTAACACCCTCCTCGGTAATGGCCAAAAATGTCGGTTCACAAAGGTGGCTTATTGTAGGAAAACTCTAGGTTCCTCATTCAATTGTCAACCCAGGGTAAGTCTTTTTATTTCAAGAGTGTAAGCACAATATATGCAAGTGAGATCGAATGATAGCTACTCTATGATGTTTACGAAAGGGATTCTCTAATTCTCGAAGTTCAGTTAATTCAAAGAGACATGAAAATTCCATAATGCAGCTAACTACTCTGCCTCACTTTGAAGGAGAGAAACTTTATAATTGAACAACACAATGATGGATTGAACATCAACTTATCAAACTGAACAACAACTTAAGTGAATTGAACAACAACTTATCAAATTTAACAACAATTTAAGTGACTTGAACAACAACTTGAATAAACTGAATCAACAACTACTTATATAATATTGCAATGGAATTCTCTTTACAAACTGACTAATTGACATCTTACTGTGCATAATCAAGAATTGGACGTCTTATCATACTTAAAGGAATAATCTAATCTATGAATATGAATAGAATTGGTCGGTAATTATTCTACGATTCGTAAATCGACTGCAAAGCACTGAGAGAAAATGAAAGCATCTAACATCGATAAAGCATTATTACAAATCCAAAAGCATGAATGCAGTAAAATATTAAATCAAAAAGCATGAATTTTACTACTCTGATGAAAGAAAAACCATAATTTTATTGCGTGGAGAAGTAATTTACAACCGCATCAGGTAACTGGAGATTGATTCTGTAATTAATGCACAACACGAAAGCTATCAAAGAACTCCCAGAGGTTGGGCCTAGAACACCAGAAGATCTAATGCAATGAAAAACTCAAAATATGACTGTTCAAAACATCAAAACTCTTTATTGAATCAAAAGATAATACAGGGGTACAATCGAATAGTTCTGTCCTGAAGCGTTGATTACAGAAGGGGAAAAATTATCTTTCTTGTTCATCCTTCATTCTTTTAAAGGTGTTTTCACACAGTGAGTCAATATTCTCTAGAAGACAGCCTGCTACGCATGGCTATCATTTGGGCTCTCGAGCTTGGACCTGTCTTTCTATCTTCTTCCAGTTCCTGGAAGCTATTGCGATTCCATGAGTCCGTTCCTGCTGTTTGTCTTCCATTTAACGTTGGCTCAACTGCTCTTTTTTCCTATATACAGAGATAAAATGAGTCAAATTTCCATTATAAAAGTGTTTCGCTTTGTCGTTAGTCCACTTTCCCTCATTTTCATAAAACTTTTCTATCTTTATTGTTTAAAATGAGAGAGAACTACCAAATCTATGTCACAATTCAAAGGGATTATAGGTGAAAACATACCTTAATTCCAGCCCAACACATGCTATACGGAAAATGAGAAATACATGAAAAATGTTATTGGAAACACATTTTTTCATGTATTTCTCATTTTTCGTGTAGAAGGTTCCATCGAAAGTATGCAACATGTGTACTCTTTGGATGAGGAATTAATTTTTTCATCCAACAAGTACTCCCAATTGTAATATGAGTAAAACCTTAGGGAGATAAGTTGAAAATACAAGTTGAAAAAGTAGTTCATTATTTTATTATTTTTTAATATTTTTACTTTTTTACTCCAAAAATGGTGAATCATCCCCCATGGTTGACATCATCATCTTGAATCCTATTGGTGCTTATAAAGTTTATTTTTGTTGTACATTTTTCTGAGGAGGCCCATTTTAGACCTCAAAATTCCCCTAATGGACCCTTGGTATTCAAATTACCATGGTGTAAATTATGTACGTGAATTTTCTTCATAGTACCTACGAATGTACGAGGCCTTGCTTCACAACCTACATATACTTTCTCAAACTTTGTCTTTACCATCCATCTGTCATTGAATTGTCCTTTATCTGTAGCATCCTATTATCACAATGTTGACATATTTATCAAGTAGGTTTCCATCAAGGGCAACACATTAGCTATAATGGCAACAATGGTTCCATATTTGATTTTTTTAAAATAAATTCCTCTTAATCCCTTACCAGATCTAGATTGAATGTGTGAATACTTCTTGCATAAATCACAATTTTTTTCATTTGGTATATGTATCCTTGTCCTAGAAAATTCAAAATATTCATTGACTCATCCAAAATTCCTCGTAAAAATATAGTCCTGATAGTGCCAGGATACGATATATGTTTGGACCTTTGGAGGCTATATAAGAACCTTTCGAGATAATCCTCCAAAATTTCATCTTCACATTATGTCATTCTAAAATTATCATCCTGCAATTCATTAGCTTTACAATACTCGTGATATTTTCCAAGGAAAAATATTTTCATCTCATCCCGAGTATATATGGTATTTCCCCCTAGCCCCATAAACCAACGTAAGGCTGAGTCCTTAAGGGTAGTGGGGAAAAGTTTGAATTTATGGGAATCTAAATAATAATATTAACTACTACACAATACATCTTATTCGAAAATAAAAGCATCAAGATCTTCATGCACCTTACTATGAAAATGAGGGAGAACCAATGGCGATTTTTTTTCATCTGCACAATAGCATTAGGATCCATGATTGGAAATACAAAAGTGAGCTCTCCCTATGGTTTTTTTTCACCAAATCCTTCACCATTTCCATCTTCATGATCTTCCATATCTTTCCCTCCAAGTAAAATGTATCTCATGTTGATTGAAGGTTGATTTTTGTATGAAGACTCAGCCACAAGGGGAGAATTAGTTGCAAAGCTCACCTTCTTTTCCCTTGCTAGTTGAGAGACATCTGAAATTTTTTTTATAGCATCCAAATTCAAGTATTGGCCTAGTTATTTTGAGTGTACCTAGAGTTTTTACCAGAAACGGGCTCAATGTGAGAAAAAGGGCTTTCCAAATTATTAATTTTTCCTCTACCCTTCCTAGGTTTTGGACCTATACCCCTCTTAGTCATTCATATTGAAAAAAATAAAATGCAATCAGAAAAATAAGTAAATACCATTAAAATCACTTGTTGGAATAAAATAATTCAAATCCATCAAATTTTGTAGATATTTAAAAAAATCATACCTATAACAATCCCTTCAAGTGAAAATTAACCCTCCTAAAGAGCAGCAAATAGAGGCACACATGCTAAAAAAAATAACAAAAAACCTTACATATAATTCTAAAAATAATTCACTCAAAATTACCAAAATCCTTCCCTAGTGCCTCCCTAATAATGGTTCCAAAATGTTGGTTGTAGTATTTTTTATACAAATGGACCGACATTTAATATCAATCAGGGATTTGTAGACTTTGAGGTGTAATACTAGAAATGCTTGAGAAAGACCCTAAGAACCTGCAAATCAAATCCCTACTCTATTTTTTTCATCAACACCCTTCTAGGCTCCCACAAACAATAGTTAAATCCCTGGTATTCTCCCTGCAAATAACTCTAGAAGTTTATTAGAAAAAAACCCTAATTATTAATAAATTTTGAATCTGATCATTAACGTCTTAACTAACTGAGAAAACCAAGCATAAATACTATCTTGATAAGTTAGGAAACAAAAAAGTGAAAACCCTATACAATTCAAGCACTTCTCATGGCAAGAATGGCACTCAAATCAAAATGAATGATTAACCCTATTGTGAATCTTGCACTCTTGTTCTATCACCACTTAACCCTGTGTAAAATCATGAAAATAAAAGAATGGACTCAAATATGCTTATGGTGTTATTAATTCAACCAAATGCATTAACTATCTAAACATGCACTGCATGCATAGATGAAAATATCCTCTCTCTAATATAATATCCTCACAAACTCATATGCACACTCCAATAATTTTTTTACTTCTTCAACCAAATATCAAGGCTGGAAATACTATGCTATCAATACATTTTCAAGAAGGATTCCAATCGCAGACCCTATAAATACAAATCAATACCCTGCAAGAAATTTTTTAGAGAATATACAAAGGCAGGGTATTGAAGATACAAGTCAATATTCAGTAGACTACTATTCAAAGATCTTATAGATGTATGGTTTTATGTATTAAATTCCCTTTATGCAATAGTAAATGTTTATCAAAATTCACAAGTGTATTTTTTGCATGAGTTGAGATCATTATTTCAAAAGAGTGAATATGCATGCTTTATGAATAAAACAACATAAAATGAATGTGCAAGTTTTTTTGAATTGGGAAACCACAATTATTAAATTTGTACAATATGTTTCACATCAATGCAACATGAATTGAGTAATAATATCACAAGGTTTACATTAAAGTTCAATCCAACTAATGGTTCCATATCTCTCTTAGTTTATTGCAACTTGTGTCATTATACATCAACAAGCTTTAGGTCCAATAAGTATAAGTTAAAACATGATACTTTCCATATCTTAACAAGTTTATTGACTTATTCAAATACAACTGAAGATCTTGTTATGTTATTTACAAACCCAAGTTATAATTTGAAAATGGTCTTGAATGTGAAAAGCTCCGATACACTTACAATGTGATAGAGGATAATGAGTTTTTCTATATATCCAGCTCTTGTGTCAATATTTCCTCAAGAGTTGTAGATATTCATTGTGTTGTGTTATACCTTTATATTGAAACTTCATTGAAAAACTACAAATCATTGACAAAATCAAAACCATAAGATAGAACTCGCATCAAACTGTTGGACAAATAAATCATCTCAGAGCATATGAAAAAGTGTGGTTAAAACTTATGATCATTGGTCATACCGTTCGTCATATAATATTTTTTTCATGAATATTTGTCACACTCATAACCATAAACCTCCAGATCTAGATGTGAAATGACTATAAGTGAAGAGTTGTGTAAATTTTTAAGAGACAAACCATAAAAATTATACACACCTAATTATTAGATCTAAAAACAATCCACAATAGTTAACACACCAGAATACCAAATAAAACACACACCACTCAATAGATTAACAAACCACTCAAATAGATAAATAAGAAAGAGAGATAACGAGTTATATTGGTCGAGCCCTAACCAACCAACTTGCATCCTCTATAAATAACTTAGATCACAGAGTAAATGTAATCATCAAATACACTATAAAATGAGATAGAAGTTGGAATTAAAGGTTTTGTATTAAATATTACTCACTATTTTGTTACATCATAAGATAATGTCTCATATCTAGTAAAAAATAGAGCGACACTCAAACACTAGACCAACAACATGACAATATTGTAGTATTGTTACGTAGGCACAGGGTTGTAGCTCATCTTATATAAGTTTTACAATACATATTTGGTTGTAAAAAGCCAATCAAGTACAAAGCAAGATAGTTGAATATCCTAACAATCTGTAAGAAATTTTTTTTTATGGAGTCATAGTATAAAAAAAGGGATCATAGATATGGTGTGTGAGGAACTTAAAAATTAGTTATTCTTTCTCTGTCCTAGGACTAACTATGATTGTGGTAGGCACGCTTTGACCTTGAACTGGCTCCATAGAGATCTATGAAATGTGTAAATGTTTATTAACCATCAACCCTCATGGCATACTTTGATATCAAAGCAATCCATGCATCCATTTCCTCATTGCAGGATCTATATACATAGTGAAAGAACTGCACAATCCTTAGTTAGTGACATATTAACAATCATATACCTTATAAAACATAGATACGAAGATGAATTTAATTAAAAATAAATATTTACCTATAAACTTTTGAATAAAATGAAAATTGAGAAGAAATATTCATAATTTCATCAAAAGGATGTGGAAGTGATTGGTAAAGTTTCAAAATTGGTGAAACATGGGAACAAAATAGGGTAGCATAGGGGTGAAAATGGAACAATTTGTGGACCTGACAACCCTCCAAATTTTACATTGACAACATTCTCTCTCTTACCATGTTAGCATATAACAACTTAGCATGTTGATGTGACATATGCACCATTTCACGTAAGTATCCCCACTAGATATATACCTTCCCCTATATTATTGATGCAAACATCGAGAATTGGGACAATCATTTAACATTATGTCAAACCCTCAAGTGAATCATTGAAGTGACGATTGATCATCAATGAAATCCTTTGACATTGTGTCAACCCTCGAGTAAATCATTAATGCAATCCTTCAACATTGCGTCATCCCTCAATTAAATCACCAATGTGATCATTAATAACTAGCACAATTATTTGACATATTTTCAAACCTCAAGTAAATCATCAATGACGATTCCTTCCACCATCAGTCGAAAACATTGACTCATTCTCATACCAAACCACTAATAAATATTTCAGAGGAGTATTGATGACCTCCCACATGCCCTGATCCATGTCATAATTTGCATTACCATGTTACTATTATGGTCCAGCCACATGGCTATGCCACATAAACTTCATACTACCATGTGGTCCTTTTCATGTCATCCACAAAGAAACCTATAAAGTTTCAATAATTTCATTAATTATTGATGGAAAATATAATTTTTCCATCATGATTCACTCTATCTATTTCCCAAACATCGATGAATTTATCGAATTTTCAATGGATTTACCAAGGAATAAATGGATTGCCAAATTGTTGACAAAGTATCTAAGTGTTGATGCATTACCCAAGTGTGGATGGATTAGAAAAGTGTTGATGGGAAACAAAAGTTTCGATGGATTTACCAAAGTTTTGATGGATTTACCAAAATTTCTATTGAAAAATTCAAAGTGTCAATGTCTTCACCAAGATTTGAAAGAAAATAATATTTCTACAATATGATTACTCCGTCCATTTCCCAAACCACCAATGGTTTTGTCAGGCATCTGCAAAAAAAGTATTTTTCCACTATGATTGCATTTAATAGATATATAATCATTGTTAATGCCAACACTTTTCACTACCATTGAGAATATTTAACATTGTTCCATAATTATTGAACAAAAACGTACATGAAAATGCCTCCAAACATGAAATTAGACAAAAAATTCTTAAAATATGGATAGATAAATTCTTACCAAAACTCCATTATGCTAGCAATATTTGTGTAGAAGTATATAATGCAAGATATAAATGAAAAAATTTCTTTTGAAAATGAATCAATTTTGGTAAGTAAATAACTTCTTATCAAGAATTACTAATCCTCTAATATTCATGAAAATATTTCTAGAGTATATATGAATAATAAATAATAAATAATGATTTTTAACTTCTTGAACTAATTTATCCAAATAATTCATTAAGCTATAGAAAATAACCAAATTCTTACCCATACTTATCACACCTTAAGTATACATGTAAATATATGCATATTAATACATATCGGTGCTACATACATACACACATACATACATAAATTCGTATGCATATACACATACATGTGTATGTGTAATGAAAGTTTCCTTTGCATGCTTAACCAAAGGCTCAGACCACATAGAACCAAGAATCATACCCATGTTGATGAAGAGACATAGGGAAGAATAAAATGATTGGCTTATATGTATTAAAACCAATGATATAGACTACATAAATTAAATATATTTGATGCCATAAGGGCCAAATTTCTTTGAGGCTAGCCAGTCCTGAAAACACCTTTGCAGAGAAAACCTTCAAGTTATCTTAACCATTGATCAACATAAATTCCAACTATATGAACATGAAAATCATTCCCACAAGGGTGTGCATGGTAAAAAGTATATCCAAAAGGCTCTAAGGGCTTTCATTCAACTCTTCAAGTAGATTACAAAAGATAATTAATTATTTAGAGAAACTTATATCCATTTCTTTTAGATGTTCTAAGAAGATTTTTTTATTGTGGGGTTTTCACAGTGCATTATATTAGATATCATTTTTTGGGATTCGACTGCGTTAAGTAATTCATTCATCTATTACCATTTCACGAGAGGTATTCGTAACTAACTACTTTCTAATAATTTTTGAATTGTCCACTTACCACTCATTGCATCAGGTGATGCTCATAGGGGTGAAGAAGTGGGATTGAAACTAGTGAAATGAATCACATAACATCAATCATCACTTCTGGGGCTTGCACCCGGTAACCAAGACTTACAGGGAGGTCACCCATCTTACGTATTCTTTGCCATAAAAACTAATTATTTTACTCTTAGATTCAATTTTTTCAATCCATATGGACAACCTACCTTTAAGCAAAATTTCTAAATGTAACACTCCCTCCCACCCCCCTTGTACATTCTCAAGTAGTGGGAGGTGTTAATTTTTGGTTTTAACTTGACCTACAAGATTTTTTATGAAGATGGAGTTACAAAAATCCTCTTCTTCCAGCTTCATCAAAACCAAAAACAAATTTGACCATCGCATCCATCTCATCAAGAAATTTTCACGATATAAATTTTATCTCAATAACATCACGATCAAAAGTTATTCCCTTCTAAATTTTGACCAATTATATGGAGCCACATCAACATTCAACTGCTACATGACATCCACATGGATCCTATCTAGCCCACATGGAAACATCAATCAACATAATGCAATACTTCCACGTCATCATAGTATTACCACGTGGCATCCACATGGAACAACCATGTCATCTCAACATGGGTCCACATCATCGTGGGTTCATATGTGGCATTCACATGGCCATTATCAAACACCTATGGCACTGTCACGCCAACCTAAGGGGTCCACTTCATCGTATGTATCTAGAGTCCTCCAAGTGGACCTTTCCATGTCGTATCAGGTGCAGGGCCCATTAGTCCTTCCCTTGTGTGTTTACAACATTTTTCTTTGTTATCTGATTAATGGGTAATCCAAATTGATAACGCTGTGCCAACTTTGTTAAACTATTGTACCCCAAAATTCCTAAATCTACTTCTCATCAATAACAAGTTTGGCCCAAAATTCATCTGAGCCTCAACAAGGGATGCAATTATTACCACTCATGGATCCAAGACTATTGCATATATTCCAACATGCAAGGATAAGGTCCAACCATTGAGCCCCAATGAAAACAATAGAACCTTCACCACACACTAGATGCCCAGATCTTGGATGTGGGCCCCTTGGAAAATTAATCCAGCATTGGCCACATCTAGCATGTCACAAACATTAAAACCTCCACCAATCCTTTGATTCCCAAATCAGTAGATGTGGGCCTGAGGATGTGAACTATGTTTCTTAGGGAAATTTTATCGAGTTCCAAATATGGGCCATCCATAAAGATATTATGCCTTATCTACCCAGATGCCCAAATGCAGTTTTTGCTTAGAAGAGGTATCCAAACCTAGATAATATATAAGCCTCTATGCAATGTGACCCCTATCGACCTCTAGACTCCAAAAATCAATGAATTTTCTACAAAAGCACTAATCTATGGAAAGGATAGAAATAAAGGGGTTTTACCATGATTTCTAAGGACTAAGGCCATATGCTCAAAATGCCAATTTTCCTTAAGATAAATCCCAGGGTCTAAAAAAAACCTTAAAATATATTGAGCCATGTCTAGAAGGAGATTAAGGATACCGATAAGACCAAATTTACACCAGATCCAGAATAGAAGAAATACATGGCTCCACAGGCCAATTCCCTAATTTTAATACAATCTAAAATGAAGTATGCCCAATTATCTAACTCTGCTACTTGTGGGGCATTAGTTGACTATAGGATGCCTTCAATCATCCTCAAGGAAGCTTAAAGGTGTGCATGATTACATAATAGAGTTTCAAGTTGTGCATTAAACATTGTACCTCAAGGTATTACATTGATTACAATTCTCAATCACAGTAATAGCATAAGTGTGAACAATTGACAAATTGACCACTTCATTCATGAAAAAATTGTCCTCGACATTAATCACACATTCGTTGAAATCATAACATAAAAAAATACTATGAAAATATTGAGTTTGACATAAAAATTAGCCATACAAAACATTCCATATAACCAAAGACACAATAACTTGTTGTCAACCATGAACATGCAATGATTAGAGATAATAATTCAAGAGGCATACATAACTACATATCAACCAATAACATAACAAGCATTGTCATAACTCAAAATCGAATATGCTTAAACCATCATATTTATCTCAGTGAGTTAAATTAGTTGGCAATTGAAAGAGGGAATCCCACTCTCCACCCAAACATAGGCTAGCTACACTACAATATTTCTTGCAACTAACCACCCCCAAGCCATATTTATAGCCCGAGGAAATGTTCACGTAGGGGATATTTCATACAAATTCTTTGATCAAACACTTAGGAGATGGAGTCCACTACCCAGATGGTTCATCAACTACTCTATAGTAGTAATCACCCTAGTGACCAACTTACTCTTTGATTTTTATTACAAAAGGCTTCACACAAAGTCTAAGGGGGTATACCACTCAACTCCAAGAGTTGAATACACTACGAAGGTGTTTAATAATCTAGTTAGCAAGCACTAAGTGGTTCATCAACCTAAATGCAAGCATGAATTAGTTTAGTAGCAAAATTGTAAACATTAGAGGTAGCATAATTCTCAGTGCTAGGGATTGATTGCAATATAAGGGTGGTTCATTAGCTAGTTAGAAAACACTTAGTGAGTACCAAGTGGTTATTCAACCTAACTACAAGCACCCGATGGTTTTAATTAACCCTTATTCAAGCACTTACTGGTTCATCAACTAAATGGAAAACACTAAGTGTTTATTCATCAAACGATAACCATCAAAGGTAGTATACTGCTTAGTTCCTAGGATTGAATCCAACATGAGGTTGGTTCATCATCCAATTAACAAGAACTTAGAAAGAGCTAAGTGGTTCAATTGGTTGGATCCACTCAAAAGGGTCTTTCATCATCGACTTAGAAAGAACTTAGCTAGCATTAAGTGGTTCATCAGTCTAACTACAAGAACATGGTGGTTCAAGAAACAATTTGGCAAGAACTTGGTGGTTCGTCATCCAAACGACATGAACTTAGTTGTTAAATCCAATCACCGAAATTTACAAAGGAAAAATAGGATTACATAAGGATTCCAATGGCCTTAAACATAATCATAGGAATAAAAACCTAAATCCACAAATCTCTTGCTCAATATTACAGGGCACAATCTCAGAGTTAGCTCCAATGTTTCTTAGTAAATCACATCATACTCCTGGCTTCCACACTATCCATAAAAATTCAGTAATCATTTTGTTCTCTAGGAGGGTGATAATGGCCACACACTAAAACCAAAGAGAGTGAGAACAAAACTGTCACAGGACAAACCTTGATAGTCACAATGCAAAGCAGGTAAGCTAGCACAAGAAAGAGAGAGTGATCCTGATAGCACCATAGATACCTCATATACCCTTTGTTCTGAGTGCATATATATATAGTTTCTTATACTTCTTGATGTGATCTAAGAGACAGATAGAGAAAGAGAGAAATGACCTCCATTCTCTACATGTTTTCCCAAAGTGTATATTAGCTCTTCCAAGTGTTTTTTAGAGTGTATTTTGGCTCTTTTGCATTGTTTCTTGAAGTAGATGTATCTTTCATATATGAGAAGGAAAGGGGAATGGGCACTACCTTTCTTTCCACCACCTCAATCCAATACCTTAATGACCATCAATGACTCTGCCAACTCATTTTAGCCCCAATCACATCACATTAAACTTGTCAGATAATGGATTCTTGAATTTGCAAGAAACTTCACCATTTAAGTTGGATGGGTCAAGTCATGGATTTTAAAACCAAGTGAGAAAGCAACTAGCTTCAAGAATTAAATTTGGTTGGGAATGGCTTTAAAAGTAAAAAATAAGGAAAACTTCCCTTAGACCAAGGATTTGTAAGGCTATCCCTTCTTCAGTTCTATCAATTAATTAATTATTTTTTAACTAATAATTATCAGGTACTTAAGTAGAGGTTCAGCTAGTCATTTTTCTCTATGTTAGTGTGGAATCTATAATTTTAATTACAAGATTAATGGTATAACAATAGGATTTTACACCAAAATTCCTTTGCATGGCTAGTGGAAGGCCATATCTCATATTAAATATCCACTAGTAGTTTTCCACTAGTAGCTAGCCATAAAGATTTCCCAAGTGGATGAGAGTCAGTTTTTCCTCTATCCTTCTAGCCTTAAATTTTGATTCGAAAGTATTTTTATAACCTTATATTTAAGGAAAATAGGTGGTTAAGGCACATAAACATCCTTTATCCTCATTGAAACAATCACGCATACAACCACATATATAAATTCAATAATCATTCTTTCTTCTCAACAAGAAACCACATTTATTTATGCATTTTAATTCATAATTTTCATTTTAATGAATGAATAATTACATTACCAATTTAATCATAAAGATATTTATCGAAAAAATATTTATTTCTAGAAATTGATCTATGAAGGAATCTTTTCCACCCAACCCTAGGCTCAACTACACAACAACCTTTTATAGTTGGCCACCCACCAGCTGGGACATGATACTATAAGTTTTAAACCTCTTAATTAATGTAATGAATACACATATTCATAATAAACATTAAATTCAAAGATCGACAATCACATATTACATATATTTTTACCCTCGAAATCCAAACCAAGAAAACCAACAAATTATTTATAGCCACACCTCTAATTTTTATCATCATCGAGCTTCATTGTTTACAATGAAATGTATAGGATCTCGCATCCAAAAATGCTAATCCATTTAATCCATATTTAATTAAAACCTTCATTTCTTAACTAGAATTAGAAAATCATGGATTGAACAACCATGCACCACAAAACCACCAAAATTGAAAATTGCATATCAAAAACCAATGCAAAAATATACCATTTTTTCCTAGTTGTCAACCCTCCTACAATTCCATGAATAGGGGGGTTTTCACCCTCCATGACCACCTTGTTATACCTAGTGCATTTGAATCATGCATGGGGCTATTTTTTCAAAGAATATAACACATATGCAATGGATGCCACAAGGTGAAAAACCAATATCTTATTGCTAAATGGAATAGATTAAGGCACCTCTCCTTCACTACCATGAAAACATCAGAGAGCTAGCTAGCATAGTAATACAAAAATCCCTTCACTGCTGTATAGTCCCTCTATGATTTCATTGCATATATATTATCATGCTCACACATCATGCATAAAATTGTGACCTCCTCTCTTCAAATAAGTTCCACAACTCCCTTGTTATTATTTGGCATACAAATTCATTTTTAGAGAGCCTAAACACATTGCATTCACTCAAAACTTTTTAAAAATATTTTCACTTAGGGTTAGAAACATTCTACTAGTGATTTTTTTGCTCCATTCATTTGCATGTCTCTTTTCTCTCTACGTATGGATAAATTCCTCTATAAGAAAATGTTTCTCATCCTTTTCCATTCAAGGTTCTCTACCCCCTTCCAAACTTATCCATATTTCATTCATTATATTATTTTACAAACCCTCATTTACCTCAATCTTCTAAGAAATCCAAGCATCAATTTCAAAATAAAAATAATGTATTTAACCCATTCCTTTAATTGAATTCAAAAGCAACATTTTAGTTTCCACTCCAATTTCCACAATTATGAAGGGGACCATTCTGACTACCTTATCATTGACAATCGATGTGTTACTTGGAAAGAGGGAAAATGTTCATATTTAAATTTTATTTTCATGGAAAGGCTTTCGCAAGACAAGTTCCAACAACCCTTCATTGTTTCTCCACTTGTGGTATCATAGCTTGTGCCAGTGCTCATATGTTCCTAGTTGAACATGTCAACATATTCATTAATCGAAATTTAGATTACTTATATATTGTTCTGATAGTTGTACAAATGAAATGAAACTGAGGAGTGACATGTTGCTTGGCCTTTTAGAAGGACACCAATTTATATCCTTATGAACTATTTTCTTGCAATAGAAACAAGCCAAATATAATGCGTCACTTTTTTTATTTGTGATAAATATTGTCATCTCGGTTGCTTAGTCCCCTAAGTTTTAGAGAAAAATTGGGTGGTAGAATCATCGCTTCGCTATCCTCTTTAAAATCTCTACAAGTATATTTTAATGGTTTGCTACTAAATTATTTTCTAACTTTCCTTTCCTCCATGGGAATGGTTTCTTTCCCAATTCACCTTGTATTGAAAACCATATTTTTAGCTAATATTGTTTTTTTTTCATGTCCACAAAATCCTAGGCCTTTGTATTGGGCCTTATATTGAGCTACAATGTGGTATAGAATTCCTTGGCCTTTATTTCCTAGCATTTTGCCCTTGTATCCAATTTGACTCAATACCTTGGAACCAATGCCTCTAGTTTGATTTTTTAAATAACAAATTTCTCTTTAGAAAGAATCTTGGAAGGTTTTTCTTCCATGCTTGACTCTTTGTGGCATTGGATTCCACAAAAAAAATGGAAGGGGCTTGTTTGGTCTCTTGGATAGTTGTTTATATCATCTTAAAGTCCTCTTCCTTTGTTTTCAAATCTATTTATAGTTGATCAATCATTCAATGAACCACTTCTCTTGCCAATATTGTAATTGAGTGAATTTATCCCCTATTTGTAAGAGTTGCAATCTATTATTGTCTCATTTGACTCTCACAATGGTGAAGGAATACTAACATTTGGAAAGTTCATTTTCTATTTATTTTCTATATTCTAATGCCAACTATCCCCTTGGATCTACAGATTGAAGTCTCCTAATTTTTCTAACTTCTCCCTCTTCAAATATTTTCCCATGGAAGCTACTTCATGGTCTCTAATAAACATTATTTGATGCCATATGATCTGTAAATATAGGCTCATGGCTCATATATTTCACCAACACATATCTTCTATGGAATTAAAATTATTAAAGTTTTTGTTCTTACTCTAGTAATGTTGAAATCAAACTTATTTGTTGTTAATTAGTAATAAGCATGGAAGATAAATAATCTACTTTGGCTTCGAGGCCTAGTTTACTTATTGTGGAAAATCCAAATCTAATTTCAATTATAGACCATTTTGAATTTTGTTCATATCTATGAAGTTGCTACTACTAATTACCAATTATCATAGACATGTCTTAATTACCAACCCAAAAACAAATGTGGATACTAGTGGCTGAAACCCAACACAAAGAATCATGGGTAAATTTATTATGGTAGTTTAAGGTTTATTTTACTTTTCAACCTGCATTAGAAAAATTATAGGAACCAAATCACTTTCTTCTTTCCAATAAAGGGGAAATTGGACAATTGAAGAACATTATAATAAATAAACAATTATTGTGGGTTATGAAGAGGAATGCCCAACAAAAATACCAATCAACATAATTTGTAATGGTGTTATTATCTACTCAAGTAGAACAAATATATGGCTATAGGATTTTTAAACATGCTTAGCCTTGAATTGAATGGTCGTATTGAGTACTAAAAACTTGTACCATTCAAAAATTTGAGAAAATGAAAACAATTTGAATTAGAATTATAACTAAAGATTCCAACAATGTTAATGCATGATTAAGAATGTTTCCATTGGAATTTATTTTATGGTATGACAATAAATCAATATATATTAGTGTTGTAGTAGGTTATTAATACAATGACTAAGCAATGAGTATTGTACCAACAAATAAAATATTGTAGTGAAACATTGTGGTTTATACAAAGAAATCCAAAGCCTAATTTATTTAATGTAGGAGTTGAAGTGAATTGAAGAGATGATGAAAATACATTCAATATTTCTACCACCAAGTAGAATTTCAAGTTCTTATAGTTTGCATAATGTACAGAAAATATTAAAAAAGGAGCATTCAATAACACACCAATCTAAACACAGTGTAATGCAAAGATTGTTTCCTTGGAAACTCCAATGGAAAAAGTAGTCCTTATGATGATTTCATTCTTGCCTAGGAAATGGTTACAATGTTGAGCTTTGCACTCTCAACTAAGATTATGATGCATTATTATTCATTGACAAAATTATATATTGCTTTATATTATGATGCATTATTATTCATTGGCATGTTTTAGAGATTCATCTAGATTAATGATTCATTATTATTGATTGGCACATTTTAGAGAGTGCACTAGCTCAAAGATAGACTTGAACTTTGTATAATCATATTCTTCTATGAGTCCCTCATTATCCACTACTACCTTTCTCCTTAATTTCCTCTCAAGATATCTCCTTCATTGAATGCATTCCCTTCTTCTCCACCACCTTCATATTTACCAGGTTTCCTTGGAGGCACAACCATCACAATTGTTCATTTCAAATTTCAAGGGAAAAGGAGTTTTGGACTATTCACTTAAATTTTCAAAATCAAACTATGTTATTAGAAAAATAAAAAGAAATATTAGTTAGAGGACCCATTTTGGATCAAGAATTTTTATGATATTTCAAGTTGTGGTCATAATATAAATTTCTATAAGTATTGATAGAGTTATGGTAGTTGAAAATATATTGTCTTGAAACCCTCATTGCATTTTGACTAATAATTTTGAGGAATGACCCTTTTTTGCTTGAATGCTTTGGTTATTAGGGAAGAAAATTATTAATAAATGCACATGGTGGAGAATTCCTTGCATATAAGTTTAAATTTTGCATGTTTTCAGGATATTTTAAGAAGAGAATTACAAAGGAGAAGAGGACAAGTGGCACTAGATGTTTTCTTTCTTGGTGAAAGATAATTAATTCCAAGAGTTTTTTTGCTAGAAATATAGAGACATCTACCATAAGCTTCATCATTGGTGAACAATCTTGAGACTTTTTTTTTTGTAAAATATAACATATACACCCATCAATAGTAGGATAAAATATGGAATGGTACATACATTGAAATTTATATCCTCATCCTTAAAGAAACTAAACCAACTATGAAATCAAAGTAAGAGACACAGTATAACAATTTGGAATCCTTAATCAACAATGAACCTTTTTCTAGTAGTTGCATGCATGCCTCTCATTTCCATAATTGATAAAAAGCAACCAAACAACTAGCCTCATTTTCAAACACACATTTTGTAGTGAAGTTTCTAGAGAACAAAAATGGTGAAGTTCTCACACAATTGCAAACAAAAGCTAGAAAACCCCAAATAATTGATTCAGAATAACAAAATAATATTTTCCTCTAATGCAAACGCATTTGAAGAATTATTTCTAGTTGTGTTGTGAAACTAGCTCCAAAAGGAGAAGAAAATAGATATCAATTCCTTAGAAATAAGCCACTTCGAGGGGGAAACCTCCAATACATTACATGAATGAACAATTCTTGGATGATTCAAATTACAAAACCTCCTTTCTATATATAGGAGTCCATGGGGCCACAATGTAATCCTAGTGGGGCCACAATGTAATCCTAGCCAACCTAACAACAATAATTTAAGGGCACAATAATAACAATATGGGGGTTACAAGGGTACAATAATAACAATAAGGGGGTTACACTAACAACAATAAGGGACTATACTAGTAATATAGGGACCTAACATGCCTCTCTCCTTCAAAAAAGTGTTGTCCTCAACACTTGAGTAGCTCTGGGTGCTTCTGTATAAAATTCTCATCCTCCCATGTAGAATCTTCAGTGGGTAAGTTCTTCCACTTGATGAGATACTCCGAAATTGATCGATTCCGTAGTTGTCGAGTTCTTGTTTCCGTGACCGCTTCAGGTTCCAATATGATTTTTCCTTCCTCATCAAGTTCTGGCAATATTGTTTGAACTGGAAGATTTTCACCTATAACCTTCTTTAAGCATGAAACATGGAAAATTGAATGCACTCGTGAAGAAGCAGGAAGCTCCAATTTGTATGCCATAGTACCAATCTTTTGCAACACCTTGTAAGGACCATAGTACTTTGGTGATAATTTATTATCCTTCTTAGCTTGCTTGAGGGACATTTGTTTATATGGTTGTAGCCGTAAAAATACCCAATCTCCTACATCAAAACTTCTCTCGCCGCGATGTTGATCTGCCTGTTGTTTCATTCGATTTTGTGCCAAATTCAGGTTATCCTTTAAGAGTTGGAGAACTTCTTGCTGATGCTCGATGTGATCTTCCACTGCTTGAACCTTCGAATTTTCCCTTAAATATGATGTGATGGATGGTGGACGATATCCATAAAGTGCCATAAATGGGGTCATTTTTGTTGCAGTATGGAAGGAAGTGTTATACCACCATTCAGCGAGAGGTAACCACTTGACCCATTGTGTTTGTTTATCAGATACAAAACAACGAAGATATCCTTCCAAACAATTATTTACTATCTCAGTTTGACCATCAGATTGAGGATGATAAGATGAGCTATGAGCTAATTGAGTACCCAAACAAGAAAATAACTCCGTCCAAAAATTTCCAGTAAAAATGGGATCTCTGTCGCTCATAATAACCCTTGGGTTTCCATGTAGCTTTTGAATTGTGTCCATAAATTTAGTAGCAACTGTACTTGCTTTAAATGGATGAGATAATGCAAAAAAGTGTGCATACTTGGTAACTCTATCAACTACCACCATGATGACACTCTTTCCTTCGGACTTAGGTAAACCTATGATAAAATCCATTGAAATATCCTCCCAACATTGACTTGGAATGGATAAAGGTTGTAGAAGAACCAGGGTCTTAATTGTCTCAACTTTATTCTGCTGGCAAACTAAACATTCCATCACAAACTTTTGAATATCAGATTTAAGGCCACCCCAAAAAAATTCTTTCCTCACCCTATGGTAAGTTTTTAAAAATCCTGAGTGTCCTCCTAAAGGAGAAGTGTGCAATTACAAAAGAATCTTTTGTTTTAGTTGGGAATTCTTACAAAGATATAAGCGATCTTTGTACCATAAGGAATCACTTTTCCAACTAAATGTATCAGATGTACTAGGATCTTGCTACAACTTTTGAATGAGTGTCCACACTTCTTCATCCTTCTTCCATTCATCTCTTGCATTGGTTATCCAATCTGGTTGGATAATAGAAATGGCACAAAGAAATGCTTCCACCTCTTCATTCTTTCTTGAGAGTGCATCTGCAACAACATTTAGCTTCCCTTTTTTGTATATTATTTCAAAGTCATAACCCAACATCTTTGTGACCAATTTTTGCTTCTCTTCTGAAGATGGTCTTTGTTCCAAAAGGTGTTTAAGATTATCATGATCAGTTTTTACCTTGAAGTGTCTTCCCATTAGGTAAGTTCTCCATTTATTTAGTGCATGCAGTATTGCTAACATTTCCTTCTCATAAATAGGTTTCTGTAAATACTTTCCTTTGATTAGACGACTTTCAAAAGAAATGGGTCTTCCTTCTTGCATTAAAACAACACCAATTCCATTTCTTGAGGCATCACATTCCACAATAAAAGTTTTTGTGAAGTATGGCATAGCTAAGACTGGTGCTAGGCACATTGCCTATTTAAGATGTTCAAAGGCCTTAGTTGCTTCAGGCGTCCATGAAAATGCATCTTTCTTCAATAATGTTGTTAGAGGTGCTGCTATTCTCCCATAATTCTTAACAAACTTTCGATAATACCCTGTTAACCCAAGAAATCCTTGCAACTGCTTTATGGTTGTGAGGACTTTCCATTCCTTAATGGCTTTAATTTTGTTAGGGTCTACCTTAACACCCTCGTGAGATACAATATGACCCAGATATTCCACCTCTTGTTCTCCAAAGAAACATTTGGATGTTTTTTCATATAATTGTTTCTCCTGCAATAGTTTGAGCACCCTGTCAACATGTCGAACATGATCCTTCCAAGACCTATTGTAGATTAGTATATCATCAAAAAATACTAGCACAAATTTTCTAACGAAGGGTTTGAAAATTGAATTCATCAACCCTTGATATGTAGAAGGTGCATTAGTAAGGCCAAAAGGCATGACCAAAAATTCATAATGACCCTCATGAGTTCGAAATGCTGTTTTCGGAATATCTTCAGTCTTCATTCTAATTTGATGATACCTTGAACGAAGATCCAACTTGGTAAAATAATTTGCTCCATGTAATTCATCCAATAATTCATCAATCACAGGAATGGGAAATTTATCTTGAATGGTTAGCTTATTGAGCTCCCTATAATCTGGACACATGCACCATGATCCATCCTTCTTGTGTACCAATACTACAGGAGTAGAGAAAAAACTTTGACTAGGTTGAATTATACCCGCCTCTAACATTTCTGCAATCATACGTTCCATTTCACTCTTTTGGACATAAGGATATCTATAAGGCCTGATGTTTGGAGGAACACTTCTTGGAATCAAATGAATAGCATGATCATGATCATGAATAGGTGGGAGTCCTTTGGGAGTTTCAAAAACCTTGGAATGATTGTCCAAGACTTTTTGGAGACCTACAGAAATAGATGATTTTGATGTTGGAACTTCTAGTGAGCATAATTATGTAATTATGCCTCATTGTTCTTTCTTTAGAAGCTTTGTCATGACATTCAAGCTTATTATCTTTCTCGACTTCCCTGCAGTACCTCGTAATTCGACTTCCTTTCCTTCTGAAAAAAATTTCAAGAAAAGTTCTTGAAAATTAAAAGCTACCGTCCCCAAAGATTGTAACCATTGTACTCCTAGTACAACATCATCACCTCCCATAGGAATGGAAAGCATTGGACTATTCAATGCATATTCCCCCATGTTTAGATTGATATTATGGAATTTTCCAGATCAATTTATAGTTCCTCCATTTGCAACCATCACTTGACATTTTGGTGCTGGGTATAGGAAACAATTCAATTCCTTGGTTACCTTACAATGAAAAAAATTATGGGTACTACCTGAATCAATCAACACTATTACCTTTTTCTTCTTGATATTTCCTTCTATCTTCAGAGTTTGAAGAGTGGTAATTCCTGCCAATCCATTACACGATATGGTCGGAATCATTTCTTCCTCTTCTTGGGTTGGTTCATGGTGTATATCCTCTTCTTGTTCATTTTCTTCTTCTTCTACACAATCTATGTAAAATAATTTATTCTCAGCACACTTATGACCTTTAGTGTATTTTCTATCACAACTGTAACAAATCCCTTTTGCTCTTTTTTCTTCCAATTGTTGTGGTGTCAACCTTGTGGGTTGTGGAAATATAGGAGTAGCAACACTTCCCTCTTTATAGAAGTGAGTGGCAGGCTTCCTTGTCTCCATAATTTTACATTCAATTTTTTTTTCCAACCTGAATGCCTTCTCCAATGAATCAGGTTCCAAAACGCGAACTTCATGTTGGATGTTATCATTTAAAGTACCTATGAAGAGATCAATCCTGTGTTCCTCTGGAATATCAGTTACCCTTATATTCAATTTTTGGAAGTCCTCAATGTGCTCCCCCATTAAACCCTTTTGTTTGAGATTTATCAATTGGCTAAAGAAGGTGTTTCTCTTTGTATCCCCATAATGTGCTATCATTTCCTCCGTAAAAATTGACCAAGTGACAATTTTTTTACGGGAGCAAAGCCATCGATACCATACAAATGTATTTTGTTCTAAATGTAAAGTTGCAATGCGTACCTTTTGTGTGTTTTGCACGTTATGGAGATCAAAATATCGCTCCATCTGTAGTATCCATGTTACAGGATCCTTTCCATCAAACTTCCTCATATCCATTTTTGGAATATGGTGGTTCTTCTCGCCAACATTGGAGTTTATGAAATCACGATTAACATTTATTTTGTTCTCATCATGTGTTTTCTCTACTATATTTTCACCATTAGGAAACATTTCTTGTATCAACTTTGTCAAACCTTCCATGTCTACTTTTAGATCATTCTTCATGTTTTCCATTTTCTCATCGATCTTAGCTTCCATGTCATCCATCTTAGATTCCATGCTAGCTTCCATGCCATCTATCTTAGATTCCATGCCATTCTTTAAACCATCCATCTTAGATTCCATGCCTTTCTTCAAACCATCCATCTTAGTTTCCACGCCTTTCTTCAAAACTTCCATGTCATTTTTTGTTGCTCTTTGCGAGAGCGAAATTTGTTGCACTTGCTCTTGTAATTTTGATATGTCATGTTGCCATTCTTCGTCTTCATGAGTCACAGTAGAGCTTTCCAAAGGCTTAATGGGTGTTGAATTCTTTTTAGGGGCCATTTTATAATCCAATACTGATATCTATTCTACAATATGCCCTTGCAATCAATTCAACTTGATTCTTCAAACAAGACTTATGCAATTCGGAAAAAAATACACACCTTTTACTTGATTTTGAGGAGCTTGATATTGAAATTGAATTATCTCTATAATTGCGGATCCTAAATATCTAAAATTCAGCCCTGTAGTAGCCCTATGAAGCTTCTTTCAAATTCCATAGGTCTGATCAGAATTGGATTCTTCAAGGAAAAGTTATGTCCAATCTCCCACAATGACCCAATTTTGGACTGGTTCAGTAGAGCGAACTTGTACGACTTGCCACGTGTCATTGTTTCCTCCTTTGGCTCTGAAATTGATATACCAAAAATAACAGTTTGTGCACTTGCGGCCACTTTTTACAGCATTCCAATCCGATTCTCAGAGAGAGAGCTATGAATATTTTCCCACGATCACCTCTTTGAGATGAAATTCAGAAGCCTCAGAAAGCCCTAACTTCCACAGATCATATCTTCGAAAATATTTCGAACCAATATCTGAAATTTTGCGAAGATGTTCCTCAGGATTGCGGCTTTGCACTCTAAAAATTTCAGCTTCTTAACCTTCTTAGAAAAAAAGGTATTACGAAAATACCATGATGACCTATTTAGGTTAAATTCAGGAGCCTGCAAAATGACCTAAATTGCATAGATCATATCTCCGAAGATATTGCGAACCAAGCTCTAAAGATTTGTGATGATGTTCCTCAGGATTTTTTCTTCGCACTCTAAAAATTTTAGATTCTGAACCTTCGTAGAAAATATGTTATAGAGAAAATTCCACAATGACTTGTTTGGAGAAGTGAAACCCTAGAATCTCAAAGCTCTAATACCAAATGTTGTGAAACCAGCTCCAAAAAGAGAAGAAAAGAGATATCAACGCCTTAGAAATAAGCCACTTCGAGGGGGAAACCTCCAATACATTACATGAATGAAAAATTCTTGGATGATTCAAATTACAAAACCTCCTTTCTATATATAGGAGTCCATAGGGCCACAATGTAATCCTAGCTGACCTAACAATAATAATTTAAGGGCACAATAATAAAAATATGGGAGTTACAAGGATACAATAATAACAATAAGGGGGTTACACTGAAAAAAAAAGGGACTATACTAGTAATATAGGGACCTAACAAGTTGCAACTAAACCTGGTGTCAACACAAACTTGGAAAAGGGAAAAAACATGCTTCATATTCTTTTCCTCTGGAAATGGAAGGAATATTCCTTTAAACAAGGCACTCTTGTCGAGTGAGCCTTAGAGAGGAAAAATTAATAACTCACCAACCAAGAAAAAACATAGATTTTATAGGAAATCTATATAGAAGAAACACTATCTAACCTTCAAATCCAATGATTCTAAGCATCTGATGAAAAAAATTGAGCATTAAGGATTGCACCTAGCACATGCATCTATCCAGTGAGTCAAAGGATGTTTGAAATTTCACTCCCAATCTTTCCAGAAGGAACTGTCATATCATTTTTCATCTTGTACAAATATTCCTATGGAATGAACCCAATTATCTCCAAAAAAGTGACCTAATATAAAAGAGAAATGAAAACTCTCAAGACATTGACACCAATTCTTCCAAGGACAAGAACTAGTACCCATCCATTCTATCTCAAAGAATATTTTATTCCTACTTAATATCCTTGGTTGAAAGTGCAAAATATTAGAGTTCTACCACCTGATAACGATGAAAAAACCAAGCCCAACATTGTAACACCCCATTTACTAAAATAAAAAGTATATAATAAAAGAAAATTTAATATAAAGGATGATAATATACCAAACTTGATACACAATTTATTTTTTATGGTTTGTTTACTCTACTTAAGTCCCAACCTTTTAATCTACCTTAAGGAGATGGGGTTATGAATATTCATCTTCCTTAAATAACCTTATTTTTCTTTTTTTAGATCATAATTTCCTTTTACTCATTGAGATATTTCTAATGATATCAATTTCATCCAATTCTGAGATTTGGAAACAAAATTGTGGTCATTAGAAGGTTTACCCTTCTTAGCGCCATGACAGTATTTGTACCATTGACATATGGGAGACATATTATGGTCCTTTTCCCATGTGTCACCACCACATAGCGCCATGTACGCAATTCAGACACATGGCCTACTAGGTAAACATGCAAATCCATGTTATTATCCCCCACCCCCCTATATATTTTCTCCATTCTTCGAGATTCCCAAATTGTTGACCTATTCAAAAGTACACTATAGTAAACTAATCAACCTTTCAGATATACATACTCTCTAAGTTTAAAAAATAGTCCTAAAAATCAAAGTTCATGTAATCAAGAGATTAATAGGAGTCAATAAAGTGTCACTTAAATAACAAAACTCCTAATTTTTCTACTGGGTTGACCTGAAAACAATCTATGATGTATCAAAACCTTCTAAGAATATGTACCCTCTAGACATCTAGCTGCACACTTAGTAGCCAAAATTTTCCATTGCATCACAAAATCCTTGGGAATGATGTAGATATTATAAGGCACCATAGAAGGACCTTGAGCCCCACCATACTTGGCCCACAAATAAAAATCCAAAATATAATCCAAAAAAATAAAATTGAGCTCTACTTTGGAGCCAATAGAACACATAATAAATGTTGGAACCCTAAAGGATCCTACTCACCATCATTATCTTACTTGAAAAAGAATATCATAATATTGCTAGAAAATATTTTTACACTATAATCACTCAAGCCACCAATCCCACATAGCCATTGGAGAGAGACCAACACCAAAGGGAATACCAAGATGTCTCACAATGACATCAAGACAGACAAAATTCTAAGTAGTTCGAAAATTAAGTGTATCATAAAGACCCTCCAACTAGAATTCATTCTTATGATCACTAAAAATAGCTCCTAACTCCTCAAATATCACTTCCAAGTAGTCCTTGGTATTGAAATAGAATCATACTCAGTAATTCCCTCTAATATGACTCAACAAGTGAGCTTCCTCCCAAAAATAACAAAGCCCATCAATAGGAAATGCATCAATATAAGGAGGTAATGGAGACTCTTATTTGATAGACCTTTGAAGGTGGATGTAAGGAGAGAAAGAATTACTCACCAAAATGAAGGTAAAAGCACATGAGAACAGAGTATTAATCATACTAACACATCACAAGACAAAGGCAAGGAAAGTCTACTTGCATGTGACAAATGTCTAATCAATATGGTCATAAGATTTGTTAGTCAATTTACAAGAAGAGGAACTATAGACTTTTTTTTCTATCCTGCTCCATGGTGTCATAAAAAACCATGGCGAAGACAAGGGTGAAGGATAAGAATTGAATGCATACATTTTTCACAATGATACATATTTATAATAAATTGGAATGACCGTTGGATTCCATATTCCAACATCTCTTGGACTCCTTAAGACTATTCAGCTTCCACACCAACCCTTAGAGGATTAGGTGTCCAACATTCCCCCCCTTAATCCGGAGGGATATGTATGAGTCAAAGAAGATATTTTTAATACAAAACATGAAAAATATGCATGACATCATTAGGATGAATGTGCTCTCATAAATGTTAGCATAAGGTGGTGGTTTAAGGATGACCACCAATACTGGAACGCTTAGTGCAGTTCCCAGAACTATTCCAAATTTGGCACAAAGTTGAAGTATTCTACTAAAGGAAGTTCTCCTAATGCTTTGAAGAGGTATACCTTCAACCTGGAAAAGGGAGGTCTGCAACCTGCATAAAAGGGAAAACCTCGACCTAAAAATGGGAGGTCTCATCCTGTGGTGGTTTAAGGATGACCACCAACTTTGGAATGTTTAATGAAATTCCTGGAACTCTTCCAAAACTGGAAAGATTTTGAAGTCTTATGCTAGAGGACGTGTCCCCAATTCTTTGAAGATGGATAAGCTCAACCTCACATAGATGTTTTTATAAGGTTGACCACCAACCAAAGGCATGGTCATGGGCATATTTATCTCTGGCTACAACTCTGAATTTGGCAGCAGGTTCACGTTGTGGCTCAGGCTCTCTTGATATGGATTTAAAACTTGTATATCACCATTATTCCCCCCCTGTTAGATACACTGTGAGAAGATGGAGAAAACTCAAGTGCAATATTGTTCAATACTCTAGAACAAGTTTTGACATACGACTGAAATATCTTCTTGGTTGTTGAAGCCCATTTTCAAGAGGAAATCCATGCAAGATGAATATTTGTTCTTGCAGGAGGATTTTTTTTTAAGCATTTGTTTAAAAAATGAGTGGTAGTGATCTTTCAAATGGCTAAATCATTCATAATGTTTAAATTTAAAATTATGTTGTTGTTGTTTTGGAAGAGGAGCAGAATCTGGAACATCTGAAGGTGGACTGTCATAAAAAAATCCCGCACTATGGAACTGGATGGGCTTTGAGTAATATGGAATATGAAAGGACACATCCTTGTCATATCCAAGACCAATTCGATGCCTGTTATGGACAAGATATTATCAAGGTTTGATGATGGGTTTGGGAAGTGTATGTTGAATTTTTGCATTTGCATGCAAATATGCTCTTGCACTAGGCACTAAATGTGAATCAATTGTAACATTATTGGCTTGCTGCTGATAGGAGTCTGTCTCAATGATACTGATTTGAAAAAATTTTGGGAGCTGATGGGAGTCCATATTGAACCCAACCAGATGATTTTTTTGAGCAGAAAATAATTTATAATTACAAATTTGTTCAAGCTCATCTCGCTGGAATTGAGATTCTAGCTGCAAAAAATTAATATTTTCTTGTGCATTATGTAGGTAGGTATGAATTTTTAAGATAGTGTATTTTTTGATGTTTACCTTCCCATAAATAGTGGAAAGTATCAAAGTTTTCAATAAATCTAATACTTACTCAAATTTTTCCATTATAATAGAAAAAAATAAAGGTTCTAGGTCAACAAATGAGGAGAGTAAAAAAACTAGACAATACCGATTGGTTCTTGCTGAAGAATTTTATCTCAATACCATCACCAATAACAGTGCACTTGAATATGAGTTGTAATTTTTTCATAATAAGAGGCCTTATTCCTCATATCGAGTTGGATGAGAATAAGAGTGAGAAAGGACTGGCTAAAATATATGAGGCTAAGTATATGCAACACATTGGTTGAGGCCTTTAGAGGCGTGAGAAAATTTGAAACATGCAGAGAGATTCTTCGTAGCCTCGCAAAATGAAATTTCTTGTCACATAAAATTGTAATGTTTAATGATCACTTAACTCAGCTCATGGAGTTGTCTCTTACCCATCTCGATCCACTATGTGAAATCTGAAAGGGGGCGCAGAATTCCCCTAAGGAATTTACACTCTAAGGAGACAAAAACAATAGAAATTACACTAAGGCAACAATATTCACTAGGGAATGTTGTGGAGATGGTGTTCAGATGCTCGCAAGGTGGCCTGATGTCTTTAGATCTGCTGGAGCGTTGGGTCTTCCGAGGGAGATCGAATGACTATGTGGAGGAGTGCCCATGGAGGGAAGTCGTATGATTGTGGGAAATTCGAAGCCGAGGGACGTGTAGCTATGATACACTGTGCCGAGCGATCAATGGTTTAACGCAGGTATGGGAAGCGTTGTCCTAGGCGTAGTGGAGAGGAGTGTAATGGTGTCGACTGTGGAAGGAGGGAGCCATGACAGTGGGATGCAGGGAGATGAAGCCCAAGGAGTGTTATAATGGACGCAGCATGTAGTGGTAGGTGGCACCATAGCGCAATGGTATGACAGGTCTGGTGGAATTGAACAAGAACACAACACCAAAACATATATATGACTGTGGATAAACTTAGGAAAGGAAAACATATATATGAATGTGGAGAAAATTAGAAAAGGAAAATATGACAAGTCGGGCATGAACTAGAGCGGTGGTATGGGTAGTTTTACAGTGCAGTGGGAGAAAAGTGTATAACCGAAGTTAGGGTGTTGATGGGACCTAGTGATCATCTCTCCGCCTTCGACGGATACTTATTTCCAAATTATTCAATCTCACGGCCACTCACTTCTTCTTGATGAAAATACTCTTCTGTAAAACAATAAATTTATGGATTTCCACTGAGCATTATCAACCATGGTTGCAAATAATATAGTGTTTTGAATGAATGAGAAATTTATGTAAGTCGATGAAATGGAGACATGCACTGAAAATTTTATGTACAGTCGACCATTATGTAGATTATTCTACATATAATTATGTCTTACTACTCTGCCTGGACAAAAATGCCTTACCATAACGCAAAATAATCCATGCCCACATGGTTCAAGCCTAATTTCAATGCCAATGGATGCAGTTCCTTTGTGGGAGGAGTGGTGGTGGAAAAGTTTACTTTGATCTAGGCACTCCCAGAACAGTCTGTTGATATAGTAGGAGCGTTAACAGTGTCGAATTTTTGTAGGCACCGGGGGTGTTCGAGTGCTGTTGTGTGAGGATAAGGAGCATTGTATGATTTTGGTGTCAAAGGTAGCAGTTCTGATGAGCAGGCGCATAGTGAAGCGTTAAGTTAGGTTAGGATAATAATAGGAAATGCTAATCCATAATGGTAAATTTTAAATGTTTAGTGAATGATAGAGAGCGTCTCTCATAAACGGTTAAGAGTTTCAGGACTGCTCAAAATAAAAGATCTAACGAATTCAGATACCTAGAAACGTTGGTTTATAGGTCAATGAGCATATATTCGACCAATATCTCTTCAAGGAAGAATTGGGTACCAACTCTCATGCAAAGAAAAGATGGGTCAGGATGGTAGAATAGATTGCTTGAGGAAGGCCACAATATAATACTAGTGGCTTAATTTGGAGCAGGGCCAACATACGCCTGATCTGATACCATGTCAAACACAACCATGGAGAAGACAAGGGTGAAGGATAAGCATTGTATGCATACATTATTCACAATGATACATAGTTATAATATATTGTAGTCACCGTTGGATTCCATAATCCAAGGTCTCTTGGATTCCCTAAGACTTTTTAGCTTCCACGCCAACCCTTAGAGGATTAGGTGTCGAACACATGGCCTCCCTAGAATAACATTGTATCCAAAATGAATTACCACCACAAATATCTTGTCTATTGTGAAGGAATGAGTTTCTTGTCCACATCAGAAAATTTCATAGTTAATGTTTTGGCCATGATATTATAGTAAACATTCAATAGAGTTAGTTAATGTCTAGACATGATAGTTGTTGGTACAATTTAGGGGTGTAAATCATATCATTAATTTAATTATCAATCCAGAATTCTTGAACTTGGAAGCACACCAAAATATATGGTTTAGAGACTAATTCCTAAATTAACCTAAATGGCATATTTTTAACACTCTTATACTTGGAAATAATTCTAGACTATATTGAAATCTTAAATGTTTTAAGCAAGTAAATTTTAAGCTCACTTACAGGAGATGGATTCATAATGTTTTCAAGAGCATAACAACATTTCATATTATCAAGTGCTTTTAACGAAAACAACATAAAAATGAATTTAACCAAAAATGAGAAATTTCACAATTTTCAATTGTCATAGGTGAAATAAGATTAAGCTCCTTTAAAATAGGTCACTACATAAAAAAATTATCAAGTCTAGCAACAGTCAATATTGTTCAAATAAGAAACTAAAGCACACAAGAAAATTCAGCAAACTTGAAACATAATACCATACATTTAAAGATGAAGTGCACATGCTTGATAACAGGAGCCCTCCATGCCTCTCTTGCACACATGGATCAAAACCAGTTAAAGAAACTTGAATAAAGGTAGCATAATTATCCACATATCATAATGAGGGTACCAAAAATCTCCAATTCAATTAACTTCATTAAAGTATCAATCTCTCATAAAAATGACATGTTTCTTACTTCCAAGTCCTACATATTTATATAAGAGGTTTAGTAACCAAAATGACTAAAAATGATCAAATAAGTTTCTGAGATCCTAAAAAAGTGCTAATGGGTCAAATTCAACCTTCAGATCCCTAAAATAGGAAGAATAACCCTTAAAATCTAAAATTGTCCTGATTTCTTGCCAAAAACAAGGGATTTTTTGAACAAGTGGACTAGTTTGACCAATGCTGATCAGGTACATGAAAAGCTCTCTTCTGAAGGAAGATAGGAATTTATTGGCATCCTTTGACATTGAGTATCATCCCACATATCTCTAATTTTTTCCATTTTTATTGGACACGTGCGAAGCTTGGAGCTATTACGGGAAGTTGCAACATCCTGTAATTTCTGCTAAAAATTTAATTTTAATGTCAAACTTTTCCAAAATTGAATTCATGAAAAGTAAATGATAAATGTACTTGAGATGGTCAAATTCAATCAAATATGGATGGTGTATGAGAGGCATGGAAGGAAAATATAAGAAAAATATAGGTTATGTGTCTAAAATAAACATCAAAAAGTGGCACTCAACATTCCCCCAAGAGGAAGATATTGCATGTCTCTATGCACAAAATTGTCTTTGATGCCTTGTAATTGATCCTCTACCACCTCTACTACCTCTAATAGTATTTCCATATTAGCATGAGCAATGTGCAGAACTTTTAACTTCTGATACTTTGCTTTTATTTCCTTCTTTCGTTGATACCATTTGTATGCTTGTTTGGAAATTAAGATTTCATGTATTTGTAATTTCTTGTTTTTCTTCTTCAATATTTCATTTTCCTTCTAAATTTTATTAATTTGAATTATTAGTTGTTAATTTTCCCGCTGAAGATGTATTTCAAGGACCTCCATTTCCTTCATAGTTTGTTTCATTTTTTTAATTTTCTTATTCTTTTGTAAAGGTCCTTTGTTTTTCACTTTCTTTGAAATTTCTGAATCTTTCTCATCAACAGGATTATCGTTTGTCATTTCCTCTTCCTAATTATCCTATTCTTATTTCTCTTCTAAATCTTGAAGGTATTCATATTGAAATAGTTGTTCTTCATCATCTTTTTATGCTATATGTCCTCTTTGGGCATGTGGACGCTTCCTGGAATTCCTTTCATAAGCGTAAAATATATTCTCTTTATGTTGACGCTCTTCCTCTTGTATTTTCATATAATTCTTGTTTTTCTCTTTTCCATAGGTTATTTTGAGCTTGTCTCCTTAGAAATATTCACTTGTCCTTCATTATCACTTATGATGAAAATGTCTTCTTCTCTTGAGTCGTTTTCCATAGCTTCAAAGTCATTATCTAATATAAATTGATTCCATGAAAGGTTCTGCTTTTGTAATTCATGCATCACAATCATATTGATTTTAAGCGATGATGATAAAGGATTTTATCCATGTTTTTACCTTGATTTTGAACTCATTTATCCATTTTAGAAAGGATTTGTAGTAAAAAATAAGGCATGTTAATCTCATAGTCACCTTTTAAATGTTGTAAAATTTTAATGTGATACAAGTATATTATACTGAATCTACCCTCACATTTGATTAATTTTTGAATAATGTAAGCCATCTCATCCTAGGGATGAACTAACCAACTTCTTGAAATCCCTTTCTTCCAGCTAACAGATGATGCTTTACATCTGCATAAACATGGAGTCCAGGATTTGTCTTTACATTGTTTAGTTTTAAAGTATCTTTCTCCTTAATGAGGTAGTCTAGTCACCTGTGCCAGAATATCTTATGATAATGTTATGATGAGGTTACTATTGAGGCTCTTTCACCATCAAAGGAGGAAGAAAATTCTACACAAATATTTTCATTATACCCATCAAACTTTTCCAGAAATGAAACCCACTGACTTTTTTTCAATAAGTTCAAAACAATATTTATGAATTGATGTGGAATTAAATTTCACTGCTTCGACCCTAGACACCATGATGATTTTCTGAAAGAAAAACAACATTTTCTCTGTTTGAAAGTAAAATTTCTAAAATGTATTCTTTGTCAAAGCCCCAATTATTGACACAATGCTCTGGTTCTTTTATCTCTTTTTAAAAAAGAACAAAAATTCCTCAATTTCTGTTTTCAAATTCATAACTTTACATCAATTAGGGTTCATGTAAAAATTTTATTACATGTTGATTCAAAATTCAGGAAACTTTATGTTCTTTGTGATTGGTTAGCTCAAAAATTTTCTTTCTTCTCTTCCCCTACTTGAGAAAAATGTTTCTCTTTAAAAAAATTGTCTTTGTATGAGAAGGAATAAAAATACATTACCCTCTTGAGGTCTTGGTTTCACAACTCCCCACACCCAGTTACCCAAATCAGTCAAAATTCATCTTTTTAAAAATTTCTGCACTCTATTTGGTTTTGGCGAAACAAAAAACGTTTTTGTGTTTGAAAATTTCATTTTTCAACATAAAAATCATGTTTTTTATGGTGGTAAACTATCACATTAAGTTATATACATCATTAGTGATGAGGAAGGTGTAAACATTAACACAAGAAGATAATTTGGGTTTTTATACATCCAGGGTTTGATTCTAAGGGGGTGAATATGTTTGACATTAACGATGGAGGAACACGGGGTTTAAATTTTAGTCAAATGGTAGCATGAAACATCTTGAATATAAAAAAAAACATTTCAGAATTAATCTGGGTGAAATTTTGGGTGAATGAAGCTTAATTTATGAAATCGTGGCACTGTTTTGACAAGGTTGAGCATATAAATTAATGTGTTGACTCCTGAGTGTGGTTATGTGTTCATTTTTCATCGCCAAGTCCACATTATCTCTGTTGGATTTGTATGGAAAATTATGACAAGGATATGTGGCAGAGTCAGAGATAAATGCACGTTGCAAAACAATTTCAAAGTACCTAGGGCATTATATGAAGTCGTGGTCTTCATCTTATTTCAACATTACATTAGTACACTCTTCATCCCATATATAATTTTTCAAAGGATGAAACAAAGTGGAATAGGATAGAGGTAATGGATTAGGAAAAAGGTATTTGTATCACCAGAATATGATTTCACAAGCATAATAAGTATGATAAATTTTTGTAGGTATCATTTTCTTTTTAAATTACCATATAAATATTCATGACTACTCCTTAAATCATGTTCCTTTTTCTTGAAACTTGTGCATCTCCTTGTTCCTTGAATCATATGCTTTTATCCTTAGCCAAAAAATTTTCTTCCAAATTGATTCTCTATGTTGACAAATGAAAAAGTTGACAATGAAAAGAAATTTTCTTGCTTAAATGACCACTCTCTGTTGAAAGAAAAAATACTTCTTCTTGATGTCATGTTTTAGGAAACCTTGTGCCATGATGTAGACCCTTATTATGCATGTCCTTGAAGATAATACATCCTTGTATCTTAGGAAATCTTTTTTCTTCTTATGAGACTGATATTTGTGACCAATATTAAAAGTTTTCCTTTATATCTCCTTGCTATTTTTGGAAAAATGGTATACCACTTTTTGATGTTTAGGGAAAGGTAAATGAGATGAATGATCTTGTAAATGAAGTGAAGGGATATGAAAGGGTAGATAATGATTAAGAGGAAATAGTTACACTATCATTAATTTTAAATGAATATATTTGTCAAAAGTAAAACTTTAAATATAAATTTATCTCACAAAAATTTCAGTTACTTCCTTGGTCCTGCTTTGCCATGTTTTTGCAGCTAATTTGATTAGAGAAGATTTTTCACGTCTTCTCTCGTGACTATCCTTCGCTTGGATTTGTTGCCATTATCTTCAAATATTATTTCTTGGAGCTATAGACCTCATGAATTTCTTGAAGTGTTTTCATATTTCACTGTTGGAGTAGGCTATAGGCCACTCTGCTAAGTTGTCAAGGTAAAATTTCAGGTCCCTCTAAAACTCCCTTTAGTGTCTTGAAAATATAATATTGATGGCTAAAAATTTAGGTCCCTTTGTCTGATCATTACAGGTCCCTCTAAAATTGAGATGTTATTCAAAAGATAGTGCATAACTGTAAAAAGACTTCAAGAAGGAAAAACTCGGAAATTGTGCACCTTCCCCCTCAACTTAGGAATTTACTTGTCCTCAAGTCATATTCGCAAGTGAAAATGTTTTATTGACTATCAACAAACTTGAAATTATTCAGATGTCAATTTGAAAATTAAATGGTAGATATTTTTGTGAATTCTCATTGGGCAAGTTTACTTAGTTTCCAATAAGAATTTTGTTTTATATTGTGCCAGTTGCCTGGTTTTCACAACTAACCCATTTTTTATTTTATTTTTATTTTTATTTTTCATTTTTTTTGTTTATTCAAGAGGGAGGTAAGGTAGATACAAGATTGTGTTTTTCTAGTACCTCTATCTCATTTTGTTGTAAAAATTGTCGCAAAACTTATTCTTTTTTGTAGCTCTTGGAAATTATTTTTCTTCCACCCACTTTGTCCCATAGTCAGTACATACCAAGATATAATTCTTCCAATTGATGGTGGATTGATAGGACCAATGAAATCAAGTGCCCATTTCTCAAATGGATCTATGAGAACTTGTGGCTTCAGTGTAATTTCATGAGATGGTAATGGTTTTCCCATCCTTTGATAACTATCATAACTTTTGAAATATTTCTTAGAGTCTTTAGAAATGGATGGCCAATAATACCCCCAACTGAGTATTTTGTATGTTGTCCTCTTATCTGCAAAATTTCCACCACAAGTTTCATCATGAAAATATTTTCAAATTCCTAATATCCCATGTTGTCTTACACATCTCGTAATAATAATATCATAACCATTATAGAAAATATCTCTGTTAAACCATGTGTATCTAGCACTTTCTTTAATCACTTTTATTTTCTGTTTTGATGTAAAATGTGGAGGAAATTTTCTTGTTGATAAATAGTTAGCTATATTAGCATACGATGGTTTGATATTGAAAATAAATGTTCATCAGGAAATTTATCTAAAACAGAAACAATCTCATCGGGAGTATGTAATCGAAAAAGAAAATATGCCACTCGATTTTCCCTTCTAGGTCTATCTAGGACAGTAATGTTGAATTCCTGCATCAATAAAAACCACCTTGTTATTTTTCTATTAGTAATGGGTTTATTCATCAAATACTTGATGTCAGAATGATTTGTATGGATAAATACTTCATAACCTGTGATGTAATGGTGGAATTTATTCACAGCATAAATTGCTGCCAACATTTCTTTCTCAATAACTGTGTAGTTCAATTTTGCAGGGGTTATATTTTTTCTAATAAAATAAATAGCATAATTCATATGATTTTATTTTTGACCCAAAGATTCCCCTATTTTAGTATTGGATGCATCAGTAGATATTTGGAATGGCAAAGCCTAATTAATTCCTTTTAGAATATGTGTTCTAGATAGTTTGTCTTTGAGATTTTAAAATGCAACTTGACAATTAGCATCCCAATGAAATGGTACATCTTTTGCAAGTAATTTGAATAAAGGCAAGGCTATTTTACTAAAATTTTCAATAACTATTCGATAATAACCTACATACCCAAGAAAAATTCTTACATCTTTTTTATTTTTTGGCTCTGATAAGTTTACAATGATTTGAATTTTTTTTGGATCTACTTTTATTCCAAAAGAGGAAATATGATGACCCAACATTATCCCTTTTGGTAACATCATGAAACATTTTTCATTGCTAAGTAAAAAGTTTTTTTCAATACATATTTTTTAAAAAAATTCCAAAATTCTCAAGCAAACATCAAAAATATTTCCATACACAGTGAAGTCATCCATGTAAACCTCTACACATTCATGTATTAAATCAACAAAAATGGCCAGAACTGCTCTTTGTAAAGTAGTTGGTAAATTACACAATCTAAAGGGTAACACAATGTAAGCATATGTCCCACAAGGGCATGTAAAAGTAGTTTTTTATGGTCTTCTAATGCTATTTTAATTTGGTTGTAACCACTAAATCCATCTATAAAGGAGAAAAAATTTTCCCAGCTAGTGAATCTAATATTTTATCTATGAAAGGTAATGGAAAATGATCTTTAGGAGTTTCTTTGTTTAATACCTATAATCTACACAAACTCTCCACTTTCCATTCTTCTTTGGATCCACTACTACAAGAGAAACCCATTGACTGTCAGAAATAGGGTAGATAAATCATAACTTTAATAGTTTTTTCAATTATTCCTTGACTATCTCTTTCAACATTGGATTCATTCTTCGTTGAGGTTGCCTTATAGGTTTGAAATTATAATTAGTGTAAATATGGTGAATGCATCTTTCAGGATGGATGCCTTGCATATCAGTGTAATCCCAAGTAAATGCCTTTGAATATTTCCTTAATAATGCAATCAATTTTTATTCTTGTGATGGCTCTAAATTGTTACCAATGTTAAGACATTTTCTAGGACTGATTTCAATTGTTTTGATTTAATAATGTGTGATTGAATTAATAGGAAAAACAACAATAAATGATGTTTGTAGAGAATTGATTGTGCAATTTTCCTCGAAATTTTGTTTTAGAATCTGATATGCAGCAATGTATTGCATAGTTCTTAATTTCTCTGAGATATATGGTTCAGAAATGAAATAATCTATCAAATCTTCATTATTCTCCTCCCTGAAATCAAAACCTTGTTTAATACTTAAGATAGGTTGAATTACGTATTACTTTTTTTCTCTTGTTTCATCACGCCATGATAATAAAAAAGGTGATTGAGCAAGAGGATAAAGTGTTATGTGTTTTATTTCATTTCCATGTGAAATTATCATGCTTCCTAATCTACAACCAATGAAGGCATCAGGTGTGGCCAACGAAGGTCTTCCAAGAATTAATGGGTGTCCTAGATTTGAATTTGGTTGAAGAAATAAGAAAACTACTGGATACTCCCAAGAATCCAAGGAAACTATGATATCTTTAAGAACACCTTTTCGCACTACTTTAGATCTATAGGATAGTTCCAAAATTGTAGTGGTTGTTCGAATAATTTACAGATTCATATATTTGATTGTTTCTATTATCATCACATTAATATCTACTCACAAGTCAATTAAAGTTTTAGGAACTGAAAAATTGTTGATATTAATTGTCACCATTGGAATTCCCGGATCAACATATTTTTCAATTATATTATTTGTTTACATGAGGATAGCTAATTTTCCAATCACATGAATTGTTGGTGGATCTTTATTTCTTTTTCCAGTTTTATTTATACATAATTCCTTGATTTCCTTTGTATATATTGGAATATATTTAATAGCTTGCAATAAAGGAATTTTCACATAAGAAATTTTCAATTAATATAAGATATCAAATTCAGGAAGAGAAATTAAATATTTTTGATCAACTAACCTTTCTTCTATGATGATAGGAGAGTATATTTGTAAAAAATTTCGAGAACTTAAGTGAATATCTTTAATAGGAAGGATTGAATATGTAGGAAATGAGGTTCATTCCTTAGCATTATAGATTGGTTTTTCCACTTTATTACTCATATTTAAAACTATCTGGGTTGGTAATTGAGTTGTTCTAGGTGGTGGTTGGTTAGATGGAAGTTGAATTTGTCGAGGTTCAGCTAATGGCATTGTAGGTAATTATTATTGAGGAAATAGATTTTGTGGTTGGGGTTGTTGGAATTATTAATATGGAAGAGGTTATTGAGGATAGGATTGTTGGTATTGTTGATAATATTGTTGATATGGATGTGAGTATGGTTGTTGGTAAAATTGTTGAGGTTGGTTTCCATAAGCATATCCTCACCAACCTTGAAAAAATTGGTTTTGGGTTTGCTGAGGAGGCCAAGCCTGCCACAGAATAGGAGTATTCCATACATTTTGAATAGGATATTAATAATTTTGAGGAAATTTTTGGGTAGGATTTTGTTGCATACTTGCACATCGTGGCTTCCAAGGTATTATTGGTGCTAAGTAGTAAAGATATTCCATTCTTTGCCTTTCTTCCCTTTGGGTTTCTTGCAATTCCTTCAACTTTGGAAAACAATTGGTTGCATGATTTTTTGTGCAAAGTCCACAGACCTGAATACTATCTAAAGGACATTATTTTGTTGGGAAAAATATTGATAAGGATGGGGGGGGGGGGGTGAATCAGTATTTAAAAATCTCAAACAAATTATTCTTTTTCTTTTCTGAATTCTATATGCAACTGGAATGAAGCCAAATAGCGTATGTACATGAATATTATAAAGGAAACTACTGTATTCTGAGTAAACTTACAATTCAAATAAAGCTTCAATTACTTGAATTAAACCAATGCATCATTGATTCATCAAACATTAATAAGTAGTAAACATGATAAGTGAGAATATATAAACCATCACACATAAGAAATACACATGAACACTAGGATTTAAGGTGGAAACCCAATGTGGGAGAAAGCCATCGATGTTGACGTCTTTGTGTTCAATATTTATTATATAGAAAACTACTTACAATGTTGTACTCACGCGGACTTATACCAGTACACAGGCACCCAAATACTGAAGGCTACAACCTTCACTCATTCTCCAGCACCCACTAGAAGGGAGCTATAACCCCTTGATCTCATTTACCAGCACCCACTAGAAGGGAGCCAAGACACCCTTATCTCGTTTACTAGCACCCACTGGAAGGGAGATATGACCCCCTCACTGAAGGCTCAAACCCTCAACACCACAGTGGACCATGTTTCATAATTTTTCACACTAGATACACATGCTTTAATACATCACAACATGTAGACCATTTTTTATCACATAATCATAATATAATCCAAATATAAAAACTGAAACTGATTACTATGCCAAAAACATTCATCCAATTCCTGAACACAACCACTGAACCAAAAAATCACCAATCACTCGCATACTGAGCCAACCACTGAAGTAAATAGTCATTTAACCAATCACCGACTCAATTAAATTATAATAGTGAGATCACTGTAACTATAATATTAGAACTGAACCCGGAATACTGCATCAAAACATCAAATCAACTGCAGCCCTGATAATTCATTTAACAAAATATATATGCGACTTCACTTAAGGCATCATGCGTGTATACGCTCTTTTCCAAAAACAAAATTGCATGTAGATCTGAACATACCAAGTTCTGGAAATTTTAAAACTAAATCAGACACATAATTGCATAGAGACATTCTAAAGTATTCAGTTATATTATAGATCTCTGAAACCCCATATATTTAGGAGCATCATGTATCTTCTTTAACCAATAAAACTTCAAAAAATTTCAACTTCATCATTCAAGCAGTTCTACTTCAAACATTGCTACTAAACCCAGATCAACATGAAGACATCATTGACAGATAACAGAAATACAACAACATTGATCTGACATATCCTTCAACAAAACCCTGGATTTCATATGCACCTTCCATAGGTATTTTCTTTGTATATATGCGCTTATCTAGAACTCAACTCGCATACTGATATCAACATACTTTAGATTACATACGCGACTCTGCAAAAAAAGACCCACATGTATATGCACTTTCCATGTGTCGAACTCGCGTACAAATTTTCAACTAATTCAAGGTCGCGCAACACTTCAGAACTTGATACATAATTAGATCATAACCTTCACTGCAAAAAACATGCACCAGAACACATATATAAACAACTCATAAAAAATCATGGAATACATATTCATTTCAGGTCTAATGATCCCGATCTAACATTGTATTCACGTGTGCATCATTATTTCAGCTCAACCAATCAACTATACCATATACCATGAAAATATAATTCAGATTGAAGTATTCATTAATTAACCCTTACTCATGCACACTTAACACTTTTATCTTCATCTCCTTATATATCTTGAGCCTTAGCCAATACCATGAGCCAAAACCACACTAGTGCCAGTGGTAATCTTTGACAGGATCAAATAGTCGTTAATCCACTCAATATTGGGGGCTAATACCATGATAAAAACCCTTGGTATTTAATAAAATAATGTTCCAATACGTACATGACTTTTCTTCTTCATACCCACGTGTGTACGCAAATTTTCTTTACCAAACCTACATATAAAATACTTCGCATCATCAAACCTGCATACGTACATGACTTGGATTCATTGAACCTACATATACATGACTTACCTTCATCAAACCTACGTATGTACATGAATTGGCTTCACTAAACCTATGTATATTTCCTGAAACTTTACCTTCATCATTCCTCTTTCACAGACTGGAATTTCTTCCCTCGTCACAACTGGAGTGCCCTGTGTGCTTATCGTGCTATCATCCTGTCAACACATACTTATATTGCTACAAGTGGGTTTCCATCAAGAATAACACGTACATCATAATGCCAACAATCTCTCCCTCTGGACTTAATGGAAAACATGTTGGTGTTTTATCACCACAATCTATAGAAACTTGTAAGACACATCAATGTAAGCATTATTGAAACACCAAGAGACTCTCCCCCTTTGACATAAAGGGAAAAGGGTGGACCAATGTTGAAACAAGGTTTCTCTTTCCTTGTAGATATAAGATCCCTGTATATCCGATCTACACTATACTGACCATGATCCCCCTGGGCACATACTAAATCTTCAGAAATATTTTCAATGAATTACATGGCTTTATAAATCAACAGAGTATGACCTTCCATATCACCAAGGACTCATACTTACATCAATCACCCAACCAAGTGGGGTTACATAAAATCATCTTCCCATCATGGGATTACATACATAAATGACTTGACCTTCAATATTAAAAACATGAATAAATATTCTAATGATTACATCATAGGTCTCTTCATGAAATTTACATCAAGACACTAATATTACATTCATGACCAAGACCAAAAGAGCTCAATAGTGAGAGATGATAGCATCATGACATAATATAAGGAAATAAAGCATCATCCATAGTAGAAGTATCATCAATGAAACACATGAGCATCTTTAGCAACATCTTAAACATAATGCCAACAATGCATTTTAACCAATAGGGCTAATGCTTCTTCTGAACCTATGCTACATGTTCACTCTCAAGTCTAACCACATCAACTCATACATCAAAGCATCTTCATGAAACAGATAATCATCAATTTCAAACTCATAGATCATCATAACTCAATAATACATCAACATAATGTAACCATCAACATCAGAGCAAGAAAGCCAAATAATTTTCTAAAGCATCTCAGATTCTTTCTTGAGGCTATCCCATTGTTTTTCTATCAGAGAAAAAAATACGTGACTTTCTGTAAAGGAACTCATATATATCTGCGACTATAGCTCATGAAACCTATGTATAGAAAGTGAAATACTCAAAATTTCATAGCTTTAGCTCCCCCCGAGCTTGTGCAGTATGTACTTGTCTTGTGTTATCACATTAGATGCACTATTAGAGATATAAAAAACTAACATTAACAAAGTAACCATTATATATTGTAGTTACTGTTAGTAATATTATTTCAAGAATGATGGACTGCAATGGGCACTGTCTTCTTTCAATCTGGGTCTGAATCCTACGACAGTTCAGATATTTAAACACATATAATTTATCAACATTTTTGTATCCCCGTGATATGACCTTTCCAGTTTCTTCATCCATGACCTTTCATTTGGTTGATGTGAAAAAAATTACATTTCCTTTATCTGCCATTTTTTCTACACTTAATATGTTTTGTTTTAGGCCTTGAACTAATAAAGTATCAATTGCCTTTCTATTTTTTTTAATCCTGGCTCTACCTTTTCCCAAAAATTTTGTTGGAGCATCATATGAAAGAATAAACTTACCATCTTTATTTTTCCTGAGAGACTCCATCTTACTCTTATCACAAGTCATGTGATGTGAACATCCACTGTCTATGTACCATTCATCTTCATTTTCAAATGCACAGAGAGGAATACCACATCTTATCTCTTCTTCTTTCTTCTTTTTAGGAGGAATGCTGGTGGATCCATCTTTCTTCAGTCTTATGATATATATTTTTTTCTTCCATGTCATCTTTGGTGATTCATTGATCTATTCCTTCATAACATCTTATGTGACCATAAAAGAGAGCAAAAAAATCATAATGTATTTGTCTCATGTTCCTTGTTGAGCCTCAAGACTGTCTTTATTTTTGACACCCATCTCACCACTTTTACTTCCTTTTTTACATAATTCACAAACTCAATCAGTGATAATTGATACATCTTCAATCTGATAAGGCATTTAAATGATATCTATTTTATATTATAATGTTTCTTATTATTTGAATGAATTTTTTATTTAGCTACAGAATTCATGCAATTCTATAGCTAATCTCCATTTATGCAGCTACCAACATTGTTTGACATGTTCCGAATATGAAGGAGAGGGGCAACGCATATGGGTAGTTTTTAAATGATCCATATATGGATTTTTTCCTACTCACCGGTCCAAAATCGAGAGAAATAATGCTTAAAATCACAGTCAAAGGATTAGTCAAACAGAGGGCCGAGACTAGCAGACGAGAAGTTGGAAGGTTCATGATTTTCTCTCCATGTATCAAATCGTGAAAGTTGGGAAGACCAAAGTCCTGTTTAAAATTATACTTCTAAGTTTCATTAATATTTTATTCGAGATCATCTCAAAACAGTTCGATTTAACTTGTTATAAAACCGATTTGTTTTGAACCAGAGATAAGTTTTTCTTTTGTAATACTGCTACACCATGAAGCTCTATTTTTAATGCATGGAGAAGGCGAGTTCGAGACCATTGATGCGTAATTAGTCACAACTGATTCTTCAAGACAATCTATTGTAGTGGGCCCCTGCATAGAAAAGGTTTCATAACATATATTTATATTGTTTTCTAGTTTAATTTTCCATTACCACATAGATTAATTGTTGAGTTTTTCATATGTTAAATGATGTGTTTTCATAAGATGAATGTTGTTTCTTTCGCATAGTTTAATGCTTCAAGTGTTTCAATTTCATGAAATATATTGATGGCATAATCTTGTTAACATATGGAATGAATCTTTGTTTTGCATTTGTTTACACAGTAATCATATATCTCAGATCAGACAAGCATTTTACCTTTGCATAGTAGGAAGAATACTTTGTTTTCCTTCTTTAGTTAAATTATTTCAATTTACACAATATAGTCATTTAGATTGGATATTGATAGGTTTAATACTTCCATTTCAAATAATTTAGAATAGAGTACTTTGTTTTAATAGTGAATAGAATTAGAGTTAGTTTGATACTTTGTTTTTCATAGAATTAATTTAGATAGTTTTCATTTGATAACTAGAAAGAAGTTTTTAATACATATTTTGATAGGACTTAATCATAGCTTGAATTGATGCTTTGCTTAGATTTAGAAGATATTTAAGTAGATATTTTCATTCTTTAACCCAATAGGTTTAGAAGTATTTTAGATAGACATTCTAAAGATAATTTCCGGCATAGAATAGTCTAACATAGTTAAACTTAATCATGGTTTCTTTTTATGCAATATATATTTGTTTTAGATCAGTTTTCTTTCTTAATTTTACATTTCCTTTTCTTCCTTCTTGTAACTTTCATTTTCTAGTTATTAGAATATTTGATTCAGATTAAATTATGGATCAATTTCCTTCTTAGATTAATATTAAAAAATTATTTTTCTTCATTCTTAAGTTTATTTTTCAAGAGTTAAAATTATTCTAGATTCAATCACTTTCTGGCTTTTAGATTTCATTCCTATAAAATCTCTAAAAATACAAAAAGATTGAAGTTTCTTTTCTAGTTCTTTTAAAATTTATTGTTCATGTTTTCCAAAATATAATTCTCATCATAGGCTTTGACAATTAAGTTAAGATTTCATTTCTTTTATCAGTTCTTAGTTTTCCTATTTAATTCAAAAATTTAAGACAAAACATAAAACCCCCCAAAATAACATATATAATCTACACAATGAAGTAAGAAAGATATGCTTCTAGCATATATAGTGCACCTGCACTTCACAAGATTACTAACTCTGGTCAATAAATTATGATAGAAATTTAAGACATTAAATTGACTAAAAATTTTGGTGTCATCTCCGGGGAAGTGTAATTATGAGCCTTATTTCTTAAATATAAAAAAAAAACACACAGACAAAAAAAAAAACATGATAAGCATAGAGAAAGAGATTCTAGGGTTAGATTTGTAGCTAGAGGTAGAAGTTTGATCCCAAAAACACCACTCACCCCACCAAGACCTCGTAGTGCCACACCACCATCTCAAAATCATATTCCATTCTTAAAACATTGACTCCCTGAATTCTTAAGGTCAGAAATTCAGCCTAGAGACTCTCCAACTTCATCAACTAAAGAATTCATAGAAGAATAAGATCTTAGATATCCAACAGAAGGATTAATCTTTTTAACTTCCACAGGAGAACAAATCTTAGCTCAAGAGCTAGAAATCCCTAGTGAAGAGGAGGAATAAATCTTATTCAATACACCATTCATATAATAACTAGAAGAAGAAGAAATAACCCCAAGAATAGAACCCTATATTAGGTCTGAGGAATCTATAAATGATAGAGAAGGAAAAGGAGAAGTACACAATATGAATGGAGAAAACTTAAGATAGGAGGAGGAAGAAGAGGTGGAGGAAATAGAGGGGGATGAGATGGAGGATGACGTAGAGGAAGAGGAAGAGGAGAAGATAATAGAGATGAAAATAGAGAAAACCCTGTTGGATTTCCTATCTATGATGACGATACAACTAGTACAATGAATAATATCTCACCTTCCATCCTTCCAAATTTTCATGGACTAAGAAATGAAGATCCTGAAACATTTATATTTGAATTTGAGGTTTTAAGTAGATCTTATGGCTACTTACAAGATTCTCAAAAATTGAAATTATTTCCTGCAACACTTAAGGGTGCAGTATTAAAATGGTTCATGGGTTTAATAACAAATTTTATTAGGACATGGGAGGATATGAAGAGTGCATTCTTGCAAAAATACCAGGATTATTTCATACCTCATATTCGGAAAGATGAAATTTTTAAGATGATGCAAAGAGAGGATGAAAACTTAGAGAACCTAATTGACAGATTCAGTTACAAATTAAAACAAGCTAAAATGGAAAACTTGGATCAAGATACTTTAAAAGCTCTCATGTTAAAATCCATTATAGATGAATGGATATATATTCTTAATATGATTGGAAAATGATACATTTATCAGTTTCCATTACCTGATATCTTTGAATTATGCATACATCTCACAAGAGGAAAATCAAGAATTGGAAAAAATAGAAGAGATCATGTTCTCTCTAGAGTGAATAAATCTGCAGCTGGAACCGTGAGTAGGGTAGAAATAATAATTTTTCCTGATGAATTCAAAATAGATATTTTAGGGAGTCTTGGTGAACAAATAGACTCCTTAAAATTGAAAAACAAGCAAAGAGTTGAAAGTGGAGCCTTATCTATCTTTTGTCCTAAATGTAGAAAGAAACATGCCTTAAGGGAATGCCCTCTTGATTTGAAAATCATAGACAACTCTGTCATAGGTATAGAAAATAATGAAAAAAATAAATGTCCTTCTATACCAGGTCTTAAATTTGTCTTCCAAGAATAAATAGCCCCACATCCAGTAGATCCTCTTTTTTTTGTCTCTAGAAGACCATGGCAAGGGCCACGAAATCAAGGTTTTAATACTCAAATGTATAATCACCCCCCACAAAATAATTGGAATTCATAAATTCCATGAAAACAACCTTGGTATCAACCTCAACCTTGGGCACAAGGAATGAAAAATCCTTATGGAATATATTCTCAATATCCCCAATATCCACAATCTTATCCAAACTATCCTCCACAACATTTTCCTCAACCTAGTCAACAACCTCAATTCCCAAATCATAATCCACAACTTTCATTGCCATTTCCACAAAGGTCAAACCAACTACTTGCTTAGTCACTCCCAAAACCAAACAAAAAAAATGCATAAACTATTTATAACATAAAGGGACAAAATTTTCAAACTTATATGATAACTCCACTATATCTTAACAATTTTCAATATAGATCTCATAGAATATCAGAAGATAAAAATCCCTTTGTTGTTATTGAAGAAAAATTTATCACTTTGATGAGGAAGTTTCTCTTAGTCAAAATGAAAGTCTTCAAAACAAAAATAATCACTCTGGATAAAGAACAACTCTTCATCATAATCAAAATTTTCAAAATACAACACAAAAATATCCAATAAAATCAACTCCTAACATAGAGCAACCTTCAGTATCTATATCTACACCCCCTTTTACTAAAATATTACAAATTGATAGAGGGGTAGAAAAAAAAAATTGTTGCCTAACTATGATATATTAGATGAATTGAAAAATGTTTGTATAAAAATTCCTTTGTTACAAGCCATTAAGGAAATTTAAATCCTTAAAAAAACAATAAAAAAGTTGAGTGTAAATAAATTAAGAAGAAAAAAAAAAGTGAAAATAATACAGTTAGTGGGAAAAATTGCATATATCATGATGGGAAAAACAACCATACAAAAATATTTGGATCTAGGAAGTTCCACTCTAAAAACACACATCAATGGTATTGAGATTCCAATACATTCATTGACTTAGGAGCATCCATAAACATCATGAGTAAACAAAACATGGAACAACTAAAGCTTCGAAACCTTCAGTATACACCAACATTAATTCAATTAGCAGATAGATCAGTAATCAACCCAGGTGGTCTATTAGAAGACATTTATGTATCCTTAGACTCTTGAGAATATCCAGTTGACTTTATGATCTTGACTCCAAAGAATAACTTAGGAGGACATCCATTTATATTAGGAATACCTTGGTTAGCTATAGCTGATGCTTTAATCACTTCTATATCTGGTGATATGCTTATTTCTAATGGAAACTCAAAAAATAAATTCACTCTATTTCCTGCAGCAAAAACAATGATAGAAGTAGAATATGAAAAATGGATAGATGATGACAATCTTATACAACCTATTTTTACTATTTCCCACATTAGTGAAGAAAATCAAATTCTAAATTCAATTGAATATTATGAATCATCTTCACAATGTGAGAATAGTAAAAATTTTCAAGAACAATATAATATTGAATACTTATAATCCAAACAAATGCCTTTATATCATATGGAAAAATTTGGTAATTATTCAATTGAGATATTTCCAAGTAAACCTTTAAACATAAAAAAAAACCAAGAATAATTTCAAAAGAGGAGTTAATCATACCATTGCAAAAAAATTCTTCTGCATATGCATGTGAGTACACTGACATGAAAGAAATTAATCCTCAGACTTTCGTACATCATATCTATATTGAGGAAAATTCTAGACCAATCAGATAACCTCAAATAAGAATGAATCCAAATCTTAGGGAAAGTACGAAGGAAGAACTACAGAAACTACTTAATGTAATCTTTATTTATCCAATATCAGACAGTTAGTGGGTTTCACCTTTAGTAATTTTCCCTAAGAAAAATGGCAAATGGAGTGTGTGTATTGATTATAGGGAGTTGAATAAAGCTACTTTAAAATATAATTTTCCATTACCTTTCATAGATCAGGTTTTGGATACATTAGCAGGGAAGAAATATTTTTCATTTTTGGACGATTTCAGTGGATATAATCAAATTCAAGTAGCACTCGAAGACCAAGACAAAACCACATTTACATGTCCAAGGGGGAGCTTATGCTTACCAAGTACTTCCTTTTGGATTATGCAATGCACCTGCAACATTCCAAAGTGCAGTATTAGGAATTTTATTTGATTTAATACATGATTGTGTGGAAGTGTATATGCATGACTTCACAATATATGGAAATTCTTTTGGAGAGGCTCTTGAAAATTTGGAAAAAGTTCTCATACGATGTAAGGAAGAAAATCTCTCATCATGTCATGAAAAATGGTTTATGATGTTTATTAAAGGAATTGTTTTAGGACACCATATTTCAGGAAATGGAATTAAGGTGGACTCATCTAAAGTTGAAGTTATTTCCAAATTAGAAATTCCAAATTGTAAAAAAACATGTTAGGAGTTTTCTTGGTTTTACAGGGTACTATAGAATATTTATAGAAAAATTCACAAAAATTGCTCACTAAATATTGTGAATTTAGCTGGAATCCTGAGTGCTAAATGGCATTTGAAAATTTTAAAGAAAAGATATCTTAAGACCCATATTAAGAGGACCAAATTGGAAATTACCTTTTCACATCTCAATTGATGCTTCAAATACAACTCTTGGAACTGTATTAGGAAAAAAAGATCTGACCACTTATGTCATCTACTATACAAGAAAGAATTTAACTCCTATTGAGTAAAATTTCGCTGTTACTGAAAAAGAGTTTCTAGTTGTTCTCCATGCTATTAACATGTTTAGACATTACATCACTGGATATGAAACCTCATTCACACAAATCATTCTACAATTAGATATCTAATGAATAAATCTATTACTAATGGCAAAATCACAATATGGTTACTACTCTTGCAAGAATTTAACATCACCATTCTAGATTGACACCACCATTCTAGATCGACCTGGAAAACAAAACACAATTATTAAATTTTTATCTAGACTTCAATATGATAACAATGATACACTAGTAGAGGATAATTTTCCCGATGAATGTATTTTTGCAATATCTACTAAATATCCATGGTTTTTAGACATTGCCAATTATTTGGCCATAGGAAAACTACCATCATATTTTTTTCCTAGAGAAAAAAGAAGGATAATTCAAATAAGTGCATCATATTCATGGTTTAATGATGAATTATATAAGACAGTTCCAGATCTCTTCATTAGAATATGTGTTCGAGAAGATTGAATACCTGAAATACTGAAGGCGTGCCATGATGAGCATTGTGGAGGACACTTTGCTGATAAAAGGACTTCTTATAAAATCCTTCTTTTATGATATTATTGGCCTTCCCTTTTCAAGGATGCCAAAAATTATGTTAAAAGGTTTGAAAATTGTTAGAGAATGGGGAAACCTGTTCCTACAGATGAAATGCCCTTACAGCCATAAGTACTCATCGAAACCTTTGAAAAATGGGCTTTGGATTTTGTTGGAAAAATCAATCCACCATCAAGACAAAAGAGTTATATTCTTGTATGCACTGATTACATCACTAAATGGGTAGAGGCTAAAGAAATTTCTTTTTCTAATGAAAATGTTGTAGTTTCATTTCTTTTTGAGGATATTTTTACTCATTTTTGTGTCTGAAGGGAAATTGTGATGGATCAAGGAACTTAGTTTACATCGAGAATGGTGAAAAATATCATGGAAGAATATAAAATCAATCAAATAAAGTCTACTCCATACCATCAATAGGCAAATGGACAAGTAGAGTCCACTAATAAAGTGATTGAAGAAATCCTCACAAAGACTGTACATCTACATAGAAAGGATTGGGCAGAAAGGCTTCCTGAAGCTTTATGGACTTACTAGACCACATGGAGGAATACAATTGGACATAATCCCTATGAACTTGTTTATGGGAAGCATTTCTTGTCTCTAGTAGAGTTCCAAATCAGAACCTTCATAAAAGCAGTCAAATTGGGACCTGACTTGTCAGAAGCTCAAAAGCATAGTATGGAGCAGCTCAATGAGCTTGATGAAATAAAGCAAGATGCAGTTCAAAATACCAGCCTACTTCAGCAACAAAGATCCATATGGGATGATAAGTACATAAAAGAAATAAAATTCCAGGCAGGAGATTGAGCACTTTTATTTGACTCAAACTTCAAGGACTTCCAAGAGAAATTTCAAACTCATTGGCTTGGGCCTTGTGAGATTGAAAGAGTCTTTGATACTGGAGCAGTCAGGATAAGGACTATTGATGAAGAAAATTTTCATCTTATTGTAAATTGGAATTTACTAAAGGTCTATCAAACCAATGACAAAGAAGGATATCTGCAGCTAAAGGAGATATTGGAGAAGGCACAGTGGATTAATTTCATAGAGAAATTTGAGGGGTTTCACAAGGAATTCATGAAATATTTTTCAAGAGCCTTCGACGGAGTTGAGTTAAAAATAGGTGACATCAAATTTGTAGTCACTAAATCCTTGGTGGAAGAGGCAACCTAAATTCCAAAGACAGGCGAAAGGTGGTTTAAAAACAAAGGAATTAGTGGAGAGGAATGGAAAGTATTCTTCAAAAACCCAAGTATGGACACAAGTTTTTTTAAGAAAGGAATTCTGAGCACAACCCTTGAGATTGAATGGAGGAACATGCTTTTGATAATTCATAAATTTATTACATTTGAAGGAAGATGTGGTTGCATTTTTTTCTATCATGCTAGGTTACTGATGAATTTTCTAGAAGAGAAAGAGTTAAACCTTCTATATTTTCTACTAAATAGTCTAAGGAAGATGGCAGGGATGGTTCAAAAGAGGGTTCAATTTATAGATAACACAATGTATCATCATGCATTGATAAAAATCCTCATTTAATTTCATTTCAAGAGCATAAGAGATACTTGGGATGATTTCTTAACCAGAAATCATTTTTAAGAAAAAGAAGAAAAGTAGCCTAGTGATAAAAAAAGGAAAAGAGGCAGAAAGAGAAAAACTGAAAAATCTTGCTAAAGATGAAAAACCACCTCAACCACAATCAGAAGATGAAATTCCTAGTGCACAGTTGTTTGGAAAGGCTAAGAAACAAATAAGTAAAAAGAGAGGGGTTAGCATGAAAGAAAAAGGAAAAGTCATACACACAGAAAAATTAGAAACTCGAAACATTCCACAACTAGTAAGAAGAAGCTCAAGACTTTGCAAACTAGCCAAAAAACCACTCCCTAAAGTTACAGAACCTATTGATCTAGAAGAAATTCTTGAGGTACCATCACCTATCATTTCTACTCCCATACATGATCCAAGTAGAATAATTCCAGATATTGACCCTCTCCAGCAAGAGATCTATGATTACATTGAATCTTTGGAAAGAAGAAATGCAGAAAAGACATCAATTTATGATGATTGGCCTTCTAGTCACAAGATCCTCCAGTGAATACTTTAAAGAAAAAAAAAATTTGAGCTAGAGATACTAAATAAGCATATAAAGCAGGAAAATGAAGCTCTGAAGAGTCATAACCAAATTGATAAAACCATCAATGACAACACTCTTCTACATCTAGTATTATGGTTCAAAAAGAACAAGAAATTGAAAAATAGGAACAAATACTTGAACAGACAGATCATAAATTTGAAGTACAAACTTCTGATGAAAAAACCGAGAGTAGCAGTGACTTCAAAAAGGGGAAAGAAGCTAAAATTGGATATCCTAGAAGAAGTGTCAGAACATATGTAGGAATGAGGTGAAGACTCACAATTTGGAAATTGAATGGGGACATGCAATGGTCTCTTAGTGGGGGTATGATGAGCCTCAAGACTGTCGTTATTTTTGACATCTATCTCACCACTTTTCCTTCCTTTTTGACATAATTCACAAACTCAGTCAGTGATAATTGATACATTTTCAGTCTGAGAAGGAATTTAAATGATGTCTATTTTATATTCTAATGTTTCTTATTATTTGAAGGAATTTTGTATTTAACTACAGAATTCATGAAATTTTGTAGCTAATCTCCATTTTTGTAGCTACCGACATTATTTGACAGGTTCCGAAGATGAAGGAGAGGATCGAAGCATATGGGTAGTTTTGAAATGATCCATACATGGATTTTTTCCTACTCACCTATCCAAAATCGAGAGAAATAACGCCTAAAATCACAGTCAAAGGATTAGTCAAATAGAGGGCCGAGACCAGCGGACGAGAAGTTGGAAGCTTCACGATTTGCTCTCCATGTAGAAAATCGTGAAAGATGTGAAGACCGCAGTCCTATTTAGAATTCTACTTCTAAGTTTCATTAATATTTTTAAGCGATATCATCTTAGAAAAGTTGGATTTAACTTGTTATAAAAAGCAAGTTGTTTTGAACCGAAGATAAGTTTTTCTTTTGTAATACTGCAACACAATGAAACTTTATTTTTAATGCATGGAGAAGGTGATTTAGAGACCATTGATGTGTAATTAGTCACAAGTAATTCTTCAATCCATTCAGTTGCAGTGAGCCCCTACATAGAAAAGGTTTTGTATCATAAATTTATGTTGTTTTCTAGTTTAATTTTCCATTACCGCATAGATTAATTGATGAGTTTTTCATTATTTAAATGTTGTGTTTTCATAAGATGAATGTTGTGTCTTTCACATAGTTTAAAGCTTCAAGTATTTTGATTTCCTGAAATATATTGAATTCATAATATTGTTAACATATGGGCTGAATCTCTGCTTTGCATTTGTTTACACAGTAATCATATATCTCAGATCAGACAAGCATTTTACCTTTGCGTAGTAGGAATAATACTCGGTTTTCCTTCTTTAGTTCAATTAGCCTTTCGATTTACACAAAATAGTCATTTAGATTGGATATTGATATGTTTAATACTTCCATTTCATAGAATTTAAAAAAGAATACTTTGTTTCAATAGTGAATAGAATTAGAGTTAGTTTGATACTCTGTTTTTCATAGAAATAATTTATATAGTTTTCATTTTATAAGTAGAAAGAAGTTTTTAATACATATTTTGATAGGACTTAATCATAGCTTGTGTTGATGATTTGCTCATATTTAAAATAGATTTAAGTAGATATTTTCATTCTTTAACCCAATAGTTTTAGAAGTATTCTAGATAGACATTCTAAAGATAATTTCCGGCATAGAATAGTCTAACATAGTTAAAGTTAATCGTGGTTTCTTTTTATGCAATATAGATTTGTTTTAGATCAATTTTCTTTCTTAATTTTACATTTCCTTTTCTTCCTTCTTGTAACTTTCATTTTCTAGTTATTAGAATATTTTATTTAGAGTAAATTATAGATCAATTTCCTTCTTAGATTAATATTAAAAATTTCCTTTTCTTCCTTCTTAACTTTATTTTTCAAGCATTAAAATTCTTCTAGATTCAGTTACTTTCTTTCTTTTGGATTTCATTCATATAAAATCTCTAAAAATACAAAAAGATTGAAGTTTCTTTTCTAGTTCCTTTAAAATCAATTGTTCATATTTTCCAAAATAGAATTCTCATCATATACATTGATAATTAAGTTAATATTTCATTTCTTAGATCAGTTCTTAGTTTTCCTATTTCATTCAAATATTTAAGACAAAACATAAAACCCCCCAAAACAACATATAAAATCTACACAATGAAGTAAGAAAAATAGATTTCTATCTTATATAGTGCACCTGCACTTCACAAGATTACTAACTCCAGTCGATAATTTATGATAGCAATTTAAGACATTAAATTGACTAAACATTCCTTCTATTTCAATCAACATATTTATGACCAGTTTTTTTGCACAAAAAACAATACCCCTTAAAGAAACTTGATTACCTGGGAGTTGATGGTCTTTTTATGGAGCGACTATTTGTCTAAGGCTGGAATAATCTTCTTCTACAATTAGATGCAACATTCCCATAATGATGAAATATAAAGAATTCAATATTGTTGATCAGTGGAGAGAATCGATTAACACTTCTATAGATAGGAGTGAGAGATTACCTTTGAGGATTCATGATCCTTGGTTGTTGATCAGGTTTTTTTTTTTTTATCTCTTTAAAAACTTCAGGTTTTGCATTGTTATCCTTTGGATCTTTAGGACTATCTTGTGAACGATATTCTCCTTTAAAAATTTCATGAAAACCAAGGCTGAATTTAATAGAGGGAGATCTTTGACTGCTAAGAATATTACCCATAATCTTAGTACTATCTTGAAATCTCAAATGTTTATATTTTTCTTCTAATTTACCTTTTAAAATGTTTGTCTCAACCTCCATTATTTGGTACTGCTTCTTCATACCTTATTCAACCCTTCTTCCTTCTGTTTTCTCTTTTAATCTGAGAATCTCTTCTTTCAGCCCATTTTCTTGTTCTTCAAATGTTTGAAGTAGTTCTTCATTCTTCTTATCTAATTTTTCAAGATATTCTTTTATAGAGACAATCTCGACTTCAAGACCTTCACAATACTGGTTAGATTCCACATCAAAATTTTCTAATTTAATATGATCCTTATTATCATATTTCTGCAACTTGTCTTTAAGATTATCAATATTTTTCAAAGCCAAATCAAGTTTCATTATAATATCATGAATTTCCTTTAACCTGCTCTATGTTGAATTAGAAACTCCATCAATCATTTTAAGTGATGTTTTATCATCATATACATTATTTGACACACTATTAGGGATAGGATTACCTGATAGATTCTCTGATTAAAAATATTCCTCTAAGATTTCTTCATGGATTGCTTATAGCTTATCCCATACTTGCTTTGAAGTTGAAAGATGCATAACCTTATTTAATGTTGAATCACATATGCTACAAATATGTCACTTAATGCCTTATTGTTATTTTTCACTTCCTCGTCTGATGGGGGAATCTTGGTGTATTCATTGAAAAATAAATACCAAACATCACGATTCATTATATTATACTTCATATTTTCTTTCCAGTGTTGATAATTACCTTTTCTTAGCATTGGTATGTCTGCATTGACCATTTTTTATGACTTTCCTTGATATTCTACTTCTAGAGGCATGATTTATGAATCTAAATTCTCTTGAGAATGCTTACTTTCAATTTTACCCATGAGTGAAATTTCGGTAGTATCACTTTCATCATCACTATCAATATGGAAAAGACAATGAAATGGACTACAATTAGAACAAGAACCCATGCCTTCTATTTCTTTGTTACCATCTTCTTCATTCCTGATAAATAGAAAATGGGGTGCTCCAAAACTTGAATATTTTCTAACATTAGTAATTTTTACTACATCTGATATCACTATCACAAATAATAGTTTCCAAATCCTTTCTTTGAGCTAACTTCATTCCCATCATATTGACATATCTCCTTCAAGCGATCAAGATTATTTTGAAGAACCTACTGTGAGACCGATCGTTGGGAAAAATAGTGAGAGGGGGGGGGGGGGTGAATCAGTATTTAAAATAATCAAACAAATTATTCTTTTTCTTTTCTGAATTATGTACACAACTAGACTGAATCTAACTAGAGTATGCCCAGTAAACTTATAATTTAGCTAAATCTTCAATTACTTGACTTAAACCAGTGCATCATTGATTCATCAAACATTAATAAGAAGTAAAAATGAGCAATATGAATAGAGTAAATCATCACATATAATCAACACACATGAACACCAAGATTTGAGGTGGAAAACCAATGTGGGAGAAAACCACGGATGTTTTCGTCTCTATATTCAATATGTATTATATAGAAAATGGCTTACAATCTTGTATTAGTGCAGACTCGTACTAGTATGCAGGCACCCACCTGCTGATGGCTACAATATTCACTCGTTCTCTAAAACCCACTAGAAGGGAGCTATAAATCCCTGATCTCATTTACCAACACCAAATATAAGGGAGCTATGACCCCCTAATCTCTTTTGCCAGCACCCACTGGAAGGGAGCTACGACACCCTTATATTGTTTACCATCACCCACTGGAAGGGAGCTATGACCCCCTTATCTCATTTACAAGCACCCACTAGAAGGGAGCTACAATCCCCTCACTGAAGGCTCCAACCCTTAGCACCACCATGGACCACATTCATAAATTTTCACACTGGATCCACCTAATTTAATACATCACAACATGTAGACCACTTTTCATCACATACTCATCATATAAGCCAAATATAAAAACTGAAACTGATTACTATACCCAAAACATTCATCCAATAATCTAACACAACCATTGAACCAAACAGTTACCAATCACTCAAATACTAAACCAACCACTAAATAAAACAATCACTTAACAAATAACCAACTCAATTCAACCAGAACAGTGAGATCATTGTAACCAGAATATCAAAAATGAACCCAGAATACTACATCAACAAATTGAATCAACTACAACCCTGATCATTCATTTAAATATATATATACATGAATTCACTTAAGGAAACCTGAGTGTATACACACTTTTATGAAAAGAAACCTGCATACAAATCTCAACATACCAAGTTTTGTAAACTGTTATTTTGAATCAGACACAGAATTGCATAGAGACATTCTAAAGTATTATGTTATATTACATATCTCTGAAACCACATATATTTAGTAGCATCATGTATCTTCTTTAACCAATAAATATTCAAACAATTTCAACTTCATCATTCAAGTAGTTCTACTTCATAAATCGCTACTAAACCCATATCAAAATGAAGGCATCATTGACAGATAGCAGAAATATAGAAAAATTGACCAGACATATTCTTCAGCAAAACCTTTTCTTGCATATGTGCCTTCCATAAGGCTTTTTTCTGTATATACATGCTTATCCAGAACCCAACTTGCATACAGATCTCAACATACTTCAGAATACATGTGCGAATTTGTAGAAAAAAACCCGCATCTATACACACTTTCCATGTTTTGAACTCACATACAAATCTACGACTAATTCAAGATTGTGCAACACTTCAAAACTTCAGACATAGATCATAACCTTCACTGCAACAAACATGCGGCATACAATAGATCTAAACAAACCATAAACAGATCATGCAATACATATTCATTTCAAATATAATTATCTTGATCCATAATTGTATTTACAAGTGCATCATTGTTTCAGATCAACCAATCAACTATACCTTATACCATGAAAATATGCCTCAGATTGAAGTATTCATTCATTAACCATTACTCATGCACACTTAGCACTTTGATATTCACCTCCTTATATTTATTGATCCTTAGCCAATACCATGAGACAAAACCACACTAGTGCTAGTGGTAATATTTTATGAGATCAAATCATCATTAATCCGTTCAATATTGTGGGAGAATACCCTGGTAAAAACACTTGGTATTTAATAAAATAATTTGCCAATACATACATGACTTTTCTTCTTCATACTCGAGTGTGTACGCGAATTTTATTTACCAAACCTGTGTATACACTACTTCACTTCATCAAACTTGCATACATACACAACTTGGCTTCATTGAACCCGTGTATACACGACTTCCCTTCATAAAACCTTTGTATGTACACAACTTGGCTTCACTAAAATTGTGTATATTTTTTGAAACTTTACCTTCATCATTCCTCTATCACAGACTGGTATTTATTTCCCCGTCACAACTAGATTTGCATGTGTAATTATCATGCTATCATCATGTCAACACATACTTATCTTGCTACAAGTGGGTTTCCATCAAGGACAACATGTACATCATAATTCCAACATCTTTCAATGGATGCTTCTTTCTACATTTAGGACAGAAAATTGATAATACTTGATTTATTCTTCTTGTTTCTTTCTTGTTTTTAGTATATAAATTTGTGTTCCTAATGTACTTAAGAGATCAGTTTTGAAATCTTAAAACAAATTTCCAAGTTCAGATCTTGTTATACTTGATTTTGTTGATTTGGTAAATTTAGAATTTACATCTATTTTTCCAGTTTTATCTCTACCTCTGGAATATTTTTGACACAATTCTGCAATTTCTTCAAATGGTAGATATGAAATATCTCATTTTCCCATTACATTAAGAATATCAAGATACTCATCTCGTATGCCTTTTAAAAATATTGTATGGGTTATTTCTTGATTCAAAGACTCATTTTTATATTTTTGTAAATTATAGAGAAATATTTCTAAATATTCCTCCAAAATTTCATCTTCTTGCTGAGACATTATAAAAATATCATCCTTTGAATCTCTAGACCTACAATATGCTTGATATTTCTTAAGGAAAACTTTTCTTATATCATCCCAACTAGAAATAGTATGTTCACCTAATCCCATAAACCATTTTAATGCAGATTCTTTAAGGGTAGTAGGGAGAAGACGAAGCTTATGTTTATCATCATTATAACCATAGGTATGACATAAAATATTGAATTCAAATAAAAATAAGTGAGGATATTCATAAACTATACCATATAAATTTGGTAAAACAGAGGGTGGAATGTTTTTCCATTTTTACCTCTTCCCCCAAAATTTCTCTAGTGTCCAAGATTGGAAATCCAAAAGTCATTTCTTGTTCCCCTTGCTCGCCTTCTGCTCTTTCATCTTCCCTTCTCTTGTTTTCATTCCCTATTTTTCTATCTGATTCTTCTTTCCTTTCTCTTTCCTATTCTCATCGTTGTATTTCATATTCTTGTCATTGTTCTGGATTTCATCCTCTTAATCCTCCTTGAGGTATACTGGATCTTGCCTCTTCTACCATTTATTTTTCAGTTGTTTCCTCCATAGTATTTTCTAATGTTTCTTTTAATGTTTCAGTAAGAATCTAAGATTGTGTTTCCTGTTCTAACTGTTCAACGATAGGTTGAACAATGTTTTTCTTAATTTATTTTTTTTCTCCTATAGAATATGTTCCTGATTGTACTTGTTTTCTCTTTACTTCATAGGCCAACAAATTTTTTCCTTCATTAATAGTTAACCTTTTCCCTGAACACTTCTTTTCCTCTAACTCTTCTGAAGTTGGTCCTCTAGCAACTGGTGTGGTTATTCAAATGTAGATGGTCCTTCTCCAACCAATGTTTGAGTATTTGGGGGATTTTTATTTGTGTATCTACCCTTTTCATCCCTTTGTCTAGGCATAAAGAAGCATAACTAAACTAGAAATTAAAATCTAATTTTGTTGTTGTTTTTTTTTTAAAGGAAATCTAAATGAATTAATTAAGCTTCTAGTCTCTAAATGTGGTTCCCCGGCAACGACGCCAAAAATGTTGGTCCTATTTAGGGGTGTAAATTAGATCATTAATTTAATCATCAATTCGAAATCCGTGACCTTGGAAGCACACCAAAATATATGGTTTAGATAATAATTCCTAAATCAACTTAAATTGCATATTTTTAACACGCTTATAGACTATCTCGAGATCTTAAATGATGTAAGAAAGTAAAATTTAAGCTCCCTTACAAGAGATGGATTTATGATTTTTTCAAGATCATAAAAACATTTCAGTTTATCAAGTGATGTTAACGAAAACAACATAAAAATGAATTACCAAAAATAAACAATTTGACAATTTTCAACTGTTGTAGATAAAATAAGATTAATACCCTTTACAAGAGGTCACTACATAACATACTTATAAAGTATAACCAGAGTAAATATTTTTCAGATAAGAAACCAAATCAAACAATAAAATACAACAAACTTGAAAGATCATACCAGAAATTTAAAGATTAAGTGCACATGCTTGGAAATGGGGGGGCTCCATGCTTCACTTGCACACTTGGATGAAAACTAGTTAAATAAACATGAATATAAATACCAAAATCATCCACGCAGCATAATAAGGGTACCAAAAATTTCCATTTCAATTAACTTCAATTAAGTAACAATATTTCATAAAAATGACACGTTTCTTACTTCCAAGTCCTACGTATTTATACAAGAGGTTTAGTAGTCGTAATGACTAAAAGTGCTCAAATCGGTTTCTGAGATATTAAAAAGGTGCTAACAGGTCGAATTCAACCTTCATATCTCTAAAATATGAAGAAAATCCCTTAAAATGAAAAATTGTCATGATTTCTTCCCAAAAATAGGGGATATTCTGAACAAGTGGCCTAGTTTGACAAATGTTGATCGAGCACATGCGAAGCTATTTTCTGGAGGCATATAGGAATTTATCCATGCTTGGAAATTAAGGATCATCCCACATATCTCGAAATTCGCCCAGTTGTCCTGCACATGTACGAATCTTGGGGTTATTACAGGAAGTTGTAACATCATGTAACTTCTGCTAAAAAAATAATTTTAATGTCAAACTTTGCCAAAATTCAATCGATGAAAGTAAATGATAAATTTACCTCAGATGGTCAATTTCAAGAAAATATGGATTATGTATAAGAGGCATGGAAGGAAAATAAAATCAAAATATGGGTTATATGACTAAAATAACATAAAAAAGTGGCAGCCAACAATACTCTAGAGCTTATAAAGCATAGTTGCATCTGTTGGAAAGTTTCCATTGCCTATATGGCTAGTGGTAATAAATGTGTTGGAATTTATTTCAATAGTCATGTTGGGATATCAATATGGGAAGTTAGCATTGCCTGATAGTTAGCAAGTGTGTTGGCAATGACGTCAACCAGATTAGAATGGATGTATGTGCTAGCATGATGTTATCAAAGGAAACATTAATGTCCACTAGACTAGTTGTGATAATAGTAAATTCTAGAATTGATGTGCTTGTTGTACCAAGCTCAGGGGGAATCCAGGGTTCCAAGCACAAGAAAAAGAGTCGAGGTGCAAAAAATGGCAGAGAATTTGTAGCCATGTTTCAGGAAATTAATGAGCTCAAAGATTGCATTGGACATTCTCCACTGGAAAGTGATCTGAAAAATATTTCCAACATTATGTGGAAGTCCCTAAATGGATCTTGGGATAAAAAATTATTGATAGCTAAATTAAGGATCTTGAAGTCTATAAGAGCAAGCCAAATTTCATAACCTTGGAATTTTGGAACCCAGGATTTCGGAAGCCATAAATTTTGGAACCAAGGAAGCAAGTTGAATATCAAAACCCCTAATTTCATAAATTTTGTTGGGAAAAATACTGAGAGGGGGGGGGTGAATCAGTATTTACTGCATATTCAAAACTTTTTACTTTTTTCACTCTTTAAAACCCATACGCTACTTTCCTTTAGTAAACTCGCGTATACACGCGGATATCCTTCATACAACTCGCGTATTAGCAGAGATCTAAATATGCAGATATTTATTAGCTTAGTTCTTTGCAATATTCATTCATCTTATGTTAGGTTAACAGTAAAAATGTGTAGTAACAATAGAATAACCATCACACAAAGCATCACACATAAACACCAGGATTTTTAGGTGGAAACCCAAGTTGGGAGAAAACCACCACTGCAGTTGCTCAGCCTTCAATATTTTATTATAGAGAAAACATCTTACAACATATGTGCTGGTGCAGACTCCTGACAAGACAATGAGCACCCACTGCTATTGCTTACTACCACTGAAGGGGAGCTACGACTTCTTTCTCATTTCTCTATCAGCTCACCCAGGCGGGAGCCATGACCCCCCTGCCTGTCACCACCACCGCGGGAGCTACAACCCCCTGACTGAAGGCTACAACCCTCAGCACCTCTATGGACCACGTTTCATCAATTTTCACACTGGATCCAAAGCTTCCTTTAGGACACCACTTGCAGGCCACATTTCATCATATTTTCAGACTGGACCCTTTCCATACTTTTAAGCACAGTCAACCATGAAACAGATACATATAACTCACTGACAGATATTAGTAAACCAGCAGAACAGATCAGACATTTCTTACCACAGACTTCAGCAAACCCTAGTTTGCATACGCGCTTTCCTTTCACTGATGTCGCGTATATACGCGCTTCCGTTCACATAAACCAACGTATACTTCTGTACATATTACAGAGCTCATTTCATTGCGCATACGCGCTTTCTCTTCAGCGAAGCCGCGTATATACGCGCTTCCTCTGCGGCGAACTAGCATATGGATCTTCAATCATTATAGAGCAGCATACTTCTTTAGATCAGATATTCAGTTCAGATTTACCCTTTTACTTCAGACAGATGTTCGCCTCATCTCCGATCTAAGCCTTTCATAAACAGATCTAGCGGCTACAAATACATTCCAGATCTAGATATTCCGCTTCATCATTTCTTCATAGGTGCATCATAGATTCAGATCTATTATCAAACCTTTACCCTTTCCATACAGATATACTTCACAGAGAAGTATTCATTCAAGCTCAGACATCTTGCTCCCACACTCATGATTTGCACAATGAATTTATTCTCCTTATATAGGTTTACACTTTTTCAATACCATGAGCCAAAACCACATTACTTCTGATGGTATTCCTGGATGGGGTCATTTAGACGAATCATTACCCAGTACAATGGGTCAATACCATGGTGGTTACCCCTGGTTTTGCACTTTATGAGCGCTTTTGCCCATACGCGACGTGGAACGTTCTTTCTCGCGTGCATACGCGACTTCTCCTAGACAGATCCGCGTATGCCTTGAGACATATTCTTTTCACCATAGATTTAGCACATGCTGAATTCCTTTCTTCATTTCCTTCTGTACTCACTGTAGATACATCATATTTAGTTCATCAAGACATATTCTATCAAGCACAACTTCATCAAGTAAGTTTCCATCATCTTCATCAAGTGGGTTTCCATTCAAGGACAACACTCATCATCATATTGCTAACAAACATCATTTCATATCATATTTACATCATTTACCAAGTCCATCAGGTCAAGAATAACTTCATCAGGTGGTTCGCCATCAAGGAAAACACATGTCAATAGTCACATGTCTTCATCTTTATTCAGTGGGTTGCCATCAAGGACAACTCTCTGCATCATATTGCCAACAATCTCCCCCTTTGGACTTGATGGCAACCACGATGGTGTTTGGTTACCACAACAGATAGGTACATTAAGAATACAATGACACCATGTCACTCTCTCCATTTTGACACCATTCTTTCTCTTCATTCAAACACCATGTCACTCTCCCCCTTTGACATCAAGGGCAAAGGGCGGATCAAAAACCAACATACTCTCCCCCTTTTCTCCTCATGTGGAAGAAGCGTTCTGCAGATCTGATATATACTGAAGTGACCAAGCTCCCCCTGAGTTCATGCTGAAACTTCAAACATATTTTCCAATGAAGTACATGACTCTATGAAATTCCTATCACCAATGACTCATACTTACATCAAATATCCAACCAAGTGGATTTACATATGAGACTCAAGTACCCAACCAAGTGGGTTTACACATTTCAACTCAGCTACCCAACCAAGTGGGTTTACAAAAATGACAAGTCCTTACATGACTGAATATTACAATTTTACATCATGGGTCTCAACGTGACCTTTTCATCAAATTACAAATATGACTTTTCATGACCAATACCAGAAAGACTTCAAAGAACATATTTCAGAATCATCATAATGTCAACAATGCATTATACTCAGCAAAGTTAATGCTCCCCCTGAATCTATGCATCCAAGCAACCTTTTCATATGACTAAGGCTCCCCCTTAGTTTGTGCATCCTGAACACTTTCACCAACAAATCATCAAGGCATCTTTATCAAAACATCAGAGATCGAAACAATGTTATAAGAACTGGAACACCACCAGAGATACCAGAGATGCCAAACAGTATCAGAGATACCAAACAGCACTGCAGCTGTGCTGAAGAGAGCTGACTCCAAACAGAAAAATGTCAGCAATCAGACATACGCGGTTTTCTGTGCATGAACTCGCGTATATACGTGACTGTGTTTCAGGAAACCCGCGTATCCAATACTATCTTCTATATTTTAACCAGATCTGATCCTCTGTGAGAAAAAGACAGTGTTCAGCTTCTTTCTGAGATATTTGAATGCTTCCCTGGACTACAGATAGATAGAACAGTGTAGTTGTGTCTTCAAGCATCATCCAACGGTTGTAGCATAAGCACATTAGTAACCAAGCCTTCAGATTCTTTGCAGCATCAATACAATCTTTCCAAGAGAGATTATCATACCAGAACAGCATCTTCAAATACGTGTCAATCATCCATGTGGTCCAATATCACCATGATCTTTAAGATTTAACATGAAGTAACATATGTAGGCAAAAGATCTTAACCATAGTAACAAACTCTGCATGATCTATACTTATTTCTGAACCAAACGACATCCAACTCATCCATGTGTGAGTACAAAAGATACTTATCAGCAACCAGGGCTCAAAATCTCATCATAATAAACCATGTACCAAGTCATCATCATTTGAGCATGAATATCACAAAAACCAAAGAATAAGCAGTCATATTGCCAACAATGCAATCATTAGTATTCAACCTGCTGCTCCCCCTGAACCAGTGCTCCTTCTTAACTTGTGCAACCTGAATACGATCATCAACAAGTCATCTGCATGAACTGCCCTTATCTCCGAATTATAAGACTTTTATCTCAACAATGAATACTCTTCATCAAAAGGCAAACAGGACTCATCCACAATATTCAACATAAGAAACCATGTATCACATCATCATTATTTAGAACTGAGAAACTAAGCTGATATTGAGTCAATAATACAGTCATTAACGGTCAGACTGATGCTCCCCCTGAACCTCTGCTCCAGATCTTCAGCTATCATATAAATTCTCTTATCATCAATGCATACGCGACTGTGTCTGCTGGAACTCGTGTGTATATGCGACTTTTGTTAATAGACACTGTGTATGGAAAGTGAAGCATAGAGATTTTTCACATTCCTTCATCTCCCCCTGAACTTGTACTTCTTGTACCTGTCTTCTTCATATCAGATGCTCTGTCAGAAATACATATAACCAGAATAATCAAATCAATCCATGAGAGACATCATACATTTCTCCCCCTGTGACAATACATTACTAAATCTCATAATGTATCCCACATCATTCCTGCAGTCAATAAGAAAAGTCAGCTTCAGAATCGAATGACTGCAGTAGGGTCAGAATTCCCTACGTTTCTAATCGGTCCTCCATCTTTTTCCAGATTTGTTTGATCTTTCTATTTGTGTGATGGAAGTTATCCAATTTCTCATATCTGTTCAACCTGCATTCCTTTTCTACATGTCCATACTTGTTACAAGAATAACATCTCATATGTCCAGAAAAATAAGCATAAGAATCATAATGAGTATTTCTAATCTTCCTTCTTTTACAATCAGCTGCTTTATGTCCATACTTGTTACATGAAAAACAATATCCCTTGAAGAAACCAGAGTACCTTTCTATGTAGGAACTGTTTGTTTGAGGCTGAAATGATCTGCTCCTGCAATTTGCTGCAACATGCCCATAATTATGACATTTAAAACATTCAACGTTCTTGAATGAATTCCTTTGATAATTCATGATTGTTGGTCGATCTTTTGTTTCTTTCAACACTTCAGGTTTTGCATTGACATCCTATGAATTTTTAGCACTTCCTTGTGAGCTAGATTCTCCTTTAACAGTTTCATGGAAACCAAGACCAAGTTTGATAGCAGGAGACCTTTGATTACTCAGAATATTGTCCAAAATATTAGTACTATCATGAAACCTCAAAAGTTTAACGTTTTCTTCTAATTTACCTTTGAGAATGTTTACCTCAACCTCAAAGGCTTGACATTGCTTTGTCATGCTTTCTTATTTTCTTCTTCCATCTTCTACTTGATCCTTCAGATTTAGAATCTCTTCTTTCAACCAATTTTCGTTTCCTTCACATGTTTGTTGCAGCTCTTCATTCTTCTTATTTGATTTTTCCAGATCTTCTTTGAGAGAGATGATTTCTACTTCAAGGCCTTCCTTTTCAAATGACAGAGGTTCTTCATTCTTCTTATTTGATGCTTCAAGATCTGTTTGTAGAAAGATGATTGCAGCTTCAAGTCCTTCATTCTTCTTGCTTGATTTTTCGAGATATGCATTTAGATCGTTGATTTCTGCTTCTAGTTCTTTAATTCGATTGGATGCATAAGTATGAAACCTTTGATACTTGTCCACCTGTCCATTCAACATTTCTACTTGTTTTTCCATTTGAGAGATCATCTCTTTGTTGATAGATTCTTGCTTCTTAGATGAAATTTGTGGTTTTTCAACTTTAACTTTGAGAGCTTCTTCCAGATCCACAACTTTACTTTCACTATCTTCACTATTGTTTGCACAAAGAAGATCATTCAAAGGACCCCAATCACTATCTGATTCACCTTCTTTAATTTCTGCTATACATGTTTTCTGAGATATCTTCTTGTTTCGAGTAGCCTTCTTCTTTTGCTTCTTTTCCATGAGCACTTTCAGATCATAGTCAGAATCTTCTTCATCTTCACTGGACACTTCATCATCATCTTCATTTGCATAATAACTCTTCCTTTTTTCAAATTGTTTCCCTTTACCATGTTTTTCTCTATAAGGACATTTAGCAGCATAGTGACCAACTTTTCCACACTCAAAACATTTGAAGGGAAGCTTACCTTTGAATCTTCCAGTTCCTAGTTGGAGTTTTCTCAAGAAATTCGCTTCTTCTTCATCGGATATATAGCTGGATTCTTTGAAAACTTCCTTTTCTTTTCCTCTTGCGGATACCTTAAAAGCAGCTTCTTTGATTTGAGAAGGACGTCCTTGTCTCATCTCAAAAGCAGTCAGAATACCATGTAATTGAACAATAGTAAGAGTTTGCAGATCTTGCCTTTCTTCAATAGCTGAAACTTTAGAGTCAAATTTTGAAGTCAAGGATCTTAAGACCTTTTCCACCAGAGTAGTATCAGTTATGGTTTCACCCAAATTTCTCATTTGATTTACAATATCATCCAAATGAAGAAAGAAACTGGCAACACTTTCATCACTATGCATCTTCAAATTTTCATATTCAATTCTAAGGGTTTGGAGTTTTGCACTTTTTACTTTTGTATCTCCTTCATAGCTCAGAATGATTTTGTCCCATATTTCTTTTGCTGAATGTAGCTGCATCACTTTAGCAAATTCTGATTCAGACATGCTTCCTAACAAGACATTCACTGCTTTGGCATTGATTTCATACTTCTTCCTTTCTGCTGCATTAGTAGGAATACTTGTTGGGTATTGATAACCTTCTTCCACGATTGCCCATACATCTGCACCAAGACTTTGCAGATATGCTTTTGTTCGTACCTTCCAGAATATCAGATTGCTTCCATTGAATAAAGGTGGCTTTATAGACATTACTCCTTCTTGACTTCCCATTGCGACGGATCTCCTTCAAGCGATCAAGCTTCTGCAGAAGGACCTGCTCTGATACCAATTGTTGGGAAAAATACTGAGAGGGGGGGGTGAATCAGTATTTACTGCATATTCAAAATTTTTTACTTTTTCACTCTCTAAAACCCATACGCTACTTTCCTTTAGTAAACTCACGTATACACGCGGATATCCTTCATACAACTCGCGTATTAGCAGAGATCTAAATATGCAGATATTTATTAACTTAGTTCTTTGCAATATTTATTCATCTGATGTTAAGTTAGCAGTAAACATGTGTAGTAACAACAGAATAAACCATCACACAAAGCATCACACATGAACACCAGGATTTTTAGGTGGAAACCCAAGTCGGGAGAAAACCACCGCTGCAGTTGCTCAGCCTTCAATATTTTGTTATAGAGAAAACATCTTACAACATATGTGCTGGTGCAGACTCCTACCAGCACGCAGGCACCCACCTGCGCTCGTTTACCAGCCTCTCCTGGAAGGGAGCTCCAACCCCCTGACTCGTTTACCAGCCTTTCCTGGAAGGGAGCTACGACCCCCTGATCTCGTTTACTAGCCTCACCTGGAAGGGAGCTACAACCCCCTGACTGAAGGCTACAACCCTCAGCACCTCTATGGACCACGTTTCATCAATTTTCACACTGGATCCAAAGCTTCCTTTAGAACACAACTTACAGGCCACTTTTCATCATATTTTCAGACTGGACCCACTCCATACTTTTAAGCACAGTCAACCATGAAACATATACATATAACTCACTGACAGATATCAGTAAACCAGCAGAACAGATCAGACATTTCTTACCACAGACTTCAGCAAACCCTAGTTTGCATACGCGCTTTCCTTTCACTGATGTCGCGTATATACGTGCTTCCGTTCACATAAACCAGCGTATACCTCTGTACATATTTCATTGCGCATACGCGCTTTCTCTTCAGCGAAGCCGCGTATATACGCGCTTCCTCTGTGGCGAACTAGCGTATAGATCTTCAATTATTATAGAGCAGCATACTTCTTCAGATCAGATATTCAGTTCAGATTTACCCTTTTACTTCAGACAGATGTTCGCCTCATCTCAGATCTAAGCCTTCCATAAACAGATCTAGCAGATACAAATACATTCCAGATCTAGATATTCCGCTTCATCATTTCTTCATAGGTGCAACATAGATTCAGATCTATTATCAAACCTTTACCCTTTCCATACAGATATACTTCACAGAGAAGTATTCATTCAAGCTCAGACATCTTGCTCCCACACTCATGATTTGCACAATGAATTTCTTCTCCTTATATAGGTTTACCCTTTTTCAATACCATGAGCCAAAACCACATTACTTCCGATGGTATTCCTGGACAGGGTCATTTAGAAGAATCATTACCCAATACAATGGGTCAATACCATGGTGGTTACCCCTGGTTTTTCACTTTATGAGCGCTTTTTCCCATACGCGACTTGGAACGTTCTTTCCCGCGTGCATACGTGACTTCTCCTAGACAGATCCGCGTATGCCTTGAGACATATTATTTTCACTATAGATTTAGCACATGTTGAATTCCTTTCTTCATTGCCTTATGTACTCACTGTAGATACATCATATTTAGTTCATCAAGACATATTCTATCAAGCACAACTTCATCAAGTAAGTTTCCATCATCTTCATCAAGTGGGTTGCCATTCAAGGACAACACTCATCATCATATTGCTAACAAAAATCATTTCATATCATATTTACATCATTTACCAAGTCCATCAGGTCAAGAATAACTTCATCAGGTGGTTCGCCATCAAGGACAACACATGTCAATAGTCGCATGTCTTCATCTTTATTCAGTGGGTTGCCATCAACGACAACTCTCTGCATCATATTGCCAACAAATTTAAGACGTATGAAGTTCTGAACATTAATAACTTGGTGGTATATTTAAAATAAACCTGGAAGCAGGCAAAATTTTGGAACATCGGGACATTGTAGATTCGGAAACTCGAAACTTCGTAACTTCTTATCTCGGGACGTTGGGAGTTTCATAACTTTGGAACTTCAAAATTTCATAATTTATTGTTAATTAACCCTTTTAAGAAGATTCGAGGGTTTTGGAAGTAGGGATTTACAAAGGAACCTGTTTAAAAAACCTAAGAACCAAGGACCCTTTCCCTCTCCTTGGATGGGACACATGGCAATAAATAATTGGCCCTCAGGAGCTGACAGTGGCAGATGACATGGATGTATGGAGGAAACATGGTAGTCATATTCAAAATTATTGAGTGGCCTAATGGGGAAAATCTTGGTGACACATGTCACCTCTATGGAGACCCCACGTGGGATTGATGACAAGAGCATGATGTCATCTCGAAACTTCGGGACTACGTAACTCCTCTATAATTAAATTTTGAGAAATTTCCAATACTAGGGGCTTCTGATGCTGTTGTCGGTAGGTCTTGGAGCCCATATAACCAAGGGTGTAGAGCAAGAACATAAGAAGATAGGCCCCCAGTAGGATCCTAGAGGGCTAAGAACCTAAGGGTTATGGAGATGCCACATGGGAGAGCACGATTTTACCATGGCAGTATATTTCAAAGGTAGGTGATTTCGTATCTCATATGTAATTTATTTTTGAGAAATTTTTGATACTAGGGAGCCGATTCTTGGAACTTCAGAAGGTTAGAACATCGAAGGTCTAATATTTCGTAATTTCATTTTGAATAAATTCTGATACTAGGGGCTTTCAATGTTGATTGGAATTTGGTCGTGAAGCCCAAAGAACCAAGGGCATAGAGAAATAACATAAGGAGATAGGCCCCCGACAAGATATTGAAGGTATTAGCACCTAAGTGTTATGTCGTTGGTCACAACACCTAGTCCTATGGTGAGGAAAAATAAGAGGCGAAGAAAAAGGGGCTAAAGGCCAAAATCAGAAACTCATGACTTCGTAATGTCACCGTAATAAAATTTACGAAATGAGAGGCTATGATATTACAACACCGAAGTGTATGAAGGATGAATAAGTCGATAGCTAAGAGTAAATTTGCGTAGAGGAGTTGGACACTGAAGTAAATATAGACTGTTAAATATCATTGAGTGAAGGGCGACAAGGACCATGATTTTTAGAGAAGATTTTTTGGCCTGTATTGAAGTTGAAATAAGCTACCTCTGATCTCCTATGCATGCCTAATTGAATTAAATGAAGAAAATATAATCCATGTTAAAGTATCTTTCAAGCTCTATAAGCAATTAATAAGCATTGAAGAACCTCCTAGGATTACATACTAATTGAGATTCAATTCTCAGCATGGAGAATAACACATAGATCCATTCTCTGAATTGATTATGCTACAACTACAGTTGTTGAGTAGATGATCAGGAGAAAAATCTCAGAAGCCCATTCTCTACATTTAATATGATTGTAGTAGCAAGAATTCAGATGCTACAACAGTTTGGAGAGCCATTCATAGAGTACACTCAGACACTGTGAATGGAAAAATGATGGCTAACAAAGACAACATCGATTAATGTGTTTCAGTGAAACAAAACCCAAGATTGAAAATGAGCAACTGGGGGAAAGAAAGATTCTTTTCAGTGAGTTGTGTGGAGAACTTTGTGGGTGTTTTTGTGTTGCTCAAGAGAGGCTAAGTACACCAGTGCTATAGAGAGAGGATGAGAGTGCCTATGTAGAGGGAAGAGACCTTGAGAGAGCCTGTGTTATTGTGTGAGAGGTCGAGAGAGCTTATGGAATAGAAGAGGCTGAGTTTTGAGTATATGTTGTTGAGAGAAGAGGGTTGAGAATAGTATGATGTTGTGGTGTGGAAAGCATGTTGAGAGAGATATGATAAGTGACATCTATTGAGTAGAATAGTGGGCTACTACAGAGTGAGAAGAGGACAGAGAATTTTGTGCTGGCCAAGGGTTGAGGAGAACAGAGCTAATATCATGCATAGTGATTTCCATGTATAGTGAACATTAGTTTCCTTCTTGAGTGTGGGTTGGAGTATGCATACATGAATTTGGTGCTTCCATCTCTAATGGATGTCTTAAATGGCTTGGGGGTTGGTGCTTCCTGAAAGTTGGTGCTTCAATAAATATAAGGAGCTTCAATTCGGTGCTTACAACAAATCCACGAAGTTGGTGCTTCCTCTGAGTTGTGGCTCAAAAATAGACTGATGCAATAGATTAGGTGCTCTAATTTTTACATCAATAAAAACCACATGCTTTGGTGGTTTTTTCCCCAAAGTGTTTCCACATTAAACCTTTGTGTCTCATGTATTTGTTTCTCATGATGTGTATGCCTATATTTGTTGATATGTCTATTTTTATGGTTTGTTAATGGTTTCTATCATATAATGGATGTCAAGTTTGAATGAGTGAAAATGAATTTGAATAAAATTTTAAATTAGACTTAATACTAATTCACCCCCCTCCCAATATTAACATTGTTTCCAACAACTGGTATCAGAGTCTGGTTCCTTCAGGAACAATTTAACCGCTCGAAGGTATATCAAAGGGAAACAATGGATAATAAAGGTTAGATAACGGCTGAAGGGTTCCATTTTAAAATGGTTTAGAGTATGTACTCTGGAAGGTTAGAATGGAAACCTATTTAATGGATTTGGATGTTGATATATGGTGGTCCTTATTGAATGGAAAAAAGAGTGAGAAGAATGAATAAGCCAAGGAAATCATCATGAAAGGGTTGTCTAAGCTAGATGCTAAGAAAGTAAGGCACTATGAGACAAAAAAAGAAGTGTTAGAAATATTGTAATGTTTGTATGGATATTATTTCAATGTGGCTCAAGAGAAGGCCAAAGAACCTTGCTACATAAGTAGTGAGCCAAAACATGTAGTTGTTGGTGATAAGAAGAAAAGAAAGAAAAAGGAGAAGGCATATAAAAGGAAACATATTCAAAAGACTAAAGATATTTCTTCCTGTGAGAAAATTTTTGATCTTGACTCCAAGGATGGTGAAGAAGAAGACCTAGATGAGAGGAACTATGACTCAGAAGGTAAGTTATTTCTTTGTGATAAATGTAAAGAAATAGTTCACTCATTATCTATATGTTCATGTGAATCACTTGAGGATAGATATATCCATGAATATAGTAGTAGTAATGAAGATAAACCTACTTTAGTAGCAATAGAAAAAGAGGGATATTCTGAATAAGAAGAGAGTATATCCTGTAAATAGAATAGGGGTATCACTGGAAGTTATGAAGATGGAATACTTCTCAGACCTATGGAAGATGTTATGGGAACGAAGATGTATTTAGATCTCTATGGTGGCTCATCCAGAATATATGATAGTGAAGAAAACGATCCACATAAAAGGGTCTATTTGAGGAATAAGTTGATCTCTTATTTAAAATATATCAAGGATCTATTAGAAGAAAATATCAAGCAAAATGATAATTTACACGAGTATGAGCTTGAGAATGAAAAGTTGAAAAAAACAATAGTCGATCTAAATTCTCAATAAGAAGAGACCAATAGATTGAATGGGATGATATCCGTTCATCTAAATGAAGGAGAAGCTTAATGTGAGAGACTACAAAATGAAGTAGTCTCATTGAGACATGACCTAGAAATGGAAAGTGAAGATTTGTCTCAATATTAGAAGTGTGGGGAGAGAGAAAGTTTTGGAGGATATGCTTTCCAACCAAATATCCCCTCTCATCAAAGCTAGTATGGGTTTCAAAAAATATCCAAGCTCTAAGGAGGAAAAGGTTGAAGGTTCAACCACCCAGGGGTTTCCATGGCACCAGTACAAGCGCTATGAGCACCTCTAAGTTTGAGTGAAGCAATTGTATGGATATTAAAGGAAAATAATTTTTTGGATATAAAAAACAACAAGAGAAGAAGAGGCAACAACATAATGTTATGCAACATCGAGTAGAGCAGCATAAGAGATCTAAGCAGTGGAAAGAAAGAATAGAAGGAAATACTGAAAATTTCCATTTAAGGCACATGAAGAACCAACAAATGTCCTTTCCTCCTAAAGGAAAAGGAACTTAAAGAAAATGTATCTTCAGTCCTCAAAAGCTCTTTTATGGATACTATTTTTATTGCAATAATTTTGGACATAAATCCATAGACTATAGATGGCATGCAATAAAATGAAATGAGTTGGGTAGCAACAACCCAAGAACACACAAAGTGTCTAGGAGAAAGCATGTTGGCTACAAGGGAAGTTCTTATAGGAATGATTCCAAGAATAACTATATTTTGGCTCCATTCCTAAGCCATGTTTAATGCTACATTTACGGAAATTTTTTGTACAAGGCAGTGAACTGAAAATATAACAGAACGAATCCTTCTTCACAGACGATGCAACATAATGAAGCAAGTTGGCCAGTGAGGTTAAGAAGAGATAAAAGAGAAAAGGAATCCAAGCCTTGTCTTCAACACTTTATGTCAAAAGGACTTGTTGAATAAAGGAAGGAGACAGTTCTCTGTAGTTTCCTGCTGCAATCAGTACAAGCTTAGAGTGACGAATGGAAGTGGTGACCCAATTACCATTCTCTTACAAAAAAATAAAAAATGCAACAAGAGTATCTCGGTGAAGAAAGAGGATTTGGAGGAGAAGTTTCCTATAGAATTGCACAGTCAAGATAGATTCCAAACAAGGGAAAAGAAGAAGGTGGAAGGAAATTATTCTATCAGAACTCGACCATTAACAATTTGGAAGAAGAAGGAGGATGATCTGCTCAGGGGGAGTAGATCCTTTATTTCTCTTCATTAAAGGAAGAGAATGTCCTAAAGATATTTTGAATAAGTTAGATGTAGAAAGTTAGAAGTAAAAAATAGAGAGGTGCATCTAATTGTTCAAGGTGGATGAGTTTCTTTTGTGAACATGTTAGGTGGACGAGTTATAGAGTTGGTGATATGGATCTTCAGGGGAAGCCCCCAAGATCTAAAAAATTGAAATGGATTGGGAAAGATCTGCAGGATTAGAATTCCATAAAAAGGAGAGAACACATAGTAAATAAAACCACAAAGAATTTTTTTTTATTAAAAAAGAGAATAATTGTAGATGTTACATTGTAGTGGACAATATGTCCTTTTACAAGATGTGACTTGTTACTTATAGCATTTTTTAGTGGTCTATCGCTCAGAATATGGTATGGTTCAAATGAAGATTTCCTTTATGGTTGAATTTAGCATACATCTCATACTACCGGTGATTCTATTCCACTCCTTTTAGAACAATAAGATTTCAAAATTGAAACTAAATGGCCATCCATTCACAGTGATGCTTCAATCCTTCATCGACATGAGTAAGAATTGTTGGAGTATGGGTAAATACCACGAGTGAATGAATATCAAGGGAATATGTCACTTAAAATACCATGGGTGATGAATACCATGGGTGGATACCATTTACAATACCATGGGTAAATTCATGCGTGGATGAATACAATGGGTGGATACATACCATGGGTGAATGAATACCATGGATAGATGTCACTTACAATACCATGGGCAGATAAATACCATGGGTGGTGTTGTTCCTTGGGAGACAATCGCTAGTTGTAAGGAGATCAGTGCCCAAGACATTTACTGTCACTTGTAAATAAAATTATTCGTTGTCCCTTCATATCGTAACCCCGGAACTAATATCTTAAACCGTTTAATATTTACAGATAACAAAACTCCTCAAATTTCCTTTAAATGATAAATGTGCATGAACATGAGAAGGTGAAATGCTAGTGAAAAAACATTAACAATATTTTGTAAATCACATAAACTATTATCTCTAGCTTTAGAAGAAAATGGTTGCAAGAAATGATTTCAGAATAAATAAGCGCATTATTAAGGAAATTTACTCCAACTCACAAATGTAAATTAGACACCGGAAAATGCATTACTTTATTCCAATAGAAGAGACATACATAATATGGAACAAGAAAAACTCAACACATTCATCAATTTTTGGAAAATTCTTTGAAAATCTTTATTAATCTCATAAAAGACAAAGTACAAAAATTGCTAAACTTCTAATGCCCATAGTCTGGAATCCCATCTCTCTTTCGAAAAATTCTTAAATACAAAATTACAAAATGGGCAGTTATGAAACTTTCAACTTCCCAAATTATTTATTTCGGTCATTACATAGTAAAATAAAAAATTAGAATTTCTTCAGCAAAATAAAGTAAAAGTAAAATGTAAAATTGCATTTGATCATGTGGTGGCACTAGCTTGAGATCCTGGAATAGAAGAGGTTTCGACATTTGTATTATCAGCTTGTGGAGACATCCATTAAGTTTACACTTTCTCCACATGTCTACATTTGAGATGGAACAATTTACAAGCTTGACATGAGCCATTCTGAAGTCTATGACCTTGGAATATGAGGGTCTTTCTGAAAACAAGGTTTTCATCATCCATAACAGCTCAAAATATTTATGTAGAAAATTCACAATAGTGGCTCCCTTTAGGATAGCAGTCTTCTCGTGTATTTCCAATCTTACGCTTTTCCTCTACCAGCAATGTTTCATATGTCTCCCAAGGAAAATTGTTTCCTTGTTGGCCCAACAGGTTGGAAAACCAGCCCTGGTTCTTTTATAAAAAAACAAATCAAATATTACCACTTCTTCTTTAACTTCCTTCATCTTTTTCTCTGCAGTCTTCCTGTATGAATTCTTCATGGTCATTTGTTAAAATCCAACATGCATAGAGTCTTATCTTTAATTCCAAAATCCTTCAGTTCTTCTGCAGTTTTGGAATTAATAAAATCACTCAACCCCTTGGAATACATGGCCATGCTCTACAGTTTATGTTTATTTGCCACAATGACATTTTCCAGGTCTCGCACAATGCTCTTTTTTCCCCAATAATAATCAACATATCCCATATATCCTTGACAACATTAATAATCTCATTCAAAATAATCTCCCTGACCTATATAAGGGACATGTTTCCCTTCACTTTCTCTTTCATCTCTTTGATTTCTTGATAGGAAGTCTGACAGTCTTGTGTATAATTCTGTGCATTATCCTTGTTCATTTGTACGTCCTGCTCAGTAGCTCTGATTAATTTATAAGCACTTTCCAGGTCCCTCTGAGTTTTCTTCAAATCAATTTCTTCCATTCTTAACTTGGTAGAGACTTGAGTTAATTTGGTAACATGGGCTTCTGAATTTGATGAAACAACAATAGTGCATACATAAGAGTATATATTCTTATGTAACATCTCATTCCCTTATTTCAACTTAGTTGTCTCTTCATCCTTAGCTAGCAGAGCTTGCAGCAATTGCTCTTTCTCTGTCTCAACTTGGGCTACTTCAGTAGCCATAGGATGCTCACCAGTAGGAAGCTTAAGCTTCTTCTTCAAATTCTGGATTTCAGATTTAGCACTCTGCAATAGTTTTTGCATTATTGATTTGTCTTCAGGATCAACACCAATCTTGACAATTATTTTCTTCAACTCCTCATTTTGTGTGGAGTAAGCTCTAGATTTTTTTTTCTCCAAATTCAATTGTTTTATTATTGTGTTCAAAATATTTTTATCTTTGGCAACAGTTGAAGTGGTCTTGATTAAATCATTAAAAATTAACTACCCTGTTTGCATGTGCAATTTAATCTTATCAGGAAGAGGAATATTCTTTGCATCCACTATCAGATTAATAGTTTTGAAAGAAGTAGTAGACGACACATTCAGATCTAAAGGATGAAAGAAGAATATCCTTAGCTGATCTTTTTCCATGTATATGGTTGTAAATAATCTTGTTTTCTCAAGAGAAATCTGAGCCACTGACTCAGCCTCAATGTTATCTCTTATTATTTTGTTTCTTTCTTCAATTTGTGAGAAAAACCATTTAACATTTGAAAAAGAAACATGACATTTACCCTCAGGCAGAGGATATGAATAAGTACAAGAAGTGTCTCCCAATTGCAAAGAAAATCTAGGCATATTTGAAGAACTACCCTCCTCCACTGTATTTGCCTTCTTGGCTTCTTTTTTTTCACCACTTTCCAAATAAATTAATTTCTCCCTTCCTCTTTTAAGCCCCTTCTAATCATGATGAGGGGTTTCCACCTCCATTTGCATAGATACATAAATCTATCCACCATTTTCTAATTTTTCCATCTCTGGCCTAGACTCATGAACAAATAGATAATAACCATTCTCCACCCTGTGGTTTGAAATCACATGATATGGGTCATAGACCCATTTATCCTATAATAACAAATGCATACTAGTCAGAATCTGTTGAGCCTCTTCCAGGGCCTGTCTGTTATTAACAATGAATTACCCTACTGTCCTGGGTAATTTAAATAAATGACCCTTCCTCACTGACACAAAATGAACTTGATCAACATTAAAAATTTTCGTGATGAACTCCAAGGCAAACATACTCATAGGAACACAAATAGGTAGCCTAAAAGGTTATATATCATCTCCAAACAATATAATTTCATTGTGGTTTTCATGAGAAAACCAATCCCCATACCTTACATATTTACTCAATTTTAGAAAAGACTGAGCTTCAAGCAACAACCTTGGTGTAGAAACTCCATTTAAAATTGAATACACAATAGGAAGGAAAGAGGAGTTAAAATAAAAAATACCTTCATTTCCCACCTCCTTTCTTACTAGGTCTATCCAAATTACCACTGATTTCTTTTCTTATTCACATCAACAATATTTAACCCCAATTGAGTAAAACTATCCACATGATTGTAAGGAAATAAATAGGTGACCAGGGATGGAAACCTAAAACTCCCATTAATTGATAAACTCATGAACAGATTGTTTACAACATTATCTAAGTAAGTAGGAATATCTAAAACCACACAAGGCTTCATCATTAAAGAAAACATTCCCAGAATTGACTTATCAACCATTTTAACATCTTCCTTACCCAAGATTTTGGCTAAAATCTGGAGAATTATCCTTACATCTTCAGCAAAGGGGCTCAAAGGATATTTTTCTGAATCCATGGAAAAATTTTCCTTTTCAGGCATTAAATAAAACACAATTAGGGAAAAATCAGGTCCCTGCAATTCTTGAAAGTATGTGGAAAGGGACTCTTCAGTAAAACTCACATATGAATCTGCATAGGGAAAGCAAAAAGACTACCTAATTAACTGAGTTAACACTTGAAAGAAATTTTCTCCCAATTGGTTCATGACAAAACACTTTTGAGGATACATGGCAGAGACTAATGAGTGGATAAACTCATGTAAAAGGTAAGTTTGTGGAACAAAAAATGACAAGACTCCAAATTTGATTAAAGAAGAGTAAAATGGGAATTTTGATTGGTTTAGGATGACATGCTAATATAAAAGTGGGTGGTCTACTGTGCAAACAATATCCACAATGTCACTTTCTGTGTCCATCAATAGAATATGAGTAGAAGACCCAGCCATAACATTTTTATTTGAAATTTTGGACAAATTTAAGAATAGTTGTATGGGTTACATGGCTTTATAAAAGCGGTTGGTGACTTGGACGCTGGTACAAATGCCAGATAAATTTAACTTGTTCAGGAGTGGACTTGGACAATAATGAGGGAAAAATTATTTTTATAGGTAGAGAAAATGATTGGGAGGGAAAATAACGTATGGAAGTGTAAGGAAATATTAAATGACTTACATGATGGCTGAAATGACATGGAGGGTGTTGTGGAAAACATATTTGGCTCGCTTGTTGGCGTCATGGGCACGTCGACTGTCGTCACTACGAGGGGACTCCGCTATACGAGATCGATCATGGAGAAGTGCCCCCGCAGTTCATTTGGGCTACTCATTCTAGTGAACTTTCAGGGCTCAAAGATTCCAACAGAGGAATCTCGCTTCTTAATCTCTGATCGAGTTATGATGCCACATTTCTCCATCATGGGAAATCTTTTTCAATTGGTGGTCCCACCGTCTGTCACATTTACTCCGACCACTTTTAGTACATGCTTTTCAAAATTGTATTTTTTGTATATGCATATATATTAATTTTTTTAAGAAAGACATAATCTCATATATACAACATATAAGAAATTTAAAACAGGCAACAATGGGTGGATTAATTCCATGGGTGTAGGCCATTTTCCATTTGGATCACTCCTCCCTACTTAAGAAGTAATGGTCCCCATTGCGTGAAGTTCCCTCATGAGAAGCCTTTGTTGAATATGAAGAGCCACTAAAGAGAAGGGTTTTCTATGGTTAAACTATAATCATGATGAATGAATATTTGAGGATAGAGATACCATGTAATTATTAAAACAAACTATGATACTGACAGTGTGTAGCTTAGAAAATGGACTTCGATGAAGTGTGCGTTTGTGGATGACCCATAACCATGACAAACGAAGATCTGAGGATAGAGAAACCCTATAATGCTTGTGATCAACTGCGATGCTACCGTCTGCGGCCTAGAAAATGGACTTCGATGGAGTGTGGGTTTTTGGATGACCCAGAATGATGATAAATGAAGATCTGAGGATAGAGATACCCTGTAATGCTTGTGACCAACTGTGATACTAACAATGTGTGGCCTAGCAAATCGACTTCAATGAGAAGGATTTTGTGTGGTTTAACCATAACCATGACACTAACTGTTGATCAAGTAGCAGGTTCCTAAATAGCCTAGGGTGGGAGGGAACATCTCTAAAGAACCCAAGCTAAATGCTACTATTCTAAAACTGATGAATGTGAAATAGGTGCCTACTAAAGTGGGGTGGGAGGGCACATCTCCAAAGGGAACCCGCTCTGAATGTCGATCCAGATTTAAAATGGGCATAACTAAGTCAATATAACTCAAAATATTTATTATAAAATGTTTTTGGAGATAAAATGATCACTATACATCTTCCCATGTGTTTGAAATCACTATCTCGAGAATATAGAAACTCATATTCTTGATGCAATTGTCTCGTTGTCACAAAATTTCTGAAAACAATAGTTGAATCTAAATTAGCGATAACTCCCTCGTTCGGACACCGATTCGACCAATTTTTTTTTTGAAATTTGGTGATATTTCAAGGAGAACTCAAATATATAATCATTTCTCTGAAATTGTGCATCGAAATCTGAAAAAAGTGACAGGAGAGTCGTCGTCCATGAATTGTTGTCAGAAAATTTTCTGCAACATCGTTGATTTTAAATCAGTGATATCTCCCTCATCCAGACGCCAATTTGACTGATTTTGTTTATTTAATTGGATTTTTTTTTTGCAAGGAATCTAGATCTGCTATTTTTTTTCTAAAAATTGTGCACCACTATTTAAATATATCCTCCACAAACTTGCTGCACAAAAAATTCCTGCAAAAAAATGAAAAAAAAAAAATCTTCCCGCTTTGGCCAAGAAATTGCTCTTTGGAGGTCGTGGAACTTGCATGGAGTTTACTAAATATGGATGAAAAATTTGGAAACTAAAATATGCTTAAAACCCTCATTCCCATGGATTCATAACCTGAATCTGATACCATTGATCCGGATCTTCAGAGGAGGCCCCCAAGATCTAAAAAAATGAAATGGATCTCATAAGATCTGCAAAATTAGAATGCAAGAAAAAGGAGAGAACACACAGTAAGTAAAACCAGAAAGAATATTTTGTATTAAAATAAAGAATAATTGTAGAAGCTACATTATGGTGGACAATATTTCCTTTTACAAGATGTGACTTGTTACTTATAGCATTTTTTAGTTATAATACCATAGGTAAATTCCTTGGGTGGGTAAATACCATGGGTGAATGAATACTATGGGTGAATGAATACCATAGGAAGATGCCACTTACAATACCATGGGTGGATAAATACCATGGGTGATGAATACCATGGGTGGTTTCCATTTACAATACCATTGGTAAATTCCACGTGTGGATGAATACCATCGGTGGATACATACCATGGGTCAATGAATACCATGGATAGATGTGACTTAAAATACCATGGCCGGATAAACACCATGGGTGGATGAATACCACAGGTGTAGGCCATTTTCCATTCGGGTTAGTTATTGATTTGACCTGGAGGGATTCAGTGTGTGGGACCAATTAATAGTGTGTGGGACTGGTTGTTTTCAAAACCACCCCAACACTACACGCCATGGTATTTGAAATTAGTATGGGTGCTGATGCCAGTATACTAGGTTAAATCAGATCCCAGCAGGTAAAAACATATGTGCTTCAATAAAAAATAAAATTCTTCATTAAAACCACAAATATGTTCAGCTTAAAAATACACATGAAGGAAAGAGAGCTTTATAAATAAAATATTGATATAAAAACAAAAAAACGTTTCAGCTAGATATTACAATGGGCAGCCTCTTGGCACTTGGCCCTTCAAAACATTACTATTACTCTCTATATTCCTCACTTCCTCGCTTCTCTTTGTCCCCTCTACCCACTCTCACAAGTTAAATATTTATACATAAATATGAATTTATTCCACTCTGTACTTTCCTCCACATAAATCTCAACTTAAAATCTAATTTAGATTTATCTTTTTTTGGACTCAACTAAGTCCCGTTTATGGAATTACTAATCCCTAGATTATCTATCTAATTCAACTCCACTCATATCCTTGATTATTTGAGGAATATTTACAATAATCCTCACATTTATAATTTCTCTCCTAGTTTATTAAAAATGAGCAAATTAATTAATAAAATAATTAAAATATCTCACCCCCTTAATTACACAATTGAATAATGAAATTTAACTCGATGCTCCTGCATCATACTCCCCATGTAGAGAAGTTTCCATAGACTCCTATCTATGAGGTTTGACGCTTTTCTATAACAATGCGATAACCACAAGTCCTGATGACTTGCTCCCTCTAGGATTTCAAACTCTGTTCCGCCGCTGGTCCTTCAAAGTATCAACTCGATTTGGTAACTCATCACTCACTCTATCGATCGGATTCCATCAGATTCTCCAATGTTTTCTTTTTCCAATTCCTCAGAGCAATTCCTTTTGGTCAAACTCTTTCGTCTCCAATTGAGCTGAACACTCAACTTTCTGCAATGAAAAATAATCAAGAAGTCCTTCTTGATTACAATTATAGTCTTTGATTACTTTTATAGCAATAACTCTCTCATCTGGTGTTGTAACTGCATTCACCAAAAAAATGTTAGTTTTAAAAAAATAAGACCTTTCGGTCTCTTTTGATGCTTCATGCATCAATCTCCCATCACTAACTTTCTGGACTTCAATAGATTATGTTTCAAACTGCTGGATGCTTCCATATTCATCCTATTGGATCAATATTTCTGTCTCCTTTTTGTCTCTATGGACACAACTCCCTTGCTGTACCTGATGCTCAACTTCTCTAACTTCGACATCATATCTGTGAATGTCTCTTTCTGTATATACACTTAAATAATTATTTGAAAAGTTATAACATTCATTCAACTCTATAAACATTTCATCTCTATCATGTATAGTAACTATAATTTCTTCTGGATCGGGTTCTGCAAGATTTACTTCACCATCAGGTTCCTTAAGCCATCATTCCAAGAACTCGATTTCCCTATGAAATATTTTCATCACTTCGTCACAACCTTCATTCCCAGCTTCATCCTTCTTCTGGAAATCTTCCTGAGTTGTCCTAGTTTATATTCCATCACATTGTAAAATTTCGTCAGCAAATTCACCAAACAAATACATTTGTTTACCTCCTTGGAATATCTCTTTGGAATTTCTATTATGCTGCTGCTCCATAATAGTTTCAACTTGCTGTCTTACACCAAACAAGACTTCATTCATGATTTCTTCCTGTTGCAATAAATCATTACCTTCCTTCTTTGAAAGGAATTCTCCACCAGACTTCTCCTCAAAAGTTTCCATCATCTCTGTGATAGTGCCATCAGACTGTTCACCATCTTTCACACATCCTGCAAACATACATAAACTATGAGATTTAAAAATACAAGGCTTCATAGCCTCATCTTCTTCTCTTGGCAACACATCTTTAGATTCTTCTAAACTATCCCAATAGTTCATGAGATCTTCCACATTGATCTCTTCACCTAGAATTTCACCCTGTTCCAGGTCCCAAATGGAAAAATCCATTTTTAACTCAGCCTCTCGGAGTTCTTCACACCTCAAAATCTGCTCGAGCTTCCTCGTCTCTTCTTTCAATTTTATGTTTACCTGCTTTCCCTCTTTGCGTGTAGTCTTTTCCACTTTACCTTCTTCCTCATGGTCCAACCATGTGTCTAGTCTTTCACATTTCTCTGCAACAATTTTATTAACAATTCAAGGTGAACTGTTATCTCATCCTTCTACCATTCTTAATATTCATCTGTCAACTTTTCACATATGCCACTTACCTTAGAATTTTCCTTTTTCTTCCTTCTGTTGTGGTCTTCATCAGATCTTCAGAAATGATTTCCACCAGTCATCTTCTCCTCCTTTGTGAACTTCATCTGTTCATGTGTGGATTTCATCCAATCCTCCTTTCAACAATCCTTCACACTTGTCGTTCATCAAAAATACAAGTTCTCCTCCTGTGCTTGGCTTCTCTTGGTTCTCTATCTTGGAACCAATCTCTGGAAACCCTCTTGCATCACTTTGCTACAAACAACAATTTCAGTAACTCATGTGTTACAATGACCAATTCTTTGGGTGTCAGGCTCTGCCGATCATGCACCCCATTACATTCATAATTTTTACTTAGCTTACGACTCTTTGACTTCAGACTTACACCCATTCTTCATCTTGGATGAAAATACTCAATCTTAACTCAAACTATCCAAACTTTCATTTGACTCTAACATCTGTTTTGACTTCAAGCTTTGCCCCAATAATAATGATAGTGGATATTTTGACTTAATTCAAGTTATACAATCCTCCAACAAACATACACCGCTAATACATTTTTAGGATGTAAAATATTCACTCTCTTTCATACTTCATTCTTATGAAAAATCATCATTTTGCCCTTATCATTTCACATGATACTGAAGTCTTTAGTCGAAATGCAATTCAGGTTTTTCAAGATTTATTTTAAGGTGAAAATAAATAAACCATTCAATCTTCATCATTCCAAAATACCTTCCTGCATTATCATACCTCATGCTCCTATTAAGGTTATTAATAAACCTTCTCTTTGCAATTCAATTCTCTGGTTTCTATTCTTTTGTGCCGTCTTTGTCATTGTAAACATTCGCATGCCTTCCATTCAATTTGCTCATCATTTTAGTGCAAACATTTTTCCTGCTCTTTCATGCACCGTATACATCAATTCACATTTCTTCATCTCAATATTTTTTATTTCAATTTCTTGCTTGAAAACGTGAAATCCTTTCAAGATTACATTCTCCAAAAACAACGTCCATGAATTTTCAAAAACTTTACCTTGATCAATCCCAGTGACCCTTCCTTATGCTGGAAGGTGGTATCGTGGAAATACTGGATCCATACCTTGAATTTTCTGCTGGAGCCTGTTGTAGCCATCAACAACCCCCCTTTTTTTAGTATTAGCAATAACACTAATAAATGGGGACCCTTTCACAAAAAAATTAAAAATTAGTATTTAAGTTTACTTTTGTTTTCAAAATAAAATAAATATCAAAATAGAACTTGCTAAAACATGTAAATTTACCTTCCCACACTTTAAGCGCATAAAACATCACAAATTGTGAGTTTCCTTATAAAAAAACACTACATGGCTATTAGAATTAAGAAAAAATTTATATCGGAAAGTCTCGAACATAAGGGAAGCTTTAATAAAATTGTTTTATCGCATCGCAAAAAGGGTTATAGCCGGCATCCCTTATAGAAAGTACTCCTGAAAGGTGTGATCCACGAAAATACGAGATCACAAAGCATATCATTTCATAGCCTCTCTCAAATCGCTTATCGCGGCAGCCCAGCATAATGATGATTCTAAACAACCGTAAGTTCTGCGATATTGCAAAGAAAATCACAAAATCGCTTTTATCACAGATTAAAGGGCTCACGATTCTAGGATAGTATTTTTCCAGTGTTCGATGCAAAGTTATGAGCATTAAAGTGTAGCCTCACAGTCCATTAGTGTTCATTTATTTTAAAAATGATACGGATCAAGGTAAAAGGACATCCGACGCAAGTTGATATTATTTTATATGATTTAGAAATAAAGGCTTTCTCATCACCTTATTGTTGTGTTTCTATTTCATTATTGCCTATGTTTACTATCATCTCTATTCCCTGCTTGCAACTTTCAGGAAGAATATCCAGAACGTAAACTATGAATAAATGGTAAAGAAAGGCAAGGCCCCCATGTCTGAAAAGCCAAAAATGACTTCATTATTCACAGACACCGCATGTAGTAGAGACGCAGGGATATCTACCTAGGAAGCTATGTATTAGTTGTTAGAAAATGAGAAACCAAGGATTATGGCAGTTACAGCTACAGCCGATGAAAACAGCTCTTCTGAAGCATCCTTAACTGAGCTTGCATGCTCATTTCTACACCGTATTTCTGCAAGACCAAAGATACTCCCCTACACTGATATGGTGAAGTGAGTTATAGATCAAGTAGATATATCTGATAGAGAGTTCAAGACATCCAATCAGCAAGTCATGGGGTCATTTACCCCAAACAATTTGAGACCTATGTACCATTTTCCAAAACCCTAAGCAATCTACAAGAAGGAATTTGTGGAAAAGTTCATCAAAGAAAATGAAGACTTAGAAGAATTCACAAGGCACTGGTCAAAAGATGAAGAAAGGTTGAAAAAGGATAAAAATGGCATGTATTCTACTAGTTCTCTTTTGTCTCCTTATTGTTTTTCCATTGCAATGTTATGTAGACTGTTTGTGAAACCAAACATCGACAAGCTTTCATCAGAATGGTTACCATTGCTAGATGCAGCTGTTAATGCCACCATAATGAATTGGGCCCAGATTTTATTGGATAATTTAGCCTCTGCAATTGTAGCATACAGAAGTAGAAGAAGCTCTACTTTAAGGATTTACCCTCCTTTCTTTTTGAGCGCCTATATCATGGATGCTATTTGTTTTGTTTATGATTTTCCTATTATGGGATGGAAATGGACAGTACAAAATCCACTTCCCATTCAGATTTATCAAAAAGTATTATGGGAATCTAGCTTCATCCCACATTTCCTTAAGATTTGTCATGGATTTATGCTCCCTATTTATAAAATGATCTATAATCAAGCTATTCAAAAATTTTCCCCAAAAGCTGAAGTAGGCATTCTCCCTGTGGGAAGGTGGTTTGGGGAAGAATCGTTCACTTATATTAGAGTGTTTGGCAGCATTTCTTCACCCCATGTGCTAACTTTTTACGTCCCTAACAAACTAATGGGTAGGGAAATAACCTATCAGACCTGTAGTGTGGGGGGAATGACCAAAACACTGAAAGAGTCCAAGAAGGCTATCTGGCCCTAATTTCCTGTAGCATGTGGAGCTTTTTCATTATCTAACTTAGGTCATGCCTTTAAAGAAGTTGATAATATGTTATGTTTACAACTACCAAAGTTCCCCGGGAGGCAATATGATCCCTTTGGTGTTGTAAGTAACTTTACTGCAAGTGTTAAAATAAAAGTGTTTTCCAATGAAGAATATCCCTTAGATGATGTATTTCTATAGAAGAACACTTTCAAAGAGGTTCTACATATGGCACGAATTTGGTTTGACCAAGGACTCCAAAAGTTTGACATTTACAGAAAACAGAGGTTATCAAAGGTCCCGTTGGACCAATTGTTCATCGAATCTCCAAGGGAAATTACTCACAGTGTTAGCATAAGTAGAAATTCAAAATAGAAATCTGAATCCAGTGACCAGTCCAAGAGTGAACACAATAGAAGTGAAGGATCAATTAAATATACAGCTCAATCAAAAGAGAATCCTGGCCAGCAGGTTTTGTTACCTAAACAAACTGAAACTCCCATTCATTTTACCAAGCCAATTGTAGTGGATTTAGAGGGAGAATGGGAGAATTTTAATAGAGTAATCAACCTTGAAGAAAAAAGCACAGAGCCGCTAACAAACTGCAACAAGTCAGCTACTGGAATGGAAGTTGAAAGGACTATCAATACTCAAGAAATGGAGCATATTCCTGTCGCTCCATCATCAGAAATTGTACTAAGGATAGAAAAAATTCCTCCTCTAGATGTAATTTATAGTCCTCAACATAGATCAGTCATCAGAAGGCAATGAAAGAAAAGAAAACTAGAGACTGTGCTCGCTCCAGAAGTTGAACCTCTAGATGTTCTTTGGAAAGATCCCACGACAGACCCATCAGAAACTATAAATAAGCTCTCTCAAATCACAGGAGCATATGCTTCTGCAGCAATTAATAAAGCATTAGAGGTTCAGTTACTACCTAGAGATAAATAGGACATAATTTTGTTTTTGGAACAGAAAATACAACAAGTCACCATCAATCAAGAAGCAGAGACACAACTAGAAAAACTCTAGCAAGACTTCCATAAGATGCAATTAGATCATCAAAACAGTTTAGCCAATAAAGAAGAACAGTTACAAACTTTGTTAGAACTACATAAAGATGACCCTGAAATTGGGGAGTTTATCAAATAAGCACTCGCTCTTAATTCTCAACTCTTGCAACAGGAAGAATTATTCTGCCATAAGATCTCGCAATGGAATTCCCATTGTGAAATAAGCGATAAGATTACAAATCAGGTCGTGGATTCAAGACTTGATTATGATTCAATTCTTAAGAAAGTTTCAGACTTCTTAGATTGGCAAAAATCAGAAGAAGGGAAAAGAGCAGAATTGCCCAGAATTGATGAATCGCATAAAGAGATATTATTTGCGAGATGGGATTTCCAGCTTAAAGAAGCAGAACAGACAATTGGAGAGGCAACAGAAGTAGTGAACAGTATCATTGAGTGCATAAATGAAAATCTGTACACAGCCAATTTGATAACAGAGACTACCCTCGGCTTCCTTCCAAAGGCACAATAGCTTCAAACAGAATGGAAACAAACAGCCGAGGAAAAAGCAGAGATAATTAAATAGATAAAAAGGTTAAACTGGGATATATATTGGCGGTATCTGGTAAAACCACATAGCTATTGCATGACCTTGAGTTTCCTCATAACCGCTACCGAGAAAATGATGCCAACTCTCACCAATGTCGTATTCACAGGACAGTTAAAAGCTAAAGTTAGCCAACTGACGCTCTTGAAACCAATGTTGTATATTTGCAATCTAAAGGATCAGATGCTGAATTTATCATAAATACATTTTAACTTTATTTTAGTTTGTTTTTGCTTAAAATGAGGCAGGTGGTTTAAACCTCCTCATCTATTTTTGTAATATTTATTTTTAGATTTCATAGAGTAGTATTTAAACCCCTCTCATGCATTTAAGAGGGGTCTAGAATTTTATCAAAAAAAATTCTTCAGAACATTCACTTTTGCTCTTCTTGGAGGAAGTTTTGATGAAATATATGGAACGAGATATTTCTTTACACGATTTTGATATCTGCTACTGAAATGCACTTTTATACTCTTAGTGGACGTTGAGTGATTTGGAGATAAATCTATATCGTTGCAGCTCATGAGTAGAGCGTATTATCAATGGTATTTCTATCTCTTAATATTTTTTACTTATGTGTCAAGTGATAAATTATTTTTAGTTATTGATATATGAAATTATGAATGTTTAGTTGTAATTATTGCACTTTTGTATGGTGATAACTTATTTTTATGTTGAATATATGAATAAATCTTATGCGATATATTTCTCATAATTGTTTCGACTAAATTTTTATACGAAATAATAATCTTTAATGGATTCTTTTCTTGTATTAATTGAATGATATTTATTACCAATTGTTGTTATAAATTATTTTATATCACATAAGTAAAGCTATTCCAGGGACAATTAGATTTAGATGTTTTCTTTAATTCCAATAGATTGCATTTGATAGTTAAAAGATAGATTAGATTTAGAATAAGCATTCACCCCATTAAAATCTTAAAAGAACAAAGAAAAACATCTTCCCTTTAGTACATCCATCATAAATAGATTGGGAAAATGGTCCCATCATCCCCAGTCGGAGCCACTATTCCAAAAGGAAAAGGAGTTGCTTTTAAGGTCCGGACCGGGTGGTTATCTCCCTTGTTGTAGACCCGATTTTTCGAGCCTTCAACATATTTGGTGCTAGAAGGAGGGCCTGACTGTGAATGGCAAGTAAATATACATATTCACACCATTCTAAGAGTAAAAGTCCCTCACCATCTCCCTCAACTTCTATTTCACATTCTGAATCTTCCATCACTCAACCAGAAGTTGAAAAAGAAAGCACACAGCACATTACCGAAATCCCAAACGAGCCATATTTATCTCCTTCAGATCCCCCTGAAGTACAAACTTTAATTCACAAGTTACAGGGAATTTCTTTATCTCAAGAGGAATCTAAATTTTCCCAAGGTAGTGTTACTTCTTATCTGACCCTGAATAAACAACTCACTAGAGCACAAAGCGAGAAGTTAGGAATCCCACCAGTTGAGTTTCCTTTACCGAGTCGTAAGAAAGCTAAGAAATCATCAGCATAATCTCAAGGTGAGATTTTATCATCAGCTTCATTTAACATCTCATCCATATCATCACAAGTTCATTCATTCATCTCCCAACTCCAGATTGTGGTTCACACTGGTACAGGAGCAACATCCTCCTCTATCCAATCACCTTCAACTACTACTACACCTCCTCCTCCTCATACCCCAACGATGGCAGGAAACCCCCCACCAAGGCCATGGACCAATCCAGGAGCTGTGAGGATGCCTGTGCCTTTAGCACAATTACCAGCTAATCCTGAGAAATGGCTTCCCAATTTCAATCCTGATAATGGCCTATTAGCCGAAGAGCACATAAATAATTTCATGATGTCTGTTAATTTAAATGGAGTAATAGAAGAGAATGTAGTTGTGCGATTATTTCCTTATACATTAAAAGGAACAATAGGATCATGGTATTTTTCATTACCATCAGGCTCCATTAATAACTGTGATAATTTTCAAGATCAATTTTTGACAAAATTTGGAGATGACCGATCTATAAGAAAATTGATAAATGACCTCTCCAATTTGAAAGTTGAACCAAGAGAACCAATTAAGGATTTCAATTCTCGCTTCAACAAATTATTAAAAAAAATACCAGAAACATCAAGGCCGAGCAATGAAGTCCAAAATGAATGGTATATTTATGCTTTGCCTTCAAATACATCCATTTTTGTAGATAGGGCTGCCAAGCCAACGTTAGCTGAAAATATGAAAGAAGCAATAGTTGTAGAAAAATGTATCCTAGCTGTAGAAAAGAAAAATGTTGTACATGAACAAAAGTATAAAAAAGTTTCTCTTAGAGATGATCCTAAGAAAAAACAGCCAAATGACCCATTTGAATTAGAAGGGTTACAAAAAATTTTGAAAACCATGTCCAATGAAATGATTGATATTAAGAAACAAGTAGCAGAAACCTCTTCTAAGAAATATTTTAGACCCTTCAGGAGAAATCCTTCAAACAATTCAAAACCTCCAAATGATATAACAAATGCAGAATCGGAAGAAGAAAAGGAAGAAGAAATTTCCAATGAGGAACAAACCGATGATGATGAAGTCCTGGAATTACAAGGTATGTGGGACTTCATTCTTCCAGAAGAAGAAGATCAAGATGTATTACCTATTACTACAAGAAGTAGAAATCAACTTGATCCTCCACAACCCAATTCTAAACAGAAAAATCCAAGCTCAACTTCCAAGGACAAAAACACAGTTAGGAAATCCTCTTCAAGGGCTACTCAGACAAACCTAGTTCAACCTGATTCAACAAATCCATCTAAAACGCTTATCATCTCTGATGAAATGGAATATAACATTGTTGAAGACGTGAAGAAAACTAGGGCCAATATTACTTTTCATGAGCTCAGTAAATTAAAGCATCAACAGAGATTTCTCTTGAAAGAGCTGCATGCAGTACCTATCAAGTCTCTACCTCCAGCTGTAATTTCACAAGCTACTAACGAAATGGGAAGACCTCCGATTGACATGACAGATAAAGTCGATCGAGATGACATTGCTTTAATTGGAGGAAGGTAAAAATCTCATACTTCACCACTTCTCCTCACTTTTTAAGTTTTCAATAAAAATTTGCACAACTGTCTAGTAGATTCAGGTGCTTCATCTAATATTTTGCCTAAAGTAGTTTGTGAAAAGTTAAATATCCAACCTCAGAAATCTGCAGTACGCATAGTATAGTTGGATCGGTCTCAAGTCAAAGTTATCAGTGAACTTAATCAAGTAACCATAAGAATTTCATCAAACCCTGAGGTATGTCAAGTTATTGATATACTTCTCGTAGACAGTCCTAAATTCTATGGGCTAATCCTTAGCAGAGATTGGTCAAAGAAGCTTCACGGTTACTTTGCAACTGACTAGTCTCATATATGGCTCCCTTACAATGGTAAACCAAACCAGATAAAGGTTGAATGGGAAAAACACCAAAAGTATATAGTGACAGAGTTAGAAGTTGAAAACAAGCCTGTAGCATATTGCAACAATATAATTGGAAATTATTCTGCTGATTTGTTCTTAGGAAATTTCAATGCTCATACTTCACCTTTTTTAGAAAATTTTGTTTTATCCCAGATAGAAAATTTCTCTCAAACAGATAGTTCTAGGTGCATTAATTTTGAATATAGTCTTGTAAATAAAACTTTGTTTTGGAAATTATTTTTTGATGGTTGTAAGTCTACTGATGGAGCAGGAGTAGGTTGTATATTATTCAGTCCAAAAGGAGAGAAAACCATGCTAACATTTAGACTCGAGTTCGATTGCACGAACAATACTGCTGAATATGACGCGTTATTTCAAGGGTTATACAAAGCAATTGAGCTTGATATTAAATATCTTCAAGTCTTTGGAGATTCTAATATTGTTATCAAATAGGTAAGAAATACTATACATTTCCTGTCAGGAAACTTGAAGCACTATCAATCGTTAGTTTAAGACCTGACTTCACACTTTATAGCATTCAATATTTCACCCATTCCTAGAATCCGAAATGCTAGTGCTGATCTCCTCGCTAATGTAGCTTCCAAAATCATTCCAATAGAAGACTATAGTCTAGACAGATTCTCATTTGAATTGATCTTTAGACCCTCTATCCCAGATAACATTACCAATTGGAGAGTTTTCAACAATGTCCCTGATATCATAAGCTTTTTGACTTCAGAAGGATCTTACAATAATCAGATAATTGATGAAGACCAGCATGACAAGTAGCTGAAACAAGGAAACAACAATAGCACTATACCCAAATCCGTAGTTAAGCTGGAAGACCTATATGGTTTAAAGGATAGATTTAAATGGTCCACCAATTCAAAACTCTAGAGTTCAACTTTGAGATATGAATTAGTAAATCTAGGGACTGATATAAAACCACAGAATATCAACCTAGGTCTTGGTCTAACACACGAGGAAAAATTAGCTTTCATTCGACTGTTAAAAAAATACAAAAATGTCTTTGCCTGGAATTACGATGATCTCAAGACTTATGGCACTTCAATTATACAACATACAATTTCGATGATCTTTGATGAAAAGCTAGTCCAGCAGAAATTGAGGAAAATCCATCCCAATTTGGAAAACCAGATTAAGTCTGGGTTGAACAAATTACTTAAAGCCAAGATTATTTTTCCTGTTAGGCATTCTAGATGGGTTTCCAACATGGTGGCAGTCAGAAAGAAAAATGGATAAATCCAGATTTTTATTGACTTTCGAAATCTCATTAAGGCTTGCTAAAAGGATAAATTTCTGCTACCCCCTATGGAACAAATCCTACAATCAGTTGCAAGGTTTGAACTAATGTCCTTTTTATATGGCTTCTCGAGTTATAATCAAATCTTAGTTCACCCAGAAGATCAATTGAAGACTACATTTAGAACAAAATGGGGCACCTATGCATATCAAAAGATGTCATTTGGGTTGATTAATGTCGGTGCCACGTTTCAAAGGGCCATGGATATCGCATTTAAAGGATTGGTGAATAGGTCAGTGGTGATTTACTTAGATGACATAACAGTGTATTCTAAAAAATGTAGTAGTCACCTCAGAGATTTAAAACAGATAGTCCAACGATGTCAAAAATATGGGATCTCACTCAATCCAAAAAAATCTTTTTTCGCATTAAGTGAAGGGAATATTCTTGGATTTATAGTCTCTAAATCTGGAATCCATATCGATTCGGATAGGATTAAAGAAATTTCTGAGATATCCCTGCCCCATGAAAAAAAAACAATGAAATCATTCCTTGTTCAAATCAATTTTGTTAAAATATTTGTCCCAGACTTCTCAAGAATCGTCTCACCTCTCCAAGCCATGATAAAGAAAAATTCTCTCTTCAAATGGGGTTAGGCAGAACATGAAGCATTTGACTGGATTAAGCAAGCGATTATAAATGCCACATCTTTAGGAAATCCAAAATTTTCTGATCATTTCACTTTGTATACATTTGCCTCTGAGAAATCATATGCTGCAATACTCACACAAGCCAATCAAGATAAAGCTGAAGCCCCAATTGCCTTCTTTAGTTCAAATTTGCAAGGAGCTGAATTAAAATACTCCGACGTCGAGAAAATGGCTTATGCTGTATTCAAAGAAATCAAACACTTTAGGCCTTTCCTTCTCAAGACTCATACAAAAATAATAGTATCATTTCCAGCAGTAAGAAATCTTCTGGTACAAAGAGATGTAGGCGAAAAGAGGGAAAATTGGGTCACAACCCTGCAAGAATATGATGCTAAAATTAAACCTGCAAACATTGTAAAAGGTCAAGGTTTTTGCAGGATGTTGGCTGGAGCATCTCACTTGTCAGAAACGAAGTCTCCAGACAGTGAGGTGCAAACGTATGAGGTAAACCTAAATGACTCTGAATCAAGGTATGAAGATATCATGTTTTACTTAAAAATTGGATATGCTCCTCCACATTTGAATCATACCGATAAAAGAGCCTTGAGGCTAAAAGCTAAACAATATCAAATTGTAAATGATGTAATCTTTAGAATGAATTATGATTCTATTCTCCTTAGATGCCTTGAGAAATCTGAAGCAGAAAAAGTATTGCTGGAACTTCATGACGGACCAGCAGGTGGACACTACGCAGGAGATGTAACAGCGCACAAAATCCTAAGTGTACCTTACTACTGGCCAACGTTATTCAAGGATGCACATAACTATGTAAGGAAATGCCAGATCTGCCAGACTGCTACCGGAAGACAAAAGAAACCATCATTTCCATTGCATCCAGTCAACATTGATCAGCCATTTGAACAATGGGGATTAGATATAATAGGTGAGATTGTTCCTCATTCTTCTAAACAGCATAAGTATATCCTTACAACTACCGACTATTTTACCAAGTGGGTAGAAGTAGTTCCACTAAAGGCAACCAACTCTGAAAGTATCATCAAATTTATAGATCAATTTATAATTACCAGGTTTGGCTTACCTTCTGCTTTAATGTTTGATAATGCATCATATTTCTCAGGTAATACTATGACTAAATTTGCGCTCAAAAGAGGTTTTAAGCTTAAATATTCTGCTAATTATTATCCGAAAGGAAATGGACTAGCTGAATCAACAAACAAAAACCTTATCAAGATCATTAAACGGACTATTGTTCAAAATCATAGAAACTAGCATAAGTCTTTAACTTATGCTCTTTGGGAAGATCAAATAACCAAGAAAACTTCTATTGGCACTTCTCCTTTTAATTTAGTTTATGGGAAAGAAGTGATCCTCCCAACAAATCTAGCTATTCCTTCTTTAGTCTTAGTTCAATTCATTGAAGAAACCCCTTCTTCATCCTTGCAATTAAGACAATTGTAGATCCTTAAACTTGAAGAAGAACGGGAAAAAGCCAGAATTATCCATGCGTATCATCAACAATTAGTAAAAGCTTCTTTTGATTCAAACTTGGCCTCCAGAAAAGATTTTCCGCTTGGAGACTTAGTATTAAAATGGGATAAAGCTCATGAAGATAAAGGCAAGCACACTAAATTCCAGCAGATGTGGCTTGGACCATTTTAGATTGTTGAAAACATCGGTCCATAAAATTTCACGTTATAAGATTTAGCAGGGAAAAGAGAGTTTTTACCTGTTAATGGACATATCCTTAAAAAATATTTCCCATATAAGATAATCTCTTCTATTTCCTATAGATTATTGTTTTTGTTTTTGTTTTTGTTTTTCTTTGATAAATAAGACATGTTGAGAATGCTTACTTTTGGTTTTTACGAAAAGAATAGTGTCTCAAATCAAATTTTTTTTTTCACTTGTATAAGTAGATATGGTTAGGAAAATTAATCTTTATTTTTCAAATATAGGTTTAAGTGCTATTATTCTGAAAATTCTAAATTGTTCTTTTGTTTCAAGTATACAAGTTTTGGTTAGAATCAACTTTCAAGAAGAAGTTTTCCTCATATCAGTCATAAAAGGTATCAATAACAAAACAAAAGATTCTCCACAAAAAAACTATTCTTTAAAACTCTATAATTTTTGTCCTAAAGAATTCTTAAGGAACTAATGAATTCCTCACCACTTTATGAAACTATGAGATTAAAAGAGTAATCCTACTATGCACTTCAAACTTAAAGAATAAGAGGTCTCATCAAGATTCATCTTATCATGATCATAAATATTATAACTAACTGACATTACTATACTGCATACCAAAACAGGGTAATGGCTTGAGATTGTTTCAATCAAAAGACTAGGGGTCTCATCATGAGCCAGCTTGTTCAGTTAAGTTATAAATGAAGTGAATGGCACTGTCAATTTTGGCTACCAAACCAAGACATTGTCCTTTAAGAATTAAAATAATATAAAAGAAAACAAGCAATAAGTGTATATAAGGATTTATCTTTGAAAATTGCATACTTCTCAAAGTGGGACATAGGATCATTATTGGATAACAGGTAACCCTGTCGAGGCTATGGACGCCTACTGGTAGCAGAGGCTCTACCTATGAAAAATGAGTACACATAAACTGATCTATCAATTTTTTTTTGTTTTTATCTTTACAACCCAAGTAATGACTGATATGAGTAAAACGACTAATTTTTGGGAGAAGATAATCAGAATAAAGATAGCTAGAACAACATGTTGTTGTTAATAAATAACACTATTTACCTTATATTTCTACAATAAAGTTCCATTTTCAAAACCATTTCTATTTTAGAAGTTTTTAGAAGATTCAAAAAACCATCAGAGATAACTGGTTCTTCCGACTAGATCGCCAATTGTTGTAGCCATCAACAACCCCCTTTTTTTAGTATTAGCAATAACACTAATAAATGGGGACCCTTTCACAAAAAAATTAAAAATTAGTATTTAAGTTTACTTTTGTTTTCAATATAAAATAAAATATCAAAATAGAACTTGCTAAAATATGTAAATTTACCTTACCACACTTTAAGTGCATAAAACATCACAAATTGTGAGTTTCCTTATAAAAAACGCTACATGGCTATTAGACTTAAGAAAAACTTTATATCGGAAAGTCTCAAACATAAGTGAAGCTTTCATAAAATTGTTTTATCACATCGCAAAAAAGGTTATAGCGGGCATCCCTTATAGAAAGCACTCCTGAAAAATACGATCCGCGAAAATGCAAGATCACAAAGCATATCAGTTCAAAGCCTCTCGCAAATCTCTTATCGCGGCAGCCCAGCATAATGATGATTGTAAACAATTGTAAGTTCTGCAATGTTGCGATCTGCGATATTGCGAAGAAAATTTCAAAATCACTTTTATCGCAGATTAAAGGGCTCACAATTCTAGGATAGTATTTTCCCAGTGTTCAATGCAAAGTTATGAGCATTAAAGTGTAGCCTAACAGTCCATTAGTGTTCATTTATTTTAAAAACGATACGGATCAAGGTAAAAGGACATCCGATGCAAGTCGATATTATTTGATATGATTTATAAATAAAGGCTTTGTCGTCACCTTATTGTTGTCTTTCTATTTCATTATTGCATGTGTTTACTATCATCTTTGTTCTTTTCTTGCAACTTTCAGGAAGAATATCTAGAACATAAACTACGAAGAAATGGTAAAGAAAGGCAAGGACCGCGCGTTTGAAAAGCCAGAAATGACTCCATTATTCACAGACACCGCATGTAGTAGAGAGGCAGGGATATCTTCCTGGGAAGCTATGTATCAGTTGTTAGAAAACAAGAAACCAAGGATTATGGAAGTTACAACTACAACCAATGAAAACAGCTCTTCTGAAGCATCCTTAACTGAGCTTGCATGCTCGTTTCTACACCGCATTGCTGCAAGGAAAAAGATACTACCCTACACTGATATGGTGAAGTGGGTTATAGATCAAGCATATATATCTGATAGAGAGTTAAAGACAACCAGTCAGTAACTCATCGGGTCATTCACCCCAAACAATTTGAGACGTATGTACCATTTTCTAGAACCCCAGGCAATCTACAAGAAGAAATTTATGGAAAATTTCGTCAAAGAAAACGAAGACTTAGAAGAATTCTTAAGGCACTGGTCAAACAATGAAGAAAGGTTGAAAAAGGATAAAAATGGTATGTATTCTACTAGTTCTCTTTCATCTCCTTACTGTTTTGTTGCTGCAATGTTATGTACACTGTTTGGGAAACCAAACATCGGCAAGTTTTCATCAAAATGGTTACCTTTGCTAGATGCGGCTGTTAATGCCACCATAATGAATTGGGCCCAAATTTTATCGGATAATCTAGCCTCTGCAATTGTAGCATACAGAAGTAGAAGAAGCTCCACTTTAAGGATTTACCCTCCCTTCTTTTTGAGCGCCTATATCATGGATGCTATTTGTTTTGTTTATGATTTTCCTATTATGGGATGGAAATGGACAGTACAAAATCCACTTCCCATTTAGATTTATCACAAAGTATTGTGGGAATCCAATTCCATCCCACATTTCTTTAAGATTTTTCATGGAGTCAAGCTCCATATTTATAAAATGATCTATAATCAATCTATCCCAAGTTTTTCCCCAGAAACTGAAGTAGACATTCTCCCTGTGGGAAGGTGGTTTCGGGAAGAATCATTCAGTTATATCAGAGTGTTTGGAAGCATTTCTTCACCCCATGTGCTACCTTTTTACGTCCCTGACAAACTAATGGGCATGTAAATAGCCTATCAGACCTAAACACTGAAAGAGTCCAAGAAGGCCATATGGCCCCAATTTCCTGTATCATGCAGAGCTTTTACATTATCTGACTTAGGTCATGCCTTTAAATAATTTGATAATATGTTATGTTTACAACTTCCAAATTTCCCCGGGAGGAAATATGATCCCTTTGGTGTTGTAAGTAACTTTACTGCAAGTGTTAAAATAAAAGTGTTTTCTAATGAAGAAGATCCCTTTGATGATGTCTTTTTGTAGAAGAACACTTTCAAAGAGGTTCTACATATGGCATGAATTCGATTTAACCAAGGACTCCATAAGTTTGACATTTACAGAAAACAGAGGTTATCAAAGGTCCCGTTGGACCAATTGTTCATCGAATCTCCAAGGGAAATTACTCACATTGTTAGCATAAGTGGAAATTCAAAATAGAAATCTGAATCTAGTGACCAGTCCAACAGTGAACACAACGGAAGTGAAGGATCAATTAAATATACATCTCAATCAAAAGAGAAGTCTGGCCAACAAGTTTTGTCCCCTAAACAAACTGAAAATCCCATTCATTTTACCAAGCCAATTGTAGTGGATTTAGAGGGATAATGGGAGAATTTTAATAGAGTAATCAACCCTGAAGAAAAAATCACAGAGCCACTAACAAACTGCAACAAGTCAGCTACTGGAATGGAAGTTGAAAGGACTATCAATACTCAGGAAACGAAGCATAGTCCTGTTGCTCCATCATCAGAAATTGTACTAAGGATAGAATAAATTCCTCCTCTAGATGTATTTTATAGTCCTGAACATAAAGCTATCATCAGAAGGCAACAAAAGGAAAGAAAACTAGAGACTGCGCTCACTCCAGAAGTTGAACCTCTAGAAGTTCTTTAGAAATATCCCACGACAGACCCATCAGAAAATATAACTAAGCTCTCTCAAATCACAAGAGAATATGCTTCTGCAGAAATTGATAAAGCAGCAGAGGTTCAGTTACTACTCAGAGATAAAGAGGAAAGAATTTTTTTTTTGGAACAGAAAATACAACAATTCACCATCAATCAAGAAGCAGAGACACAACGAGAAAAAATCCAGCAAGACTTCCATTAGATGCAATTAGATCATCAAAAAATTTTAGCCAATAAAGAAGAATAGTTACAAACTATGTTAGAACTGCATAAATATAACCCCAAAATTGGGGAGTTTATCAAAGAAGCACTCGCTCTGAATTCTCATCTCTTGCAACAGGAAGAATTATTCTGCCAGAAGATCTCGCAATGGAATTCCCATTGAGAAATAGGCGATAAGATTAAAAATCAAGTTGTGGATTCATGACTTGATTATGATTAAATTCTTAAGAAAGTTTCAGACTTCTTAGATTGGCAGAAATCAGAAGAAGGGAAAAGAGCAAAATTTCCCAGAATTGATGAATCGCATAAAGAGATATTATTTGCAAGATGGGATTTCCAGCTTAAAGAAGCATAATAGGCTATCGGAGAGGTAGCAGAAATAGTGAACAGTATCATTGAGTGCATAAATGAAAATATTTACATAGCCAATTTGATAACAGAGACTACCCCAGGCTTCCTTCCAAAGGCACAATAGCTTCAAACAGAATGGGAAAAAACAACCAAGGAAAAATCAGAGATAATTAAACAGATAAACAGGCTAAACTAGGATATATACTGGCGGTATCTAGTAAAACCACACAACCAATCCATGACCCTAAGTTGCCTCATAACCGTCGCCGAGAAAATAGTGCTAGCTCTCACCAATGCCGTATTCACAGGACAGTTAAAAGCTGAATTCATCCAATCGACGCTCTTGAAACCAATGTTGGATATTTTCAATCTAAAGGATCAGATGTTGAATTTATCATAGATATAGTTTAACTTTATTTTAGTTTATTTTTTTCTAAAATGAGGCACGTGGTTTAAACCTCCTCATCTATTTTTGTAATATTTAATTTTAGATTTCATAGAGTAGTATTTAAACCCCTCTCATGCATTTAGAGAGGGGTCCAAAATTTTATCAAAAACAATTCATCAGAACATGCACTTTTGCTCTTCCTGGAGGAAGTTTTGATGAAATATACAGAACGAGATTTTTCTTTACATGAGTTTGATATTTGCTACTGAAATGCACTTTTTTACTCTTAGTGGATGTTGAGTGATTTGGAGATAAATCTATATCGCTGCAGCTCATGAGTAGAACGTATTATCAATGGTATTTCTATCTCTTAATATTTTTTACTTATGAGTCAAGTGATAAATTATTTTTAGTTATTGATATATGAAAGTCTGAATGTTTAGTTGTCATTATTGCACTTCTGTATGGTGATAACTTATTTTTATGCTAAATATATGAATAACTCTTATGTGATATATTTCTCATAATTGTTTCGGCTAACTTTTTATACGAAACAATCATCTTTAATGGATTATTTTCTCGTAGTAATTGAATGATCTTTATTATCAATTGCTGTTAGAAATTATTTTAGATCGCATAAGTAAAGCTATTCCTGGGATAGTTAGATTTAGATGTTTTCTTTAATTCCAATAGATTGCATTTGATAGTTAAAAGATAGATTAGATTTAGAATAAGCATTGACCCCATTACAATCTTAAAAGAAAAAAGAAAAACATCTTCCCGTTAGTACATCCATCATAAATAGATTGGGAAACTGGTCCCATCATCCCCAGTCGGAGCCACTATTCCAAAATGAAAAGGATTTTCTTTTAAGGTCTGGAGCGGGTGGTTATCCCCCTTGTTGTAGACCCGATTTTTCGAGCCTTCAACATATTTGGCACTAGAAGGAGGGCCTGACTGTGAATGGCAAGTAAATCTACATTTTTACGCCATTATAAGAGTAAAACTCCCTCACCATATCCCTCAACTTCTAGTTCACATTCTGAATCTTCCATCACTCAACTAGAAGCTGAAAAAGAAAGCACACAACACATTACCGAAATCCCAAACGAGCCAGATTTATCTCCTTCAGATCCCCCTGAAGTGCAAACTTTAATTCACAAGTTACAGGGAATTTATTTATCTCAAGAGGAACCTGAATTTTCCCAAGGTAGTGTTACTTCTTATCTGACCCCAAATAAATGACTGACTAGAGCACAAAGCGAAAAGTTAGGAATCCCACTAGTTGAGTTTCCTTTACCGAGTCGTAAGAAAGCTAAGAAATCACCAACAGAATCTCAAGGTGAGATTTTATCATCATCTTCATCTAACCTCTCATCCATATCATCACAAGTTCATTCATCCATCTCCCAACTCCAGATTGTGGTTCACACTGGTACAGGTGCAACATCCTCTTCTATCCAATCACCTTCAACTACTGCTACACCTCCTCCTACTCATACCCCAACGATGGCATGAACCCTCAACCAAGGTCATGGACCAATCCAGGAGCTGTGAGAATTCCTACGCCTTTAGCACAATTACCAACTCATCCTGAGAAAGGGCTTCCCAAGTTCAATCCTGATAATGGCATATCAGTCGAAGAGCACATAAATAATTTCATGTTGTCTGTTAATTTAAATGGATTAATAGAAGAGAATGCAGCTGTACGATTATTTCCTTATACCTTAAAAGGAACAACAAGATCATGGTATTTTTCATTACCATCAGGCTCCATTAATAACTGGGATACTTTTCAAGATCAATTTTTGACAAAATTTGGAGATGACCGATCTATAGAAACATTGATAAATGACCTCTCCAATCTAAAAGTTGAAACAAGAGAACCAATTAAGGATTTAAATTCTCGCTTCAACAAATTATTAAACAAAATACCAGAAACATCAAGGCCCAACAATGAAGTCCAAAATGAATGGTATATTTCTGCTTTGCCTTCAAATACAACCATTTTTGTAGATAGGGTTGCCAAGCCAATGTTAGCTGAAAATATGAAAGAAGCAATAGTTGTAGAAAAACGTATCCTAGCCGTAGAAAAGAAAAATGTTGTAGATGAATGAAAGTCTAAAAAAGTTTCTTTTAGAGATGATCCTAAGAAAAAACAGCCAAAGGACCCATTTGACTTAGAAGGGTTACAAAAAGTTTTGAAAACCATGTCCAATGAAATGGTTGATATTAAGAAACAAGTAGCAGAAACCTCTTCTAAGAAATATTTTAGACCCTTCAGGAGAAATCCTTCAAATGATTCAAAACCTCCAGGTGATATAACAAATGCAGAATCGGAACAAGAAATTTCAAATGAGTAACAAAACGATGATGATGAAGTCATGGAATTACAAGGTATGTAGGACTTCATTCTTCCAGAAGAAGAAGATCAAGATGTATTACCTGTTACTACAAGAAGTAGAAATAAACTTGATCATCCACAACCCAATTCTAAAAAGAAAAATCCAAGCCCAACTTCCAAGGACAAAAACGCAGTTAAGAAATCCTCATTAAGGGCTACTCAGACAAACCTAGTTCCACCTGATTCAACAACTCCATCTAAAATTCTTATCATCTCTGATGAAATGGAATATAAAATTGTTGAAGACATGAATAAAACTATCACCAATATTACTTTTCATGAGCTCAGTAAATTAAAGCATCAACATAAATTGCTCTTGAAAGAGTTGCATGCAGTACCTATCAAGCCTCTACCTCCAGCTATAATTTCACAAGCTACTAACGAAATGGGAAGACCTCTGATTGGCATGACAGATAAATTCGATCCAGATGACATTGATTTAATTGGAGGAAGGTCAAAATCTCATACTCCGCCACTTCTCCTCACTTTTGAAGTTTTCAATAAAAATTTGCATAACTATCTAGTAGATTCAGGTGCAAAGTTATCGGTGAACTTAATCAAGTAACCATAAGACTTTCATCAAACCCTAAGGTATGTCAAGTTATTGATATACTTGTCGCAGACATTCCTGAATTCTATGGGCTAATCCTTAGCAGAGATTGGTCAGAGAAGCTTCACGGTTACTTTTCAACTGACTGGTCTCATATATGGCTCCCTTACAATGGTAAACGAAACCAGATAAAGGTTGAATGAGAAAAACACCAAAAGTATATAGTGACAGAGTTAGAAGGAGAAAACAAGCCTGTAGCATATTGCAACAATATAATTGGAAATTATTATGCTGATTCCTTCTGAGGAAATTTCAATGCTCATACTTCACCTTTTTTATAAAATTTCGTTTTAGCCCAGATAGAAAATTTCTCTCAAATATATAGTTCTAGGTGCATTAATTTTGAAGATAATCCTGTAAATAAAACTTTGTTTTGGAAATTATTTGTTCATGGTTCTAAGTTTACTGATGGAGCAGGAGCGGGTTGTATATTAGTCGGTTCAAAAGGAGAGAAAAACATGCTAACATGTAGACTCAAGTTCGATTGCATGAACAATACTGCTGAATATGAAGCGTTAGTTCAAGGGTTATACAAAGCAATTGAGCTTGATATTAAATATCTGCAAGTCTTTGGATATTCTGAAATTGTTATCAAACAGGTAAGAAATACTATACATTGCTTGTCAGGACACTTGAAGCACTATCAATCGTTAGTTCAAGACCTAACTTCACACTTTATAGCATTCAATATTTCACCCATTCCGAGAATCCAAAACCTGATCTCCTCGCTAAGGTAGCTTCCAAACTCATTCCAATAGAAGACTATAGTCTAGACAGATTCTCAGTTGAATTGATCTTTAGACCCTCTATCCCATATAACATAACCAATTGGAGAGTTTTCAACAATGACCCTGATATCGTAAGCTTTCTGACTTCAGAAGGATCTTACAATAATCAAATCATTGATGAAGACCAACATGAAAAGCAACTGAAACAAGGAAACAACAATAACGCTATACCCAAATCCATGGTTAAGCTGGAAGACCTATATGGTTTAAAGGATAGATTTAAATGGTCCACCAATTCAAAACTCCAGAGTTCAAATTTGAGATATGAATTAGTAAATCTGGGGACTGATATAAAACCACAGAATATGAACCTAGGTCTTGGTCTAACATGCGAGGAAAAATTAGCTTTCATTTGACTATTAAAACAATACAAAAATGTCTTTGCCTAGAATTACGATGATCTCAAGACTTATGGCACTTCAATTATACAGAATAAAATTTCGATGATCTCTAATGAAAAGCCAGTCCAGCAAAAATTGAGGAAAATCCATCCCAATTTGGAAAACCAGATTACGTCTGACTTCAACAAATTACTTAAAGCCAAGATTATTTTTCCTTTTAAGCATTCTAGATGGGTTTCCAACATGGTGCCAGTCAGAAAGAAAAATGGAGAAATCCGGATTTGTATTGACTTTCGAAATCTCAATAAGGCCTGCCAAAAGGATAACTTTCCGCTACCCCCTATGGAACAAATCCTACAATCGGTTGCAGGGTCTGAACTAATGCCCTTTTTAGATGGCTTCTCGGGTTATAATCAAATCTTAGTTCACCCAGAAGATCAATTGAAGACTACATTTAGAACAAAATGGGGCACCTATGCATATCAAAAGATGCCATTTGGGTTGATTAATGTCGGTGCCACGTTTCAAAGGGCCATGGATATCACATTTAAAGGATTGGTGAATAGGTCAGTGGTGATTTACTTAGATGACATAACAGTGTATTCTAAAAAATGCAGTAGTCACCTCAGAGACTTAAAACGGATTCTCCAACGATGTCAAAAATATGGGATCTCACTCAATAGAAAAAAAACTTTTCTCGCATTAAGTGAAGGGAAGCTTCTTGGATTTATAGTCTCTAAATCTAGAATCCATATCGATCCGAATAGCATGAAAGAAATTTTTGAGATATCCCTACCCCATAACAAAAAAAAAATTCAATCATTCCTTGGTCAAATCAATTTTGTTAAAAGATTTGTCCCAAACTTCTCAAGAATCATCTCACCTCTCCAAGCCATGATAAAGAAAAATTCTCTCTTCAAATGGGATCATGCAGAACATGAAGCATTTGAATTGATGAAGCAAGAAATTATAAATGCCCCATCTGTAGCAAATCCAAACTTTTCCAATCCTTTCACTTTGTATACATTTGCCCCTAAGAAATTGTATGCTGCAATACTGACACAAGCCAATCAAGATAAAGCTGAAGCCCCAATTGCCTTCTTCAGTTCAAATTTGTAGGAGTTGAATTAAAATACTCCGACGTTGAGAAATAGGCTTATGCTGTATTCAAAGCAATCAAACACTTTAGGCCTTTCCTTCTCAAGACTCATACAAAAATAATAGTACCATTTCCAGTGGTAAGAAATCTTCTGGTAAAAAAATATGTAGGTGAAAAGAGGGAAAATTGGGTCAGAGCCCTGCAAGAATATGATGCTGAAATTAAACCTAAAAACATTGTAAAAGGTCAAGGTTTTTGCAGGATGTTGGATGGAGCATCACACTTGTCAGAAACACAGTCTCCAGATAGTGAGGTACAAACATATGAGGTAAACCTAAAAGACTCTGAATCAAGGTATGCAAATATCATGTTTTACTTGAAAAATGGATATGCTCCTCCACATTTGAATCATATAGAGAAAAGAGCCTTGAGGCTAAAAGCTAAACAATATCAAATTGTAAATGATGTAATCTTTAGAATGAATTATGATTCTTTTCTCCTTAGATGCATTGAGAAATTTGAAGCAGAAAAAGTATTGCAGGAACTTCATGACGGACCAACAGGCAGACACTACGCAAGAGATGAAACAACTCACAAAATCCTGCGTGCAGGTTACTACTATCCAACGTTATTCAAGGATGCACATAACTATGTAAGGAAAAGCCAGATCTGCTAGACTGCTGCCAGAAGACAAAAGAAACCATCATTTCCATTGCAGCCAGTCAACATTTATCAACCATTTGAACAATGGGGATTTGATATAATAGGTGAGATTTTTCCTCATTCTTCTAAACAACATAAGTATATCCTTATATCTACCGACTATTTTACCAAGTTGGTAGAAGCGGTTCCACTAAAGGAAACCAACTCTGAAAGTATCATCGAATTTATAGATCAATTTATAATTACCAAGTTTGGCTTACCTTCTGCTTTAATGTTTGATAATGCATCATATTTCGTAGGTAATAATATGTCTAAATTTGCGCTCAAAAGAGGTTTTAAGCTTAAATATTCTACTAATTATTATCTGCAGGGAAATGGACTAGCTGAATCAACAAACAAAAACCTTATCAAGACCATTAAACAGACTATTGATCAAAATCATAGAAACTAGCATAAGTCTTTAACGTATTCTCTTTGGGAAGATCGAATAACCAAGAAAACTTCTATTGGCACTTCTCCTTTTAATTTAGTTTATGGGAAAGAAGTGATCCTCCCAACAAATCTAGCTATTCCTTCTTTAGCCTTAGTTCAATTCATTGAAGAAACCCCTTCTTCATCCTTGCAATTAAGACAATTGCAGATCCTTAAACTTGAAGAGGAACGGGAAAAAGCCAGAATTATCCACGCGCATCATCAACAATTAGTAAAAGCTTCTTTTGATTCAAACTTGGCCTCTAGAAAATATTTTCAGCTTGGAGACTTAGTATTAAAATGGGATAAAGCTCATGAAGATAAAGGCAAGCACACTAAATTCCAGCGGATGTGGCTTGGACCATTTCAGATTGTCTAAAATATCGGTCCATCAACTTTCATGTTACAATATTTAGCAGGGAAAAGAGATTTTTTACCTGTTAATGGACAAATCCTCAAAAAAATATTTCCCATAGAAGATAATCTCTTCTATTTCCTATAGATTATTGTTTTTGTTTTATTTTTTCTTTGATAAATAAGACATGTTGAGAATACTTAGTTTTGGTTTTTATGAAAATAATAGTATCTCAAATCAATTTTCATTTTCACTTGTATAAGTAGATATGGTTAGGAAAATTAATCTTTATTTTTCAAACATAGGGTTAAGTGCTATTATTCTAAAAATTCTAAATTGTTCTTTTGTTTCAAATATACAATTTTTGGTTAGAATCAACTTTCAAGAATAATTTTTCCTCATATCAGTCATAAAAGGTATCAATAACAAAACAAAAGATTCTCCACAGAAAAGCTATTCTTTAAAACTCTATAATTTTCGTCCTAAGGAATTCTTAAGGAACTAATGAATTCCTCCCCACTTTAGGAAACTGGAAGATTCAAAGAGTAATCCTGCTATGCACTTCAAACTTAAAGAATAAGAGGTCTCATCAAGAGCTGGCTTATCATGATCATAAAGATTATAACTAACTGACATTACTATAATGCATACCAAAACAGGGTAATGGCTTGATATTGTTTCAATCAAAAGACAAGGGGTCTCATCACGAGCCACCTTGTTCAATTAAGTTATAAATCAAGTGAATGGCACTGTCAATTTTGGCTACCAAACCAAGACATTGTTCTTTAAGAATTAAAAGAATATAAAATAAAACAAGCAATAAGTGTATATAAGGATTTATCTTTGAAAATTGCATACTTCTCAAAGTGGGACACGGGATCATTATTGGATAACAGGTAACCCTGTCGGGGCTATGGACGCCTGCTGGCAGAAGGGGCTCTACCTACGACAAATGAGTACACATAAACTGATCTATGGAAATGTGTTTGTTTTTATCTTTACAAACCAAGTAATGACTGATATGATTAAAATGACTAATTTTGGGTAGAAGGTAATCAGAATAAAGATAGTTAGAACAAAATTTTGTTGTTAATAAATAGCACTATTTACCTTACATTTCTACAATAAAGTTTCATTTTCGAAACCATTTCTATTTTAGAAGATTTTAGAAAATTCAAAAAACCATCAGAGATAACTGGTTCTTTCGAGTACATCGCCAATTGTTGTAGCCATCAACAACCCCCTTTTTTTTAGTATTAGAAATACCACTAATAAATGGGGACCCTTTCACAAAAAAATTAAAAATTAGTATTTAAGTTTACTTCTGTTTTCAAAATAAAATAAAATATCAAAATAGAACTTGCTAAAACATGTAAATTTACCTTCCCACACTTTAAGCGCATAAAACATCAGAAATTGTGAGTTTCCTTATAAAAAATGCTACATGGCTATTAGACTTAAGAAAAAATTTATATCGGAAAGTCTCGAACATAAGGGAAGCTTTAATAAAACTATTTTATCGCATCGCAAAAAAGGTTATAGCAGGCATCCCTTATAGAAAGCTCTCCTAAAAAGTGTGATCCATGAAAATGTGAGATCACAAAGCATATCATTTCATAGCCTCTCACAAATCTCTTATCGCGGCAGCCTAGCATAATGATGATTCTAAACAATTGTAAGTTCTGCGATATTGCGATCTGTGATATTGCGAAGCAAATCGCAAAATCGCTTTTATCGCAGATTAAAGGGCTCACAATTCTAGGATATTATTTTTTCGGTGTTTGATGCAAAGTTATGAGCATTAAAGTGTAGCATAATGGTCCATTAGTGTTCATTTATTTTAAAATTGATACGGATCAAGGTAAAAGGACATCCGACTCATGTTGATATTATTTTATATGATTTAGAAATAAAGGCTTTCTCATCACCTTATTGTTGTCTTTCTATTTCATTATTTCCTGTGTTTACTATCATCTCTGTTCTCTACTTGCAACTTTCAAGAAGAATATCCAGAACGCAAACTACGAAGAAATGGTAAATAAAGGCAAGGCCTTGGCGTCTAAAAAGCCAGAAATGACTCCATTATTCACAGACACCGCATGTAGTAGAGACGCAGGGATATCTACCTGGGAAGCTATGTATCAGTTGTTATAAAATGAGAAACCAAGGATTATGGAAGTTACATCTACAGCCGATGAAAACAGCTCTTCTGAAGCATCCTTAACTGAGCTTGCATGCTCGTTTCTACACTGCATTGCTGCAAGGCCAAAGATACTCCCCTACACTAATATGGTGAAGTGGGTTATAGATCAAGCAGAGATATCTGATAGAGAGTTCAAGACGGCCAGTCAGCAAGTCATGTGGTCATTTACCCCAAACAATTTGAGACGTATGTACCATTTGCCAAAACCCTAGGCAATCTATAAGAAGCAATTTGCGGAAAAGTTCATCAAATAAAATGAAGACTTAAAAGAATTCACAAGGCACCGGTCAAACAATGAAGAAAGGTTGAAAAGGGATAAAAATTGTATGTATTCTACTAGTTCTCTTTCGTCTCCTTACTTTTGTTCCACTGCAATGTTATGTAGACTTTTTCAGAAACCAAACATCGACAAGTTTTAATCAAAATGGTTACCTTTGCTAGATGCAGCTGTTAATGCCACCGTAATGAATTGGGCCCAGATTTTATCAGATAATTTAGCCTTTGCAATTGTAGCATACAGAAGTAGAAGAAACTCTACTTTAAGGATTTACCCTCCTTTCTTTTTGGGCACCTATATCATGGATGCTATTTGTTTTGTTTCTGATTTTCCTATTATGGGATGGAAATGGACAGTACAAAATCCACTTCCCATTCATATTTATCACAAATTATTGTGGGAATCCAATTTCATCCCACATTTCTTTAAGATTTGTCATGGAGTTATGCTCCCTATTTATAAAATGGTCTATAATCAAGCTATCCCAAGGTTTTCCCCAAAAGCTGAAGTAGAAATTCTCCCTGTGGGAAGGTGGTTTGGGGAAGAATCATTCACTTATATTAGAGTGTTTTGCAGCATTACTTCATCCCATGTGCTACCTTTTTACGTCCCTGACAAACTAATGGGCAGGGAAATAGCCTATCAGACCTGTAGTGTGGGGGGAATGACCAAAACACTGAAAGAGTCCAAGAAGGCCATCTAGCCCCAATTTCCTATAGCATGTGGAGTTTTTGCATTATCTGACTTAGGTCATTCCTTTAAAGAAGTTGAAAATATGTTATGTTTACAACTACCGAAGTTCCCCGGGAGGCAATATGATCCCTTTGGTGTTGTAAGTAACTTTACTGTAAGTGTTAAAATAAAAGTGTTTTCCAATGAAGAAGATCCATTTGATGATGTCTTTCTACAGAAGAACACTTTAAAAGAGGTTCTACATATGGCACGAATTCGGTTTGACCAGTAAGGACTCCAAAATTTTGACATTTACAGAAAATAGAGGTTATCAAAGGTCCCGTTGGACCAATTTTTCATCGAATCTACAAGGGAAATTACTCCCAGTGTTAGCATAAGTGGAAATTCAAAATAGAAATCTGAATCCAGTGATCAGTCCAAGGGTGAGCACAACAGAAGTGAAGGATCAATTAAAGATACAGCTCAATCAAAAGAGAAGCCTGGCTAGCAGGTTTTGTCCCCTAAACAAACTAAAACTCCCATTCATTTTACCAAGCCAATTGTAGTGGATTTAGAGGGAGAATGGGAGAATTTTAATAGAGTAATCAACCCTGAAGAACAAAGCACAGAGCCGCTAACAAACTGCAACAAGTTAGCTATTGGAATGGAAGTTGAAAGGACTATCAATACTCAGGAAATAGAGCATATTCCTATTGCTCCATCATCAAAAATTGTACTAAGGATAGAAGAAATTCCTCCTCTAGATGTATTTTATAGTCCTCAACATAAAGTTGTCATCCGAAGGAAACGAAAGAAAAGAAAACTAGAGACTGCGCTCGCTCCAGAAGTTGAACCTCTAGATGTTCTTTGGAAAGATCCCACGATGGACCAATCAGAAAATATAACTAAGCTCTCTCAAATCACAGGAGCATATGCTTCTGTAGAAATTGATAAAGCAACAGAGGTTCAGTTACTACTCAGAGATAAAGAGGACAAAATTTTATTTTTGGAACAACAAATACAGCAAGTCACCATCAATCAAGAAGCAGAGACACGACTAGAAAAACTCCAGCAAGACTTCCATCAGATGCAATTAGATCATAAAAAAATTTTAGCCAATAAAGAATAACAATTACAAACTATGTTATAACTGCATAAATATGACCCCAAAATTGGGGAGTTTATCAAAGAAGCACTCACTCTTAATTCTCAGCTCTTGCAACAGGAAGAATTATTCTGCCGGAAGATCTTGCAATGGAATTCCCATTGTGAAATAGGCGATAATATTACAAATCAATTCATGGATTCATGACTTGATTATGATTCAATTCTTAAGAAAGTTTTAGACTTCTTTGATTGGCAGAAATCAGAAGAAGGGAAAAGAGCAGAATTGCCTAGAATTGATGAATCGCATAAAGGGATATTATTTGTGAGATGGGATTTCCAGCTTAAAGAAGTAGAACAGGAAATTGGAGAGGTAGCAGAAGCAGTGAATAGTATCATTGCGTGCATAAATGAAAATTTGTACACAACCAATTTGATAACAGAGACTACCCTAGGATTCCTTCCAAATGCACAACAGCTTCAAACAGAATGGAAACAAACAGCCGAGGAAAAAGCAGAGATAATTAAACATATAAACAGGTTAAACTAGGATATATACTGGCAGTATCTGGTAAAACCACACAGCCAATGCATGACCCTAAGTTGCCTCATAACCGCTGCCGCGAAAATGGTGCTAGCTCTCACCAATGTCGTATTCACAAGATAGTTAAAAGTTGAATTCTGCCAACTGATGCTCTTGAAACCAATGTTGGATATTTGCAATCTAAAGGATCAGATGCTGAATTTATCATAGATATATTTTAACTTTGTGTTAGTTTATTTTTGCTTAAAATTAAGCAGGTGGTGTAAACCTCCTCATCTATTTTTGTAATATTTATTTTTAGATTTCATAGAGTAGTATTTAAACCCCTCTCATGCATTTAGAGAGGGGTCCAGAATTTTATCAAAAACAATTCTTCAGAACATGCACTTTTTCTCTTCCTGGGGGAAGTTTTGATGATATATATGGAATGATATTGTTCTTTACATGAGTTTGATATCTGCTACTGAAATGCACTTTTGTACTCTTAGTGGATGTTGAGTGATTTAGAGATAAATCTATATCGCTGCAGCTCATGAGTAGAAAGTATTATCAATGGTATTTCTATCTCTTAATATTTTTTACTTATGTGTCAAATGATAAATTATTTTTAGTTATTGATATATGAAATTATGAATGTTTAGTTTTCATTATTGCACTTTTGTATGGTGATAACTTATTTTTATGCTGAATATATGAATAAATCTGATAAGATATATTTCTCATAATTGTTTTGGCTAACTTTTTATACGAAACAATCATCTTTAATGGATTCTTTTCTCGTAGTAATTGAATGATATTTATTATCAATTGCTGTTAGAAATTATTTTAGATCGCATAATTAAATCTATTCCCGGGACAGTTAGATTTAGATGTTTTCTTTAATTCCAATAGATTGCATTTGATTGTTAAAAGATATATTAGATTTAGAATAATCATTCACCCCATTAAAATATTAAAAGAAAAAAGAAAAACATCTCCCCGTTAGTACATCCTTCATAAATAGATTGGGAAACTGGTCCGATCATCCCCAGTTGGAGCCATTATTCCAAATGGAAAAGGAGTTGCTTTTAAGGTCCGAACCGGGTGGTTATCCCCCTTGTTGCAGACCCGATTTTTCGAGCCTTCAACAAAGTTGTACCTCTTTCACAAGCCCCACACATGCATTTTTTTAAGTGCCTTGATATGAATGAATTCCAAAACTTGTTGTAGAAAGAAAAATTCCACTTTCAAAGTAAAATATTAAATTTTACTAAGACCCAGGTTAATATTCACTTGATGCAATTGATTCATTATTCGCCACTTAGTGTGCAATTACATACTCCATTGTATTAACACATAATATTTATATGTTGCAGCATCATGTCATCTCCATGTTTCAATAATAAATGGATTCTTTTAGGGACAATTCTATTTAATAATGGATAATCCAAAGTTAACGTTTGGAGTCCACTTAAGCAAAACCACCAGCATACCTCATGAGCAACCAAAGGAATAAAATTTCGGTGTTCCTTTTTTTTTTTGAGCCCACGACCTTCACCCCACAGTTGTGTTTGATCTTTGCATAGAATCCATGAATTTCAAACCACACGCCCACATCACAATGTCATGATATGGCAACGCAGTGGACTTACACCACCGCTCCCCTCAATGTGTTTCCTGTAGCATTATTACTATAACAAATATGCCGCATGTTCCAAGCCTCCAATGCATCAACACATTTCCGATGGTGTATTTTCCTATGCCCACACAAGTGATCAACCTATCTACACTCACCGTGGTATATTAAGATTTCTCTCTCGTGCCCGGATTGGTCTGAACGCACTTCACTGCAACATTGTAAAGCTACGCACCATATTATATTAAGACTACTCTCTCGTGCAGGATTGTTCCGAATGCCTTCACTACAATATTTTAAAACTACTCACAATCTCTCCACTTGAAACTTGGCCTCCTGTAACTCATACATTCATAGGCGGCATACATATATTTACGGATTCTGGAATTTTCTACAACGTAGGCACAGATAATTCTCCAGGAGATTTTTCATTTATATGTGGTGCCCGTGAGCTGAGAGGTTCTGGCCTTATTAAAGGTGAACTTCCATTACACATTGGAAGCCCAAAAAACTCTTATCCACAGAGCTTTAAATTTTTTCCATACCTGAATCCTTCTTGCATTCGTTTAAAACCTTGAGGAGTATTTCCGGAGAGACTATTGTTCCTGACGTCAAAAATAGAAATATGATGACATTAAGAAAATACCATACCATTATTTCATAGTGTCCATGGAAATCACGCAAACAGATATGGAAATCACACAATCCACAACGTCACACCTTCCATAGCAGCCACGCAAACAAAGACGGTTTCAGTTTTACAAATCGGTATTTCGATTGGAGCCTACACCAATATCTATGCAATTCTCAACCTAGACTTAGTCTTACACTATAATTCATACAATTCAATGTAGGATCACACGGCATCAATCGACCCAAAGCAAAGTCTTTTCCAACCAAAATTAATTGGTTGCATATGAATTAAATTCAAGGTGACCAACTGTTTCGTTGCAGATCTGGTAAGTAATTCATTATAGGGCTTCTCTGCAGATCGCCTCCTCAAACACTTCGTCGCGGACTCCCATCGATTGCACCTATGCGTTATATCATATGGACTGTGATAAAAACAAGGCGTTGTTCACCCATCTTGTACATCATTTCTCCACTCTGACATTGGCTCTAGCTTACATGCTGGCAATCTTTAGTTTCGACTCCAATTTCAGTTGGGAACAGGGTTTTTTCATACACATGTTTTTCTCCATCAATATATTGATCACATCAGAATTAGAGTACTATTATGTGAATGAACCTGGAAGGTATTCATTGTAAAATCTGATTACAACTCCTCTCTCTTTCATGCAATTACAAATTCTTACAAACATAGGAAATGGAAAAACAACAATATAGCACACAGAAAATATGAAATTTCACCACAAGTTTCAATCAAACTCTTATTAGAATTAAAATTGTAGGGTCTCGCCCTTTCTGGCTTAATGATCCAGTCTTTGACCTCCAATTCATCTCCTTCCCTCTGATACCAATTTGATGCCAGGATATTGGGTTATATCAGATTCTAGCAGGTAAAAACACATGTGCTTCCATAAAAATTAAAATTCTTCATTAAAAGCACAAATATGTTCAGCTCAAAAATACACATGAAGGAAAGAGAGCCTAATAAATAAAATACTGATATAAAAACATAAAAAAAATTCAGCCAGATATTACAATGGGCAGCCTCTTGGCTCTTGGCCCTTCAAACCATTACTATTACTCTCTGTATTCCTCACTTCCTCGCTTCTCTCTGTCCCCTCTACCCACTCTCACAAGTTACATATTTATACATAAATATGAATTTATTCCACTCCATAATTTCCTCCACACAAATATCAACTTAAAATCTAATTTAGATTTATCTTTTTTTAGACTCAACTAAGTCCCGTTTATGGAATTCCTAATCCCTATATTATCTACCTAATTCAACTCCACTCATATCCTTAATTATTTAAGGAATATTTACAATAATGCTCACATTTATAATTTCTCTCCTAATTTATTAAAAATGAGAAAATTAATTAATAAATAATTAAAATATCTCACCCCTTAATTACACAATTGAATAATGAAAATTTAACTCGATGCTCCTGCATCAGGTGCCCCCATAATGAATGTGGGCCATCGATTAATGTGTTACGTGATTTTATTCGAACTTCCTCTTGGGACCACACATCGCGTTAAAGTACGTCAACTTTTGTGTCATCATATAACGTTGGATCCATCAGAACCAATCCAGACCATTGTTTGAATTGGAATCAACGTTCATTTCATTTGATTGTCCTCTATTATTTGACATAAAATTTTAATGTTTGTGTCATTATTAACTGAAAGAGATTTTATTTGATATCCATTAAATTTATATTGTGAAGGCCTTTCCCACAGGACGATCGATCGAAATAATGGTATGTTTTCCAAGGGAAGAAAGACAAAGACAAAATAAATTGCACCACAAGCTCCAGAAGATGAAAAAAAACGCGTTATTTTGGAAGTAAAAAGCCATAAATACTATGTTATGATTACATAATCAGTCTTAGAAGAGCATTGAAAGAGAGAGGAGAAGTGAAGCCTGCATGATTTCAGGGGAAGTACAAGACAACACTTAATGTTGTGAGAAAAGAAGAATATGGGTTTCAAAATAAGTGTGGAATGACAGGAATCCCACAGTCAAGTGAGGCCCATAGGATCAAACCCCATGTAGAAGCAAGGAAGTAGCTATAGGAGATCAGAGAGAATTGAATCTAGGGGAACTGCTTTATTAAGTAGTAGCATGCAACAATTGTCAGCCTCAGGAAGAAATATTGCACAGGAAATGAAAGGTTTATATCTTGGGTGAAATACCCTTATTTTGTTTAAGTTGTGAATTATATTATGAATAACACTCTTGTGTTCATGAAACACAATTGGTACAAACTTTTCATGTCCCTTAACATTCAATTGGTATTTCTATGTCAAATAGTAGCTTTGGGTTGAGGTGGAGAAACCATTTTGTGCAAATGAGAATTTATTTTGAGAAAGAGATATAATAGTTTTCCTAGTACATTGTCCAATTTGTCTCATATTTTTGGTGCAATTGGTATTATTTAAGAAGTAATCCATATTTGGAGCAGTTTGATATTAGGGGGAGAAGAAGTGGTTAAAATTCTCAAGAGAAGCGAGCACAATCTCTAAAGTAGCAAGCAGTAGCAACAGTGAAGAGAAACCAAAATACATCACTATTGGGTGTTTTTTGTAGTATTAGAAATACCATGAGTATTTTTAATTGGTATCAGTTTCCTTTAACTGGTACAAAATATGCAGTGACAGAGAGAGAATTCAACTAGCATCCTAAGGCGTTTAGAACTAAAGAAAGTCAAATAAGAGGCGGTATATCTTGAGGGGGAGCATATCACACTGGTCTATTTTATAGAGTAGAAATAGCTATTAACCATTGAAGAGAATTTTGCAGAGAAGAATGCACAATAGTATTTAGGCCGATGTCACCAATATTCAGTGATTGCACAGGGGAGAAAAGGCAGCTTGTAGCGCTTTGAAATTTATACCAAAGGGGGAGAGAAGCTTATTGGAGCAACTTATGATGGCCCAAGCAGAGGAAAGAAATAAATTTGTATATCGTGCAAGGAGATTTGTGGAAGAATCATGAGGATTAGCCATCAATGTGGAGAAGTGAAGAGGTATTGACATCAATTCCAAAGGGGGAGATTGTTGGACTGTTGGAATTTTTTTTCTGGCTAGTGGTAGTAAATGTGTTGGCATTGATGTCAACAATCATGCTGGGAGATCAACTTGGGAAGTTTGCATTTCCTGACAGTTAGCAAGTGCGTTGGCATTAATGTTAACCAGATTAGCATGGATGTATGTGATAGCATGATGTTAGGAAAGACACATTGATGTCCACTAGCCTAGTTGTGATAGAAATAGATGCTAAAATTGATGTGCTCAGTGTACCAAGCTCAAGGGGAGTCCAGGATTTCACACACAAGAAGCATAGTCAAGGTGCAAATAATGGCAGAGATTTTGTAGCCATGGTTTAGGTAAAAAATGGGCTCAAGGACCACATCATACCTTCTCCATTGGAAAGTGCTACGGAAAACATTTCTAACAGTATGTGGAAGTCCATAAATGGATCTTGAGATAAAATTGATAGCTGAAGTAAGGATATTGAAGTCCTTAGGAGTAAGATGAATTTCAGCCTCAGAATATCAGAAACCCAAATTTTGGATGGCAGAAATTTTAGATCCAAGGAAGCAGGATGAATAAAGAGATTACATTCCTTGACCTTATTCCATTTGGGTTTCCAGAAATTTCTTCAACTTTGGACAATCATTAGTTGCATTATTTTCTATGCAAAGTCAACAAACCTAAATAATTTCTAGAGTACATTCTTTCAGTGGATGCCTCTTTCTACATTTGGGACAGAAAATTGATAATAATTTATTTTTTTATTCTTGTTTCTTTATTTTTTTTAGTATATCAACTTGTGTTCCTAATGTATTTAAGAGATCATTTTTGAAATATTCAAACAAATTTCCAAGTTCAGATCTTGTTATACTTCACGTTTTTTATTTGGTGACTTTAGAATTTACATCTACTTTTCTAGTTTCAGCTCTGGCTCTTGAGTATTTCTGACATAATTTTGCAATTTATTCAAATAGTAAATATAAAATATATCATTTTACCATTACATTAATAATACCAAGATACTCATCTCATGTGCCTTTTAAAACGATTGTTCATGTGATTTCTTGATTCAAAGATTTGTGTTTATATTTTTGTAACTTTATAGAGAAATATTTCTAAATATTCCTCCAAAATTTCATCTTATTGAGACATTCTAAAAATATCATATTCTGAATATCTAGACCTACATTATGCTTGATATTTCTTAAGGAAAATTTTTATCATGTCATTCGAACTAGCAATATTATGTTCACCTAATCCCACGAACCGATCTAATGCATATGCTTTAAGGGTACCAGGGAAAATATGAAGCTTATGTGTATCATAAGTATTGACATAGGTACAAGTTAAAATATCGAATTCAAACAAAAATGTGTTGGGAACTCATAAACCATACCATAGAAATTTGGTAAAATAGAGCGTGGAATTTTTTTCATTTTTACCTCTTCTCCCAAAATTGCTCTAGTGTCCAATATTGGAAATCCAAAAGTGGTTTCTTTTTCTCCTTGTTCATCTTATGCGCTCTCATCTCCCCTTTTCTTGTTTTCATTCTCTCTTTTTATGTCCTCTTCTGCTTTCCTTTGTATTTCCCATTCTCGTCTCTTTATTTCATATTCTTGTCGTTGTTCTAGATTTAATCCTCTTAATCCTCCTTCTGGTATATTGGATCCTATCTCTTCTGCCATCTATTTTCTAGTTGTTTCCTCAAAAGTATTTTATAATGTTTCTTTTAGTGTTTCAATAATAATATGAGATTGTGTTTCTTGTTCTAACTATTTAAGAATAGGTTGAACAATGTGTTTCTTAATTTTATTTTGTTTTCAAATAGAAGATGTTCTTGTTTTTTCTTTTTTTATATTTACTTCATAGACCAAAAGAATTTGTCTTTCAATAAGACTTCACCTTTTCCTTGAATGTTGTTTTTCCTCTAACTCTTCCAAAGTTGGTCCTCTAGAAATTGGTGTAGTTAGTTCAGATGTAGATGGTCCTTCTCGAACCAATGGCTGAGTAGTTGGGGATTTTTTCTTTGTGTATCTACCCTTTTAATCCCTTTTTCTAGGAATAAATAAACATACCTAAACTAGAAACTAAAATATTTTTCTGTTGTTTTGGTTTTTTTTGTTTTTAAAGGAAATATAAATGAATTAATTAAGCTTCTAGTCTCTACATGTTCTTCCCCAGAAACGATGCCAAAAATGTTGGTACAATTTACAGGTGTAAATAAAATCATTAATTTAATTATCAATCCGGAATTCATGAACTTAGAAGCACACCAAAATATATGGTTTAGAGAATAATTCCAAAATTAATTCAAATTGCATATTTTTAACACACTTGTACTTGGAAATGCTTCTAGACTATCTTGAGATCTTAAATGATGTAAGAAATTGAACTTTAAGCTCGCTATAAGAGATGGATTCATAATGTTTTCAAGAGAATAGCAACATTTCAGATTAGTGATTTTAACCAAAACAACATAAAAATGAATTACCAAAAATGAGCAATTTAACAATTTTCAAATGTTGTAGATGAAAGCAGATTAATCTCCTTTACAAGAGGTCACTACATAACATAATTATCAATTATATCAACAGTCAATATTTTTCATATAATAAACTAAAGCAAATAATAAATTAGAGAAAACTTGAAAGATCATACCAGACATTTAAAGATTAAGTGCACATGTTTGGAAATGGGGGCCCTCCATGCTTCACTTTCACACTTGGATGAAAAAAAGTTAAATAAAATTGAATAAAATTACAAAAATTTTCCACACAACATAATGAGGGTACCAAAAAGCTCTAATTCAATTAACTTCAATCAAGTAGCAATCTTTCATAAAAAGGAGATGTTTCTTTCCTCCAAGTCCTACATATTTATGCAAGAGGTTTAGTAATCAAAATGACTAAAAATGATAAAATCAGTTTATGATATCCTAAAAAAATTCTAATAGGTCGAATTCAACCTTCATATCCCTAAAATATGATGAAAATCCCTTAAAATTCAAAATTGTCCTGATTTCTTGCCAAAAATGGGGGATTTTTTGAACAAGTGGCCTAGTTTGACCAACATTGATCGGGCACATGAAAAGATATTTTCTGAAGGAAGATAGGAATTTATCCATCCTTGGAGATTAAGTAACATCCCACATATCTCAAAATTCACCCAATTTTCCTGCACACGTGTGAAGCTTGGAGCTATTACGGGAAGTTGCAACATCCTGTAATTTCTGAAAAAATTAGTTTTAATGTAAAAATTTTCCAAAATTTAATTCATGAAAAGAAAATGATATTTGTAACTGAGATGGTCAATTTCAAGAAAATATGGATGATTTATGAGAGACATGAAAGGAAAATAGAAACAAAATATGGGTTATGTGACTAAAATAAAACATAAAAAAGTGGAACCCAACAATATTCTAGAGCTTAAATCCATATTTGAATATGTTGGATAGTTAGAATTGTATGTCTGACTAGTGGCAGTAAATGTGTTGGCATAGATGCCAAAATTCATGCTAGGAGATCAAGTTGGTAAGTTAACATTTCCCGATAGTTAACAAGTGTGTTGGCATTGATGTCAACGAGATTAACATGGATGTATGCGCTAGCATGATGTTGGGAAATACAAAATTGATGTCCACTATGGTATTTGTGATAGCAATAGATGTTAGCATTGATGTGATTGGTGTATCAAGATCAGGTGGATTCCAAGATTCCAGTCACAAGAGGAAGAGTGAAGGTGCAAATAATGGTAGAGAATTTGTAGTCATGTTTTAGGTAGAAAATGGGCTCAAGGACTGAATCAGACCTTCTCCACTGGAAAGTGCTCTTAAAAATATTTACAACGATATGTGGAAGTCCATAAATGAATCTTGGGATCAAAATTTATCGATAGCTGAAGTAACGATATTGAAGTCCTTAGGAGCAGGTGGAATTTCAGAACCCTAGAATATTGGAACCTCGAATTTCGGAAGGCATAAATTTTAAAACCAGGGAAGCAGGCTGAATATAGGAACCCCAAATTTTGGAACTTTGGGATGTCAAAATGTTGCAATGTCGAGAGCTTGGCATTTTATTTAAAAGAAACCGAGAAGTAGGCCAAATTTCGGAACTTCGAGACCTCGGAGTTTCAGAACATCGCAACTTCTTATCTCAGGACTTTGAGAGGTTCATAACTTCGGAACTTCAGAATTTCATAAGTTCTGGTTAATGAACACTTTTAAAAAGAGTCGAGGTTTGCAAGGAGATGGGATTTACAAAGGAATTAATTTGCAAAACCAATGAACCATGGACCCTTTCTCTCTCCTCGGACATGACACATGGTAGTAGATGATTAGCCCTCGGGAGTTGATGGTGGTAGATGATGTCAACATGGCATGGATGTACGAAGGAAACGTGGTAGTCATAATTAGCATTATTGAATAGCCTCATGGGGAAAATCTTGGTGACACATGTCACCTCTATGGAGATGCCACGTGGGGTTGATGACAAGAGCATGATGTAATCTCGAAACTTCGGGACTTTGTACGTACTTCATAATTTAATTTTGAGAAAGTTCCAATAATGGAGGCTTCTGATGTTGTTGGTGGTTGGTCATGGAGCCCATAGAACCAAGGGCCTAGAGCAAGAACACAAGAAGATAGGCCCCTTATAGGATCCTCAAGGGCTTAGCACCTAAGTGTTATGGATATGCCACGTGGGAGAGCATGATGTCATCCTGGAAGTATATGTCAAAGGTCGGAGATTTCATAACTCTTGTGTAATTTCCTTTTGAGAAAGTTCTGATACCAAGGAGTCGATTCTTGGAACTTCGGAAGGTTGGAACATTGGAATTCGAAGATTTCATAATTTCATTTTTAATAAGTTTCGATACTAGGGGCTTCCAATGTTGATTGGCGTTTGGTTGTGGATCCTAGAGAACCGAGGGCATAGAGAAATAACACAAGGAGATAGGTCCCCAACAAGATATTTAAGGGATTAGCACCTAAGTGTTATGTCGCTGGAAAATGAACCTGGTCCTATGGTGAATAAAAGTAAGAGGTTAAGAAAAAGGGTTTAAAGGCCAATATATAAATATCGTGATTTCGTAATGTTACCTTAATAAAAGTTACGAAATCAGGGGCTCCAATTTTCCCACACCGAAATGTATGAATGATGACTAATTTTGTAGTTAAGACTAAATACACGTAGAGGATTTGGTCACTAGAATAAACAATGACAGTCAAATAATGTTGAGTCAAGGGTGACGAGGACCAAAATTTTCAGATAAGAGTGTTAGGCCTATCTGGAAGTTGAAATAACCTACCTCTAATCTCACGTGCACACATCATTGAATTAAATGAAGAATAGAGAATCCATGTCGAAGTACTTTTTAAGCTATGTGATAAATTAATAAGCATGGAAGAACCTCCTAGGAGTACATACCAAATGATATATAATTATTAGCATGGAGAATAACACAAACACCCATTCTTTGAATTGATTATGTTGCAAATGTAGTTGTTGAGTACATGAGTAAGAGAAAATGCTATGAAGCCCATGATCTACATTTAATATGATTGCAGTAGAGAGAATTAAGATACTACAAAAGTATGGAGATCCATTCATAGAGTACACTAGGGAAGTATGAATGGATAAATGATGGCTGACATAGACAACATCGATCAATGTGTTTCAATGAAACAAAACCTAGTATTCCGGTTGAGAAACTGGGGGAAGTACATGTTTTCAATGATTTGTGTAGAGAGGTATGTGGATGTGTTTTCTTTTCTAAGGAGAGGCCAAGTCCACTAGTGCTACAGAGAGAAGCTGAAAGTGTCTATGTAGACAAAAGAGACCCCGAGAGAGCCTGTGATACCATGTGAGAGCTCGAGAGAGCCCATGGAATAGAAGGGATTCAGTGTTGAATGTATGTTGATGAGAGTAGAGGGCCAAGAATAGTATGATGTTGTGGTGTGGAAAAAGTGTTGATAGAGATTTGATAAGTGACTTCTATTGAGAAAAGAAATGGGTTGTTGCATAGTGAGCAAAGGAAAAATAATTTTGCATGAGCGGGTCGAGGAGAACATAGTTAATATCAGGAAAAGTGGCTTCCATGTACAGTGAAAATTATTTTCCTTATTGGTTGTTGGTTGGAGCCTTCATACAGGAATTTGGTGCTTCCATGTCTAGTGGGTGTCTGAGAAGGATCAAGTTTTGGTGCCTCCTGCAAGTTGGTGCTTGCATAAATTCAAGGAGCTGCAAGTTGGTTCTTTCAAAATATCCATGAATTTGGTGCTTCAGATAGCGCTTTTGGTAGGTTATGGAAGGTTACAATGGAAGATTATTTAATGGATTTGGATGTTGATGTATGGCAGTCCTTATTAAATGGAGAAAAGAGTGAGAAGAATGAATAATCCAAGGACATAATCATGAAAGGGATGTCTAAGATAGATACTGAGAAAGTAAGGCACTGTGAGATAAAAAAGGAAATACTAGACAAATGCAATGCCTATATGGAGAAGATTTAAATGTGTCTCAAGAGAAGGCCGAAGAGCCTTACTGATCAAGTATTGAACCATAACATGTAGTTGTTGGTGATAAGAAGAAAATAAAGAAAAAGGATAAGGAATCTAAAAGGAAATATACTCAAAATATTGAAGATATTTCCTCCTATGAGAAAATTGTTGATCTTCACTCAAAGGATGGTGAAGAAGAAGACCTGGATGAGAGCCAATCAGACTCAGAAGGTAAGCTATTTCTTTGTGATAAATGTAAAGAAATATCCCACTCGTTATCTAGATGTTCATGTGAATCACTTGAGGATAGAGATAGCCATGCATATAGTAGTAGTAATGAAGATAGACCTACTTTAGTAACAATAGAAAATGAGGGATCTTCTGAATAAGAAGAGAGTATTATCTCATAATGCGAATAGGGATATCACTAGATGTGATGAAGATGGAATACTCCTAAGACCTGTGGAAGATTATATGAGCACAAATATGGATTTAAATATTTGTGGTGGCCCATACAACACATATGATAGTGAAGAAAATAATCTAGTTTAAAGGACTTATGTGAGGAAGAAGTTGATATCTTTTCTAAAAGAGATCAAGGAGCTATAAGAAGCAAATCTCAAGCAAAAGGAGTAGTTGCATGAGTATGAACTTGAGAATGAGAAGTTGAGAAAAATAATAGCTGATATAAATGCTCAGTAGGAAGAGACCAACAGATTGAATGGGAGGATGTCCATTCATATAAATGACGGAGAAGCTTACTTTTATAGACTACAAAATGAATTAGTCTCGTTGCGACATAACCTCGAAAGGGAAAGTGAAGAGTTGCCTCAATATCAAAAGCATGGGGAGAGAAAGAAAGTATTAGAGGAGATGCTTGCCAAGCAAATATCCCCTCTCACCAAGGTTGGTTTCGGTTTCAAAAAAGAACCAAACTCTAAGGAGGAAAAGGTTGAAGGTTCAACCACCCATGTAAGGGAAGCTATAAGTCCCAATGATAACAAAGGAAAAGATTGGTGTTTATATTTTTGTAACTTTATAGAGAAATATTTCTAAATATTCCTCCAAACTTTCATCTTATTGAGACATTCTAAAAATATCATATTTTGAATATCTAGACCTACAATATGCTTGATATTTCTTCAGGAAAATTTTTATCATGTCATCCCAACTAGCAATAGTATGTTCACCTAATCCCACGAACCGATTTAATCCAGATGCTTTAAGGGTAGCAAGGAAAATATGAAGCTTATGTGTATCATAAGTATTGAAATAGGTATGACATAAAATATCGAATTCAAAAAAAAATGTGTCAGGAACTTCATAAACCATACCATAGAAATTTGGTAAAACAAAGGGTAGATTTTTTTTTCATTTTTATCTCTTCTCCCAAAATTTCTCTAGTATCCAAGATTGGAAATCCAAAAGTGGTTTATTTTTCTCCTTGCTCGTCTTATGCGCTTTCATCTCCCCTTCTCTTGTTTTCATTCTCTTTTTATGTCCTCTTCTGCTTTCCTTTATCTTTCCCATCCTCGTCTCTTTATTTCATATTATTTTCGTTGTTCTAGATTTAATCCTCTTAATCCTCCTTCTGGTATATTGGATCCTACCTCTTTTGCCATTTCTTTTTTAGTTGTTTCCTCAAGAGTATTTTCTTATGTTTCTTTTAGTGTTTCAATAAGAATATGATATTGTGTTTCTTGTTCTAACTATTTAAGAATAGGTTGAACAATGTGTTTCTTAATTTCATTTTGTTTTCAAATAGAAGATGTTCCTGTTTTTTCTTGTTTTATATTTACTTCATAGACCAGAGAAAATTGTCTTTCAATAAGACTTAACCTTTTCCCTGAATGTTGTTTTTCCTCTAACTCTTCCAAAGTTGGTCCTCTAGTAATTGGTGTAGTTTGCTTAGATGTAGATGGTCCTTCTCCCACCAATGGTTTAGTAGTTGGGGATTTTTTCTTTGTGTATCTACCCTTTTCATCCCTTTGTTTAGGAATAAAGAAACATAAATAAACTAGAAACTAAAATATTTTTTTGCTGTTTTGGTTGTTTTGGTTTTTAAAGGAAATATAAATGAATTAACTAAGCTTCTAGTCTCTACATGTTCTTCCCTGGAAATGACGCCAAAAATTTGGTCCAATTTACAGGTGTAAATCAAATCATTAATTTCATTATCAATCCAGAATTCATGAACTTAGAAGCACACCAAAATATATGATTTAGAGACTAATTCCTAAATTAATTCAAATTGCATATTTTTAACACACTTGTACTTGGAAATTCTTCTAGCCTATCTTGAGATCATAAATGATGTAAAAAAGTGTACTTTAAGCTCATGTATAATATATGGATTCATTATGTTTTCAAGAGAATAACAACATTTCAGATTAGTAATTTTAACTAAAACAACATAGAAATGAATTACCAAAATTGAGAAATTTAACAATTTTCAAATGTTGTAGATGAAAGAAGATTAAGCTCCTTTACAAGAGGTCACTACATAACATACTTATAAATTATATCAACAACCAATATTTTTCGTGTAATAAACTAAAGCAAATAAGAAATTATAGCAAACTTGAAAGATCATACCAAACATTTAAAGATTAAGTGCACATGTTTGGAAATGGGGGGGGGCCTCCATGCTTTGCTCTCACACTTGGGATGAAAAATAGTTAAATAAAATTGAATAACATTACCAACATCGTCCACACAACATAATGAGGGTACCAAAAAGCTCCAATTCAATTAACTTCAATCAAGTAGCAATATTTCATAAAAATGAGATGTTTCTTACTTCCAAGTCCTACATATTTATGTAAGAGTTTTAGTAATCAAAATGACTAAAAATGATAAAATCAATTTATGATATCATAAAAAATTTCTAATAGGTCGAATTCAACCTTCATATCCATAAAATATGATGAAAATCCCTTAAAATTCAAAATTGTCCTGATTTCTTGCCAAGAATTGGAGATTTTTTGAACAAGTGGCCTAGTTTTACCAACATTGATTGGGCACATGAAAATCTATTTTCTGAAGGAAGATAGGAATTTATCCATCCTTGGACATTAAGGAACATCCCACATATCTCAAAATTCATCCAGTTGTCCTGCACACATGTGAAGCTTGGAGCTATTATGGGAAGTTGCAAGATCCTGTAATTTCTGCTATCAAATTAATTTTAATGTTAAACTTTGACAAAATTCAATTCATGAAAATAAAATGATATTTGTAACTGATATGGTAAATTTCAAGAAAATATGGATGATGTATGAGAGATGTGAAAGGAAAATAGAAACAAAATATGGGTTATGTGACTAAAATAAAGCATAAAAAAGTGGCACCCAATAATATTCTAGAGCTTATAATCCATATTTGAATATGCTGGACCGTTGGAATTGTATGCCTGACTAGTGGCAGTAAATGTGTTGGCATAGATGTCAACATTCATGCTGGGATATCAAGTTGGGAAGTTAGCATTTTTCTATAGTTAACAAGTGTGTTGGCATTAATGTCAACGAGATTAAGATGGATGTATGTGCTAGCATTGTTACACCATTTTTTGGTCATCTAACTCTTCATCATTAGATGGACCCAAGTACACCATGTAAGACCAGTTTTACCCCAAGTAAAACTGCTTTCACTATGTTAATTAGGAAACCCCAAAAGGAATAATTAATTAAACCATAATTTAATTATTATTCCCAGTCATTTTTAACCCAAAAACAAAGAAATTAATGAGAGAAACCCATAGTTATCTTATTATTTTCTAGGAATAATTATTTAAATAATATTCCTTGTTAAATATGACCAAATCAATCACCATTAATCAAATAAATCATTATTTATTTGATTATATCCCAACCACTTCCTTAAAAAGATAAATAAATCATTTATTTATTTATTTTTCACTAATCAAGGGATTTGACCCAAGTCAAACACCCTTTCCCTCCAACAAATAATAATAAAATATTCCATAGAGGTGGATCTAGTTGTGATTAACACTATTTTAATCATGCACCAAGATCTAGAAAGACCCAATATTTTGTTATAAATAGGAGGGTTTTCCCCATCATTCTTCACCTTTTGTTGCATACTAGATCACTCTGGATCTATACACTTGGTCTCATTTTCTGCCATTTTTGCTCCCATTGAGCTCTATTTTCTGCATTGGGTTTTCTACATCTACAAGAGAGAGAAAGCTTAGATCTGAAGTGCTGAGGACTATAAAGAACCCATCCCATTGAGGAGATCTGGATACACCTTCTTGTTTCCTCCCGGGTGCCCTGTAATATAAAAATTCATTCAAAAATCGTGTTCTTGTCTTGTCTGTTGGATGCATGGAGCAAACTCTTTACTTTACTGCTTAATGTCTTTCCATTAATAGATCTGTTTGTTGCAGCACTTTAACTACTAATTGCAGATCTGAAGATGTTTTGCAGCCATTATTGTTGTTAGGGCTATTAGTTATGCGTAGCTAAAGTGGGTCTTTTTCGTACACTTCGACAAAGAATCCATACTAACAAATGGCGACTCCACACGGGTTTTAAATTACGACCGCTGTCGTTTTTCATATTCCTGCATATCCAGCTACTTCAGGCCCTAGGGCTTCTTTTTTAGCTGCTTAGTTTTTCTCTTTTCATGTCATTTTTCTCACATAAAACCCTAAAACCTAAAATTTCTAACTTCCGTGTGTTTCTGGCCCTATTGCGCAGGTAAGCGACACCAGCCGCACCTGAGACGGCAATTTTTCAGAAAATCTGCCGCCGAAACAGCCGGAACGGGGGGGTCGCACCTTTTGGCCCAAAACTTGCGACCTGGACGCACCTTTTGGCCTGTTTCCTGCGACCTCAACTCAGATCAGGTCAGAACCTGCGACCTGCCTTTTTTCCAGCATTTTTTCTGTAATTTTTCTGGGTTCTGCTGCAGCCTCTGCCAGGGTTTTCCAGCCTCTGTCTCAGCCCGCCTTGACCAAGATCTGATATGTTTTTACTCATCTAAGTGGGAACCCAGCCCCTTAGGGCTTTAGTACCCTCCACTTTTTGTGGAAGAGTTTCAGCTGTTTCAGCCGTCGGTTTCAGAGCTTCGGCCCCCTCTTTTTCCAGATCTGTGACCTCACTTCCAGATCCATTGAAATCAGCCTCTTTTCCTTTCAAATCACCTCTTGTCGTTTTGTTTGGACCTCCTCTAAAGGCCTCTGCCTTGCCCCCCCCCCGGTTTTTTGCTGATTTCCCTTTTTCCAGCCACCTTGCCTCTGTCTCTTGGCTGTGATCTGCATCCCTTATCTGCAGCTTTATCCTCCGGATCTCTGTCCCCTTTGACCCTAGATCTGTTGAGCTTCCTTTGTGTGTGTTTCCATAGTTTTCCCTTTCTTTTCAGCATAGTTTTGAGAGACCCACTTTCTTGGGTTTGATAGATGCATATGTAGCTGTTATTTTTCTGTTATTTCAGCATTTTTATTCTGTTCTCTGTAGGTTTATTTTCAGCTACGTTGCACACTTTTTTTTCTCTCAACAACGGAAAGGGTTTAAAAATTAAAATTAACGCACACCACACACTGACCCTAAGTGAAGAAGCGCCTGGTTTACACCGCCTGGCAAAGACTCTAAAATCAATTGTCACCGCACCTTATCTGCCCTTGACCTTCTTGATTCTGTCCCTTTCTGCCCTTGTCGGTTTCCTTCTTCCTGTCATCATTGCGCCCCCAAGGCGCCTTTCCCGGAGACTTCTTGGCCTTCATCCTCAGTTTCCGGTTGATCGACCTGCTCCGCACCGCCGTCGTCGAGCCAGTCCACCTTCGCGTCCGCACTCCGACTCCTCTCCTGATTCATCGGGTCCCCCTTCTCCTTCCGGTTCTCCCCCTTTTACCTTCACCATGTCTGGACCAGGGCCTAATGCTAGCGGTTCTCCCAGCCCCAATGTCGGCCCTACTTCTAGCGGAACCGTCACAACCACTACTCCGGCCACCCCTGTGCTGCCGTATATTGCAGGCCTCAGCCTCCCCGATTTCCATCAGTTGATTAATGACCCCATTCACCATAATACTACCTGGCCCGCTATGCCCACCAAGCTACCCTCTGATATCCCTAAGTTTGAGGGCCTTAATGGTGAAGACCCAACCAATCACGTCCGGTCTTTCCACATGTGGTGTTCCTCCAACTCCATTACCGATGACTCCATCCGTCTTCGCTTGTTCCAACGCACACTTACCGGCGAAGCTTCTAAATGGTATGTCGAACAGGCCACTTCCTCCCATACCACGTTCGAGACTCTTGCCCAAGCCTTCTTGTCGTACTTCCGGCTCCCTCTCCGATACGACACTGGTACGGAGCTCTTGACTTCATTTAAGCAATCCTCTTCCACACGCCTTTCTGCCCATGTTCAGGAATGGCGACGAAGATGGAGCTTATGTCGAGCCCCTCCCTTTGAAGATCGGGTTTACATGGACTGGTTCCTTCGCACCCTCCCATCTCCCATCGGCAAAGATGTCGCCTCTCACTTTCCTCAATCTGAAGAAGCAGCCCTCCAAATAGCTTTAAAATATGACCTGATCTACGCTCAATCTGGTTATGTTTATACCGTTCTTCCTGACATCCCCAGGCCCGGTGGCGCTAACGCCCCGGGGGCATCTCATTCCGCCGACGGTATTGTTGGATCTCTTTCCCACCCCTCTGCTCACCCTCCTATGAGCCATGGCCTCCCTCGGGGAGGGGCCAGCACCTCTAGCACTCTGCCCCCTCCCGGCAACATGTATCCAGGATACGGCATGCCTCCTCCTTTTGCCCAACCTCCTGCTTACCTCAATGCTGCCCAACCCAACCCTTACTTTTATCCGCAGCCTGGTGCGCCAGCTCCTCCAGCATATGTGCTTCCGCCTCCCTTGCCTCCTCACCACCTGCAACAGCCCTTACAACCCCCTCCAGGGCAAGTATTTGCACAGCAGGGTGCGTTTATTCCCCCTTCTTCTCAAAGAAGGCGGAGTGGCAACCAGAACCCATCTACCCCCGGTAACCGAGGACCCAATTCTGGTATGGACCCTAACACTAGCAACCAGCCTCAGGGCATCCCGCCCAGGCCGGACAGGCCGCTTCGCACAAACAAGCCCTGTTCGTGTTGCAGTGATTACGGTCACTACACTCACGATTTTCCTCTCTTACCCCAGATGCGACAGATGTGGGAGTCTCAAGCCATATTGCGCGGAAAACACGCCTCCCCTCACGCTCCTCCTAATGTGGCCACTACCCCGCCAGCTGTGTTCACTGATCCTTTCCCTCAGCAGGGATTCGTGGCTACCCAACCCCCCGACAGCCATGCAGCCACACCCTCGTCCATTTCTGGTTCCCCTGACTACCAGATCCTTATGATGCGCTCTGATTCATCCCCTTCCGTTGACCTTCACCTTCAAACTCGGTCTCGCCAGTACCCCAAGCCTCCTGCTCAGTCTACTCCCGAGCCTCCATCTTCAGGTTCTACAGAGCCTCTTTCGACACCCAGTGGCCCCTTACACATCCCTCAACCCAAAGTTGAGGTTCACCCAAAGATTCCAAAGGGTCCATTACGCCGAAATGCTACTTCTGGTCGAGCCGCCCAATCGTACAGTATAGCAGATGATTTGGCACAATCCCCTGCCGCCATTTCCACCCTGGAACTCCTCCAGTCGTGATCCCCTTCCGTCGACCTTCACCTTCAAACTCGGTCTCGCCAGTACCCCAAGCCTCCTGCTCAGTCTGCTCCCGAGCCTCCATCTTCAGGTTCTACAGAGCCTCTTTCGACACCCAGTGGCCCCTTACACATCCCTCAACCCAAAGTTGAGGTTCACCCAAAGATTCCAAAGGGTCCTTTACGCCGAAATGCTGTTGCCGGTCGAGCCGCCCAATCGCACAAAGATTCGCAGTATTACTTTCTCCACACAACCACACAATCCCCCTCGCCATTTGGCCCCGGAACTCGCGCCCGTGCTCTCTCCCAAAGGAAGGCTTCCACCATTCTGTGGGCGCCGTTGATCCGCCGATGACCAAAATGATCAGCTTTTCGATGCCACCAATCGACTCACCCTTCCTTCCTCCTTCCGCGCTTCAAAATCCCAACAAAAATCCCTGAACGCCCTCACCGTGTCCCTGCATAACCGATGAGGCATCCACTTCAGTGATGTCCGCCTTCTTGCTTGCGCAACTCTCGTATCCCCGAGTCGTCCTTCCGCCCATCACCTCGAGCGTGACCTGGCCATGCCTCCCAGCCTATTGGCCTGTTTCGTAACTGTCCCATCACCCTAGCCGGTAAGACTGTTTGCGTTGACGTCGAAGTCATTGATGCCCCTTCTAGACTACAACATTCTATTGGGGTGAAGTTACACCTATGCCATGTCTGCTGTCCCATCCGCGGTTTTTCGCAAGATGTCTTTTCCACATAATGGGAAGATAGTCACCATTGACCAGCTATCTTATCATGAGCCGCCATCTCAGACCTCCTCCGAGACCACCATCTCTTCTGTAAGCAACAAGCAAACCGTCGATTCCTTGACCAGTGTCTCCCCCGGCGTCTATAAAGATTCCACCCTGCTTTGGTACTTTTCCTCATCTTCCCCCCCCTCCTGTTACTGATCCCAGCTTGTCGAATGTTTGCATGATGCAATCGTCTCAGGCTGCCCATAAACGGCCTGCCTCGGCTAGTCAGCCACCTCCTCCCCGCCCTCCGCAACCCGCTCCTAGCCATTCATCTCGGAGCGCCTAACCTCCTTCGGCCCTCCACCGGTATCTCGGGAACTTTTTATCCTCCAGCTCGATTCCCCGGTTTCAAATCTATCTCAGCCACCTCTCGGCTGTCACTCGGGCCGGGCCGCATCCCCTTGCCCCCCTCCTCGCAGCATTTTTCCGTCCCGTCATGGCCACCCTTCTTCCTCCCTAACTTACCGCGTCCGCTGTACATTGACCCCCCACCCGCCCCCCCCCCTGGTCACCCCAAACCTTATATGGCTTTGACACCGGTTCAACCGGTTCCCCTCGCTTCCTCCATAGCCACTGTGCCCCCAGCACCTCCACAGGACCCTTCTCCTGTTGTGACGGCTCCCGGGAAGAAAGGCAAAGCCCGAAAGGGGGCAACCCATCCAGATCCGGCCCCCCCGACATCCCTTACCCTCCCACGCCCACCAAAGCCCGCCATTCGATGCGCTTTGTGTGATATCGTCGGTCATGCCACTCACATGTGTCCTGAATTGCCCCACCTCTGTCCCCGCCTTGACGAGTACCGTTCCTCCTTGGACTTGTACCGCCAATTCAAGGCCGCTTCAATCGGACCAGAGGACATTCACATTCCGCCTCCCGCTTTTAAGCCAACGGAGCCCTCAGTCACCATTTTGTACCTGTCATCATCCATGAGACCATTGGGGAACATTCCATCTGAATCCTCCCCTGTTGTTTCGCTTGAACTTCCTTCAGCGGTCATCTTGGGCTCAACATCGGTAGATCCGTTATCTACTTACTCTTCGGTCACCCATTGTGACGATGCGCATGTGAACCTCTCTTCTCATGATGATGATTCAGGCCACTTCACCATGTCAGGTGGTTCTTCTTCCACCGGTCACCCCATCTTCTATCACGATAACGACATTATGGAAGAAATTCCCACCCCTGACTTTATCTATTCCCCCTTACATCGAACCCATGCGTTGACACCACATCCACCTTGTGGCCATTACATCAAAACCCAATGTTTGGGTAAGGGGGCACCCACAGTTGAGAGACCACGAGACGCCATTCTCCACCACTCTCCTAGTGTATCTGGTCGTGTTGACTCTAGACCCAGTATTCTTCCACATTTAGAAGAACCTCTAGAGTCCCATATCACTTCAGATCACTCTCGGGACGATACCCCTTATCATCCTCTCATCTTACATCAGCAACCCAGTCTCTTAGACATTGTTGTTGACCAACCTATAGCTTTTCTACGAGAGCATCAGTTCATTATCTCCAAATCCTCCTTTTGGGATAGTGACACCAGGTATGCCAATTCGGAAACTTAAATTCCATTTGATCCCTATATGCAGTACCAAAAGAGATTGGTACCACTCCATTTCCTTTCTCACACTGCATAACCATAACCAGCACAAATGGCACACCACATCATTAAAATGTGGTTAGATTCCCCTTTTTATAAATACATTTTGGCATGCCCACAGCACGTCACACAAACTCAAAAAATGGGGGCACCACCTGCCCCTACATACATCACTGGGGGCACCATACGCCCCCCCATACATATACATCCGACACGCCCATAGCATGTTACAAAAAAAAATCCAAAAACTGGGGGCACCATATGCCCCCCCCCATACATTCTGGGGGGCACCACTTGCCCCTACACACATTTTCTCCACAAAGGGTCACTTCACCGCCCCTTAAAATCGAATTTCCTCACTTACGACACTTGTACTTGGGGCACCATATCGCCCCCTTACTTGTCCATGTTCGTGTTAATTTTCGTCATGAGTGCCCACCTTGTACTCATGTTTCTATGACCCCCCATTGGGGCCGTTACTATGTGGCAGCATTATCTAGTCGCCCTTGCTTAGAGCATCCGAGTTGAGTCATCATTGCATTCATGGAGTCTATCCTGCATCCTTTTACACCCTACTATAGCCCTCCATTCTTTTTTTCTTGGTTCCTCTCTTGTGTCGCATCTCATGACCTTCAGCCCCACTGTCCCCTGTCCCCTTCGATATTGTGTCAGTCGCTGCCATGTCATTCATGCCCTTTATGCTCTAGCAAGGGAAGTTGTCCATTCGCCACTCCATCCTTCCCATTTCCACCATCATCATTAGTGTCAGTCTGTCCGTCGCTCTATTTGCTATTCTCTCGTGCCTTAGTTGAGGATCTCTCATTGCCTCACCTAAGGCGGACCTCCTTCTGTCGACCTCAGCACATTTATTCCAGAAACAGGGTCTAGAGGGCGGTGTACCTTGGTTCCAGCTTCCACTTTTGTTCGGTGCCTCGGATCAGGCAGGGGGATTTCTTACCTCCCTTTGACTTGATTGCTTCTCCAGCTCCTTTTAGCATGATCGAGATTCGTATACTGGACAGTCCAGTGACCCAGCAGCAGCTCTTGATGATTCACGGGCGTGTGTGAGATGTCTCAGCCCTCATGAGGGGGTGGCCCTGCAGGTAGCCCCCCACATGCCCGGATGACCTCTTCATTGCAGCCTTTGATGCCGCTCCAGATTTTGATGATGTTGGCCTTAGCCACTTGCAGCACCTCTATGATTTGCATGTATCAGTCAGATTTTGTGAGCCCTTCCCCATTTACAGGGGGCATTTGGGTTGTATTTATCTCATGTACTCAGATGTTATTGTACTAGTCTTGGCTGTTATCCCAGGCACAGCATGTATGTGAGACTCTTCATTGTATTTTTATCTGGCTCTTGATTATGCCAGCTGTACTCTATGGTTCGGTCCCTTGTTCACTGGCCACACTATTCTTTTGTACTTTGTCACGGCGGGCATAGGTATGCCTCCCCCGCCGCCTTCAGCACAGGTACCCTCTCATAACAGAGACTTGTTGCACCTGCGAGTCTCGTCTCCTCAGGGTCTAGTCCTTCAACACACTATCTACCTCACATTTCTCTCTCTGACATCCCTTTTTGCTGTCTAGTGATTGTATTCTTACAACGTACTTCGATCATACGATTTGCTCCTGACACTCGCACGCTGGGGGGCAATCTGTTACACCATTTTTTGGTCATCTAACCTTTCATCATTAGATGGACCCAAGTACACCATGTAAGACCAGTTTTACCCCAAGTAAAACTGCTTTCACTATGTTAATTAGGAAACCCCAAAAGGAATAATTAATTAAACCATTTTTTAATTATTATTCCCAGTCATGTTTAACCAAAAAACAAAGAAATTAATGAGATAAACCCATAGTTATCCTATTATTTTCTAGGAATAATTATTTAATAATATTCCTTGTTAAATATGACCAAATCAACCACCATTAATCAAATAAATCATTATTTATTTGATTATATCCCAACCACTTCCTTAAAAAGATAAATAAATCATTTATTTATTTATTTTTCACTAATCGAGGGATTTGACCCAAGTCAAACACCCTTTCCCTCCAACAAATAATAATAAAATATTCCATAGAGGTGGATCTAGATTTGGTTAACATTATTTTAATCATGCACCAAGATCTAGAATGACCCAATATTTTGTTATAAATAGGAGGGTTTTCCCTTCATTCTTCACCTTTTGTTGCATACTAGATCACTCTGGATCTATACACTCGGTCTCATTTTCTGCCATTGTTGCTCCCATTGAGCTCTACCTTCTACATTGGGTTTTCTACATCTACAAGAGAGAGAAAGCTTAGATCTGAAGTGCTGAGGACTACAAAGAACCCATCCCATTGAGGAGATCTGGATACACCTTCTTGTTTCCTCCAAGGTGCCCTGTAATATAAAAATTCATTCAAAAAATCGTGTTCTTGTCTTGTCTATTGGATGCATGGAGCAAACTCTTTACTTTACTGCTTAATGTCTTTCCCTTTATAGATCTGTTTGTTGCTGTACTCTAACTACTAATTGCAGATCTGAAGATATTTTGCAGCCATTATTGTTGTTAGGGCTATTAGTTATGCGTAGCTAAAGTGGGTCTTTTTCGTACACTTCGACAAAGAATCCATACTAACAAGCATGATATTAGGAAATACAACATTGATGTCCACTACGATAGTTGTGATAGCAACAGATGTTAGCATTGATGTGTTTCATGTATCAAGATCACGTGGAGTCCAAGATTATAGTCACAAGAGGAAGAGTCAAGGTGTAAATAATGGTAGAGAATTTGTAGTCATGTTTCAGGTAGAAAATGGGCTCAAGGACTGCATCAGACCTTCCCCACTGGAAATTGGTCTTAAAAATATTTACAACGGTATGTGGAAGTCCATAAATGAATTTTTGGATCAAAATTTATCAATAGCTGAAGTAACAATCTTGAAGTCATTGGGAGCAGGCTGAATCTCAAAACCCTAGAATATTGGAACGTTGAATTTTGGATGGCATAAAATTCAAAACCAGGGAAGTAGGCTGAATATAGGAAGCCCAAATCTTGGAACTTTGGGATGTCGAAATGTTGCAACATCGGGAGCTTGGCATTTTTTTTAAAAGAAATCGAGAAGCAGGCCAAATTTAGGAACTTTGGGACCTCGGAGTTTCGGAACCTCGTAACTTCTTATCTCGGGACTTTGAGAGGTTCATAACTTCGGAACTTCGAAATTTCATAAGTTCTGAATAATGAACACTTTTAAAAAGAGTCGAGGGTTCCAGGGATAAGGGATTTACAAAGGAATTAATTTGCAAAACCAAATAACAATGGACCCTTTATCTCTCCTCAAACATGACACATGGCAACAGATGAGTGGCCCTTGGGAGTTGATGGTGGTGGATAATGTTAGCATGACATGGATGTACGAAGGACACGTGGTAGTCAGATTTAGCATTATTGAATAGCCTAAAGGGGAAAATCATAGTGACACGTGTCACCTCTATGGAGAGGCCACTTGGGGTTGATGACAAGAGTATGATGTAATCTCAAAACTTTGGGACTTTTAAGTACTCCATAATTGAATTTTGAGAAAATTCCAATAATAGAGGCTTCCGATGTTGTTGGTGGTTGTTCGTGGAGCCCATAGAACCAAGGGCGTAGAGCAAGAACACAAGAAGATAGGCCCCCGATAAGATCCTCAAGGGCTTAGCACCTAAGTGTTATTTATATGCCACGTGGGAGATCATGATGTCACCCTGGAAGTATATTTCAAAGGTCAGAGATTTCATAACTCCTGTTTAATTTCTTTTTGAGAAAGTTCTGATACCAGGGAGCCGATTCTTGGAACTTCGGAAGGTCAGAACATTAGAAGTCGAAGATTTCATAATTTCATTTTGAATAAGTTTGAATACCAGCGGCTTCCAATATTGATTGGCATTTGATTGTGGATCCTAGAGAGCCAAGGGCGTAGAGAAATAACACAAGGAGATAGCCCCCTAATAGGATATTTAAGGGATTAGCACCTAAGTGCTATGTCGCTGGACAATGAACCTAGTCCTATGGTGAATAAAAATAAGAGGTGAAGAAAAAGGGTTTAAAGGCCAACATATAAATATCGTGATTTCGTAATGTCACCTTAATAAAAGTTAAGAAATTAGGGGCTCTGATATTTCCACACTGAAATGTATGAATGATGACTAATTCGGCAGCTAAGGCTTAATACACGTAGAGGAGTTGGTAGATAGAATAAACAATGACAGTCAAATAATGTTGAGTTAAGGGTGACAAGGACCATTATTTTCAGATAATATTGTTAGGCCTATCTCAAAGTTGAAATACACTACCTCTAATCTCATGTGCACACATCATTGAATTAAATGAAGAATAGAGAATCCATGTCACAGTACCTTTTAAGCTCTTTGAGAAGTTAATAAGCATGGAAGAACCTCCTAGGAGTACAGACCAAATGATATAAATTATTGGCATGGCAAATAACAAAGACATCCATTCTTTGAATTGATTATGTTGCAACTACAATTGTTGAGTACATGAGCAGGAGAAAATTCTTTGAAGCCCGTGATCTACATTTAATATGATTGCAGTAGAAAGAATTCAAATGCTACAATAGTATGGAGATCCATTCATAGAGTACACTCAAGAAGTATGAATGGATAAACGATGGCTAACATAGACAATATAGATCAATGTGTTTCAATGAAACAAAACCCATGATTGAAGTTGAGAATATGGGGGAAAGTACATGTTTTCAGTGATTTGTGTAGAGAGGTACGTGGTTGTGTGTGCATTGCTGAGGAGAGGCCAAGTCCACTAGTTCTATAGAGAGAAGCTGAGAGTGTCTATGTAGATGAAAGAGACCCCAAGAGAGCCTATGATACCGTGTGAGAGCTCGAGAGAGCCTGTGGAATAGAAGGGGTCAAGTGTTGAATGTATGTTGTTGAGAGTAGAGGGCTAAGAATAGTATGATGTTGTGATTTGGGAAGAGTGTTGATAGAGATTTGATAAGTGACTTCTATTGAGAAAATAAATGGGTTGTTGCATAGTGAGCAGAGGACAAATAATTTTGTGTGGGCGGGTTGAGGAGAACATAGCTGATATCAGGAAAAGTGGCTTTCATGTACAGTGAACATTGTTTTCCTTATTGGGTGTGGGTTGGAGCCTTCATATAGGAAGTTGGTGCTTATATCTCTAGTGGGTGTATGAGAAGGATCAGGGGTTGGTGCCTCCTGCAAGTTGGTGCTTGCATAAATTCAAGGAGCTACAAGTTGGTTCTTTCAAAAAATCCATAAATTTGGTGCTTCAGATAGCGCTTTCGGTAGGTTGATCAAGTGTCTACAAAAGGAGGGAGTTGGTGGTTTATGCCTGTGGGTGCTAGCAAACAATCAAAGGGATTTGGTGCTTCTTGTGAGTGGTGGCTCACAAACAGATTGATGTAATAGAGTATGTGCTCTCATTTTTACATCAATAACAACAACAAGCTTTGGTGGTTTTACTCTTGGAAGGGTTTCCACGTTAAACCTCCTTTTCTCATGTGTTTTCTACTCATGATGTGTACGCTTGTATTGTTAGAGATGGTTGTTGTAATGTTTTTTCAATGTGTTGTCCCATATAATGGATGCCAAGTTTGGATGAGTTAAAATGAATTGACATGAAAGTTTAAATTAGACATAATACGGATTCACCCCCCTCATAGTATTAAAATTATTTCCAACAATTGGTATCAGAGCCTGGTTCCTTCAGGAACATTTTAATCGCTCGAAGGTATATCGAAGGGAAATAATGGCTAATCAAGGCTGGATAACAACAGAATGAGTTCCATTTTCAAATGGATAAGAGTATGTGTTATGGGAGGTTAAAATGGAAGACTATTTAATGGATTTGGATGTTTATGTATGGTGGTCCTTATTAAATGGAGAAAAGAGTGAGAAGAATGAAGAATCCAAGGAAATCATCATGAAAGGGATGTCTAAGACAGATGCTGAGAAAGTAAGGTACTGTGAGATAAAAAAGGAAATACTAGACAAATTGCAATGTCTATATGGAGAAGATTACAATGTGGCTCAAGAGAAGGCCAAAGATACTTGTTTCTCAAGTAGTGAACCATAACATGTAGTTGTTGGTGATAAGAAGAAAAGAAAGAAAAAGGAGAAGGAATATAAAAGGAAATATACTCAAAAGATTGAAGATATTTCTTCCTATGAGGAAATTGTTGATCTTCACTCAGAGGATGGTGAAGAAGAAGACCTGGATGAGAGCCAATCAGACTCAGAAGGTAAGCTATTTATTTGTGATAAATGTAAATAAATAGGTCACTCGTTATCTAGATGTTCATGTGAATCACTTGAGGATAGAGATATCCATGCATCTAGTAGTAGTAATGAAGACAGACCTACTTTAGTAACAATAGAAAATTAGGGATCTTCTGAATAAGAAGAGAGTATTATCTCATAATGCGAATAGTGATATCACTAGAAGTGATGAAGATGGAATACTCCTGAGACCTATGGAAGATTATACGGGCACAAAGATGGATTTAGATCTTTGTGGTGGCTTATCCTGCACCTCTGATAGTGAAGAAAAAAATATAATTTTAAGGACTTATTTGAGGAAGAAGTTGATATATTGTCTAAAAAAGATCAAGTAGCTATAAGAAGAAAATCTCAAGAAAAATGAGTAGTTGCACATCTATGAACTTGAGAATGAGAAGTTGAGAAAAATAATAGCTGATAAAAATGCTTAATGGGAAGAGGCCAACAGATTGAATGGGAGGATATCCATTCATATAAATGATGGAGAAGATTAATTTGAGAGACTACAAAATGAAGTAGTCTCATTGCGACATGACCTAGAAAGGGAAAGTGAAGATTTGTCTCAATATCAAAAGTGTGGGGAGAGAAAGAAAGTATTAGAGGAGATTCTTTCCAAGCAAAGATCCCTTCTCACCAAGGTTGGTTCGGGTTTCAAAGAAGAGCCAAAATCTAAGGAGGAAAAGGTTGAAGGGTCAACCACCCATGTAAGGGAATTTGGAAGTCCCAATGATAACAAAGGAAAATAATTTATTGGATAGTAGCAACAACAAGATAAGAAAGGCAACAACATAATGTTATGCAACATCGAGGAGAGTAGACGTAGAAGAGAGGCAAGAAGTGGCAAGAAATAATGGAAGGAAATAGTTCAAACATCCATGGAAGGCACATAAATAATTAGAAAAGGTCATTTCCTCCTTAAGTACAAATCACTCAAAGAAAAGGTATCTTCAGTCCTCAAAAGCCCTTTTATGTATACTATTTTTCTTGCAATAATTTTGGACATAAAGCCATACACCATAGATGGAATGAAAGAAAAAAAAAATTGTTGGGTAGTGTTGGATCGATTGGGCTTGACCAAGGTTCGACTTGTACTTCGTACCAAAAAAACCCCAGACATCAGCCCTTTCGGAAACAACCTACAAGCAGATTGAAGTCTCACCCAATGTGGCTATGGGTGGTTGCAGAACTAGGTTTTTGCAACCTTGAAGGACTGCACAAGGTTGATTTACTTCACTTTAATATACTTACAATATTCTATCATACAAGAAACTATTGCGCGGTTATATCTTACTTAATCACTTCACATCATTTAGATAAACATAAACACATTACAGTATAGGATAAACTGCACTATGTAATATTCCCAATTTTCCATCAGATAATTGGAATATTAGATTTCTTAATTTTCATAATTAATTAAGTAAATAAGAGGGTGGAGAGACCCATAAACTCCATAGATGAATAAATCCACTTTTTATGTGTGAATGTGGATATTTTAGATCTAGATATGCATTATGGAGTAGTGGAGCAACTTCTTAAATGAAGGAAGAGTGGAGATCATGCCACATTAATGATAGATCATGGAGATCATGGAGGAATTCAAATGAGATCACAGTGCATTCAAAGTAAGATCATAGAGCACTAATGATGAGATAGTGAAGGAAGTAGTGCATCTAATGCACACACTACAAGGAAAAGACCCTCTAGCGGAGGTTATAAAGGAGGTTTTTAGTGTTATTAAATTGGCCAAAATTGTCAAAAAAATATATGCTACCACATGCATTTATGGTTACGGAGGTTTTGGTAGATATTTTAACGAAAATTCAACACAACTAGAAAAAAATGGGCAGCTGGAGGTTATTACGGATGTTTTTTCATCAGTGCACTAATCAGGATTATACGCACCAATGTGTACCTTTAGCCAGAGCCCCGGGGTGGTCAAAGAAGAATGCATCGAGCCGTTAAGGTATAAAACATCACCGGGCATAGTGTTGGTGATACAACTCATGGGGTTGTTCTAATTGTTCTTGGGATTTCAGTGGTGCCCATAGGTCGTATCAACGCGTTGATGCATAGACTTATAGAAACGCACCGGTGTGCAGTATCACACAAATGCATTGAGATTTATAATTGGTATCGATATTTGTGCAGTGCAAATATGTCATACAAATACATCGGTGCGTATAGACACTTAAACGCCCCAGTGCGCAGTATCACACAAATGCACCAAAATTTATAATTGGTATCGGTATTCATGCGGTGCCTATAGGTTGTCCACATGCACCGCTGCATATAGACAAAAAAACACCCCGGTGCATAGTATCACACAAACGCAACAAGATTTATAATTGTTATTGGTATTCGTGCAGTGCTCATAGGTCGTAAAATGGCACTGGAGCGTATATAGACATAAACGGACCGAAGCACCACACCGCACAAATGCCTCAATATTTTTAATTGGTTTTGGTATTTGTGTGGTCCCCATAGGTCGTAAAAACACACTGGTGCGCTTAAGAATACAAGAACACCGGTATAAGAATACACGCACCAGTTTTCATTTTGTATTTTTTAGAAAATATTGACCTGTGACAGTGCAATTATTGTGATTGTTTTAAATTCATTATTCATCAAAATTCGACACATATTATAACAATATTCATATTAATTAAATTTTTATTAATTCATTTGAATGTGATGTTTGGATTAATTTGTTATATCATATCATAATTATTGTGGTTTTTTAAAATTCATTATTCATCAAAATTCGACACATATATATCTTATAACAATATTCATATGAATTAAATTTTTATTAGTGCATTTGAGAACGAAAATGGAGAACACAATAGCGATAATGGAGAACGCAATAGAATAAATCAAACATATTTTATTATATATATATATGAATAAGACATTCTTTGTCATACAAAATGGGACAGTTATTGGTATCCCTTTGTCTTTCAATTGGGACACTATGTCCATTACATTAAAGAAAATGTCTGATTTCACAGACATATTTCAAAAAATACAACGCCTTGCTTTGATATCCAAACATAGTGATCATCATTCTTCGCTTGAACTGCTGTCATTGCTAGAGCTACTTCCATGACTTGGGTTATTTTCAGGAATGTTTTGTTCACGGTGTTGATTGTTTTCTTCTTCTTCACCTTCCATCTACAAACATAAAAATAAACTATAATGAGTGTATATACATTGGTGATAATAATGAAAATTGCAATATTAAATAAATACATCAATGTAAATCAAAAATAAATGACATACCATAGCAGCAATTGACTCATGAACTATACAATTCTTTGTTGTGAAACCAGCGCAAAAAAGAGAAGAAAAGAGATATCAACACCTTAGAAATCAGCCACTTCGAGGGGGAAACCTCCAATACATTACATGAAAGAACAATTCTTGGATGATTCAAATTAAAAAACCTCCTTTCTATATATAGGAGTCGTGGACTCCTCCCATGTAGAATCTTCAGTGGGTAAGTTCTTCCACTTGATGAGATACTCTGAAATTGATCGATTCCGTAGTTGTCGAGTTCTTGTTTCCATGACCTCTTCAGGTTCCAATATGATTTTTCCTTCCTCATCAAGTTCTGGAAATATTGTTTGAACTAGAAGATTTTCACCCTAACCTTCTTTAAGCATGAAACATGGAAAACTGGATGTACTCCTGAAGAAGTAGGAAGCTCCACTTTGTATGCCATAGTACCAATATTTTGCAACACCTTGTAAGGACCATAGTACTTTGGCGATAATTTATTATCCTTCTTAGCTTGCTTGAGGGACATTTGTTTGTATGGTTGTAGTCGTAAAAATACCCAATCTCCTACATTAAAACTTCTCTCGCTGCGATGTTGATCTGCCTGTTGTTTCATTCGATTTTGTGCCAAATTCAGGTTATCCTTTAAGAGTTGGAGAACTTCTTGCTGATGCTCGATGTCATCTTCCACTGCTTGAACCTTCGAATTTTCCCTTAAAGATGATGTGATGGATGGTGGATTATATCCATAAAGTTTCATAAATGGGGTCGTTTTTGCTGTTGTATGGAAGGAAGTGTTATACCACCATTCAGCGAGAGGTAACCACTTGACCCATTGTGTTTGTTTATCAGATACAAAGCAACGAATATATCCTTCCAAACATTTATTTACTATCTCCGTTTGACCATCAGATTGAGGATGATAAGACGAGCTATGAGCTAATTGAGTACCCAAACAAGAAAATAAATCCGTCCAAAAATTTCCAGTAAAAATAGGATCTCTATCGCTCACAATGACCCTTGGGATTCCATGTAGCTTTTGAATTCTGTCCATAAATGTAGTAGCAACTGTACTTTCTTTAAATGGATGAGATAATGCACAAAAGTGTGCATACTTGGTAATTCTATCAACTACCACCATGATGACACTCTTTCCTTCGGAATTAAGTAAACCTATGATAAAATCCATTGAAATCTCCTCCCAACATTGACTTGGAATGGATAAAGGTTGTAGAAGTCCCGGGGTCTTAATTTTTTCCACTTTATTCTACTGGCAAACCAAACATTCTGCCACAAACTTTTTAATATCAGATTTAAGGCCATCCCAAAAAAAATCTTTCTTCACCCTGTGGTAAGTTTTTAAAAATCCTGAGTGTCCTCCTAAAGGAGAAGTGTGCAATTCCAGAAGAATCTTTTGTTTTAGTTGGGAATTCTTACAAAGATATAAGCGATCTTTGTACCATAAGGAATCATGTTTCCAACTAAATGTATCAGATGTACTAGGATCTTGCTGCAACTTTTGAATGAGTGTCCATACATTTTTGTCCTTCTTCCATTCATCTCTTGCTTCAGTTATCCAATCTGGTTGGATAATAGAAATGGCACAAAGCAATGCTTCCACCTCTTCATTCTTTCTTGAGAGTGCATCTACAACAACATTAAGCTTTCCATTTTTGTAGATTATTTCAAAGTCATAACCCAACATCTTTGTGACCCATTTTTGCTGCTCTTCTGAAGATAGTCTTTGTTCCAAAAAGTGTTTAAGACTATCATGATCAGTTTTTACCTTGAAGTGTCTTCCCATTAGGTAAGTTCTCCATTTCTTTAGTGCATGGAGTATTTCTAACATTTCCTTCTCATAAATAGGTTTCTGTAAATACTTTCCTTTGATTGGACGACTTTCAAAAGCAATGGGTCTTCCTTCCTGCATTAAAACAACACCAATTCCATTTCCTGAAGCATCACATTCCACAATAAAGGTTTTTGTGAAGTCTGGCGTAGCTAAGACCGGTGCTAGGCACATTGCCTCTTTAAGATGTTCAAAGGCCTTAGTTGCTTCAGGAGTCCATGAAAATGCATCTTTATTCAATAATGTTGTTATAGGTGCTGCTATTCTCCCATAATTCTTAACAAACTTTCGATAATACCCTGTTAACCCGAGAAATCCTCGCAACTGCTTTATGGTTGTGGGGACTTTCCATTCCTTAATGGCTTTAATTTTGTTAGGGTCTACTTTAACACCCTCGTGAGACACAATATGACCCAGATATTCCACCTCTTGTACTCCAAAGAAACATTTGGATGTTTTTGCATATAATTGTTTCTCCTGCAATAGTTTGAGCACACTATCAACATGTTGAACATGATCCTTCCAAGACCCTCTGTAGATTAGTATATCATCAAAAAATACTAGCACAAATTTTCTAAGGAAGGGTTTGAAAATGGAATTCATCAACCCTTGAAATGTAGAAGGTGCATTGGTAAGGCCAAAAGGCATGACCAAAAATTCATAATGACCCTCATGAGTTCGAAATCTTGTTTTTGGAATATCTTCAGTCTTCATTCTAATTTGATGATATCCTGAACGAAGATCCAACTTGGTAAAATAAATTGCTCCATGTAATTCATCCAATAATTCATCAATCACAGGAATGGGGAATTTGTCTTTAATGGTGAGCTTATTGAGCTCTCTATAATCTGGACACATTCGCCATGATCCATCCTTCTTGTGTACCAATACTACAGGGGCAGAGAAAGAACTTTGACTAGGTTGAATTATACCCGCCTCTAACATTTCCGCAATCATACGTTCAATTTCGCTCTTTTGGAAGTAAGGATATCTATAAGGCCTGATGTTTGGAGGAACACTTCCTGGAATCAAATGAATAGCATGATCATGATCACGAATAGGTGGGAGTCCCTTGGGAGTTTCAAACACCTCGGAATGATTGTCCAAGACTTGTTGGAGATCTATAGAAATAGATGATTTTGATGTCGGAACTTCTAGTGAGCATAATTGTGCAATTACGCCTCGTTGTTCTGTCTTTAGAAGCTTTGTCATGAAATTAGAGCTTATTATCCTTCCTGGCTTCCCTTCAATACCCCTTAATTATCTAATAATTTAAATTATATTATTAATGAAAACTAAAAATAGAAACTCATATTGGATCAATAGTATTTTTTTCATTCACCTGATTCATCCTTTTGAAATTTTCCCATCAAGCTTTTACGCTCTTCTGGTCCTAAATTATAAATAATCTTATTGAGCTTCATAACTTTGTGGCTCCACATGATACGCAGTAAAAAATACATATTAGTTAAACTTACATATAGTTCAAAAGTAATATTTTTTGTAAAAAAATTACAAAGAACTTGCCTTTTTTTCTTTTCTTGATGTGTTATCAGTATTTTTGTTACTTGATCTCTTGTGAGTCATTTCTTTATCATCCTCAAACTTGTACAATATCATTCATTAATATATTTATAAATAAATTGTCAACTTTTAAAGTAAAAAAAAAATCTCAAGAAACCGGTGCACCATTCATGGTGTAAGCACTGACGCCGGTGCGTGGCTGTCTTCCGAACGCATCGCACAAACTGTATAATAGACCGTACGGTGCTCTATGTCAACAAGGAGCACTGGTGTGTTACATGCCAAGCACCGCACCGGTTAACCATGATAAAATAATAAAAATAGTCCAGTGTTAGTTTTTGTAGCATAAACCGGTGCCATATTTTACATATGACGCACCGATTAAAAAAAAATGATTATTATTTTTTTATCACATTACTTATGCGGTGCGCTTGTAAAATACAGAGCACCGGTGTGCTATATTACGCCAGGTGCACCGATAGATAAAAATAATCTATTTTTTTAAAAATTCATGCGAGGGCCCACATGGATTGGGATCCAACTATGCTAATCATCACGTCGGTTGGATGTCTTAGGTCTATATTTAGTAATACAAACCTTATAAATCTAAATTGAAAAGCCCTAATTATAAAATCACAGAAGGAGGGAGAAGAAAGGGCAGAAACAAAAAGAATGTAAGGTTTGCATTTTTTGAAAGTTTTTTTTTTCGAAAGAGAATATTCGTGGTGCGCCATAATGAAATAGCGCACCGGCTGCATATTTTACAAATGGCACACTGAGAAAAAATATTTTAATTTTCTAATTTTTTATCACAGTACTTGTGTGGTGCGTTGGGATAATAGAGCGCTCAGGTACACAGGGCGCACCGAAAAAAAATAAAAATAATAATAATTTACGCAAGGGCCGACATGGATTGGGATCCGACTATGCAGGTCCTCCTGTGGGTTGGATGTCTTAGGCTTATATTTATCAATACAAACCCTATAAACATAAATTGAAAATCCATAATTCTGAAATCATAGAAAGAGGGAGAAGAAAGGGCAGAAACAAAAAGAATGTAGGGTTTGTTTCTAAAATGATGTTTTTTGCAAAACAACGCATTTGCGGTGCGCCATAATGAAATAGTGCACCGGTGCCATATGTTACATATGGTGCACTGATAAAAACAATTTTTTTTTTTTAAATCACTGTACTTTCGCGGTGCACTTTTATAACAGAGCGCACCGATGCGCTATGTTACGCAGGGCGCACCGACGAAAAAAAATGTTTTTTTTAAGATTGACGCAAGGGCCAACATGGATTGGGATCTGAATATGCAAGTCGTCCTGTGGTTTGGATGTCTTATGACTATACAAACCCTATAAATATAAATTTAAAAGCCCTCATTCTGAAATTACAGAAAGAGGGAGAAGAAAGGGTAGAAACAAAAAGAATCTAGGGTTTTTGTTTCTAAAAATGGATTTCTTTTCTTATTTTGTTTCTGAAAACTGCAGAAAAGGTAAAACAAACTGCAGAAAAAAGTAAAAAAAACAATAAACTTTGATTTTTTTATTTTACTTCATAAAAAAAAATACAGAAAAAATTAAAAAAAACAATAGAATTTCATTTTTTCTTTTACTGCATAAAAAAACTGCAGAAAAAAGTACAAAAAAACAATAAAATTTATTCACATCGTTTGAAATTCTATGATACAAGGTTTGAATGACCAGAGGTTTGGAATTCTGATTGTTTGAATACTTCTGTTTGAATGTATTTCCTTGCTCCATAGTGCTCTCGTACTCTGTTTGCTCCAGGTATGTATCCTGCAAATCTTTGGCTGATTTTTTTTGCAAAAATAGCGAAATAATGAAAAATGTCTAGTATTTAAAGAAATGTTTTATGAAATTAGATTTTTGAAAATATTTTGCCACCCATTTTTCAATTTACCACTTTTTTTCCACTTAAATAAAATAGGGTTGCACTTTTTTTTATTTGCGGTTATTTGTTTACCGGTGTGTCCTTTAATCGAACCGCACCGGTGTGTCGGGTTATAAAATGACACTGGTGTGCAATACCAAAAACGCATCAGTGCGGTTATCTGTACATTATGCACCGAAATTACATTTAGGTTTATGCACCAAATTTTATTGTTGTTTTGCTCAAATGCAGGGAGAAAATATCATATATTATATGGAATGGACTATTCTTCAAATCCAACTCGTTCATAATATTTCTCTAACTCCATCGTGGATTTCTCCCTATCCATCTAGAGACGTAATATTTACTTCAGATTTGTTTTATTTTTTCACTATCCAATTGAATTTATGTTTTTTATCCATGTTGTCAATCATGCACAACTTAATTAAATTTATAATGCATACAGATTTGTAGGTTCATGCATATTCAACATCGAGTTTAGATGAAAAAAATATTCAAATTGCTCCAAAACATTGAAAGTTCTTATCAAGAGTTGCATACCGCAAGGCACATTTGGTAGATGAAAATGGACAGTCACTTCACCCTGCCAATTGTAACAATATTTCATCTTCTAGCCATAATCCAAAGACAATTATGGTAATTATAATTATAATTTTTTGGTATATTTATTGATTAATATGTAACTATTTCAACATCAAACCAATTTATAATCATGCAATATTGTCAACGTGGTTACTAATTGATATCATATATTTTGTACTAATCATGTTCAAATTATTAATTTTTTAATTACTAGGATTCTAGTGATGATGAACGAACTACCTAACATCTTCCATTTCACCCCACGACAATGTCAAATCGAGAGAAGACTGAATTAAGAGAAAAAATCAGAGAGGAATGATAACAAGAATGGTTGAATCAACCATCGATTCAATTCTCGCTACATCCAGATTCACCAATTAGGAATGACTACAACAATAGTATTTCTTCACAAGTTGGCAATGGAGGCAATCAAACAGAGGTTGGTATGGATGATTACTTAATGGATACAACTTCCATGGAGACAATGTTGTGAGATGCATTCCAAAATGATGATCAGCTAGGGAATGATGTTCATATCGCTGACACCTTTTTCAAAAGCCTTAAATTTGCTTCCAGCACCCCTCTCTTTGGACCTAGAAGTCAGTAAAATTCTACCCAGTTGGGGACAACGATGTTATTGTACAACTTGCAAGCAAATTTTGGCTTTTCAAATGTATGTTTCTCGGAACTTTTGAGGTAAGTTACCATAAAGTACTCCCCTTATATAAATTTGAAATATAATAAGTACACTACAATGAACATTACGAATGGTAAATTTTATGAACGTTAATAATTATATCGACATTAATGTACATTTATTAATATATTTCTCCATGATCACCAACTAGAGGTTATTCAAAGATAAGTTTCTTTCGAGTGATAATGTCTTGCCCAGTAGCTGCGAAGAGGCAAAGAAATTGTTGAAAATGTTGGGTGTTGAGTACATATCATATCATGCATGTCCAAATGATTGTATTCTATATAGAGGATAATATGCAGACAGAGAGATGTGTTCGAAATGTGGGCATGACAGGTATGATAAATTAAAAAATATTGGTAAATAATGTATTGGTCCTCATTTTAAGATATTGAGGCACATGCCTATAATCCCAAGGATTCAAAGGCTCTTTCATTGCAAAGAATTAGCTATGTTGCAGGGATGGAATGCCTCACATAGAAGTGAGTTTGTAGTGATGTGAATCCCAACTTATTCAATAGCCATGAAGCATATAGAGGATACATGGCCCGCAAAATTCAAGGATGAAGTACGAAGTCTAGAACTCAGCACAGCCATGGATGTCGTCAACCCATATTCCCTCCAGAACACCAACTATTCTATTTGGCCTGTAGTAGTGATCAATAAAAATATCCCCCCATGGTTTTCCATGAATAATGAACATCTTATGTTGGCTCTCATAGTCCCTGGTAGAAGACAAGTGAAGAATATGGATGTCTACTTACAACCACTAGTACATGAATTGAAGGAATTATGGGATGGGATAAATGTATACGATGTATCAAGACCCATCACAGCAGAGAGGAGTTTTACGTTGTATGGCATATGTGCTTAAACGACACATGATTATCTAGGCTTAGGAGTTTTCTCTGGTAAATTACATGTTTAATTTATTGATTTGTTTATATATGTAACAATATTCTTTAACACATTAGTTATTTAATTCGCTGTAATATTTGTTCTGATATTCATGATATTCTTTAACATTCCATGCATATTAATTAATGTATACAAATATAATCTCGTAGGTATTGTAACAAAAGGGTATTTTGGATGTAAATGTTGTGGACCTTCTCTGAAAGCTAGATGGTCCAAGGACCTACGAAAGCCAGTGTATGATTTCTCTAGGGTATTCCTACCAGAATAACACCCTTACAGAAGAGAGGCATTCACTTTTAATGGTAAACGAGAGAGAACCCAAAGGCCTCCAATAATGACAACAGTTGAATGGATTAGAGAATATGAGACAGAGAAGGAGAAGGAGTTCATAGAAATTTTCGATTCAAATGGGGATCCTATGTTCGATGATCCAGATTTCTTCGACACCTGTGTTGAGAAATTTCCCATTGGGATGAAAAGGAAATCTATCTTTTATGACCTCCCATATTGGGAGCATCTTAATATTTCCGACTTATTAGATCCCATGCATATATTTAAAAATGTTTCATCTTCTTTGTGGAGGCACATATCATCGAAACAAAGTGACACATTGGATGTTAGGAAAGATCTTATTACTTCAAAAACTAAAAAGAAACATTGGCCAAGACTATTATAAAGTAAGGGATCAGAGGCAGGTGTTGGTCCCTCTAATTCATGGTTTTTCAAAGAAGTTCATGTCCCATGGATTTAAAAAAAAGGATGCTATATCTTTGGCAAAGGAAGTTATAATGGATGTGAGGGTGCCAACTTCATAATGGTCTTCACTACAATGCTTCTTCACCATGGATGACCATTTGTTGAGGTTGAAATCGCATGACCATTTGAATCTTCTAAGTGTACATATAATGTCAAAAGCATGATTTTATTATTTTTTATATTAATAAATTTTATCCCATGCAGGGATCATAAAACATAACTAATTTTGTATATTATTGCACGTGTTTATAACTTTGTACTGTCATTATCCTTTCTTCGTGCGTGGGTGTGTGAAACATGAATTCCCTCAAGACCTAGAACGTGCCATATCTAAATTATCTACATTTGTACGTTGGATCACGTAAAATGAGATTCATGTGGCTAGCATTCCATAGTGGCGTCAAGAGATAGTTGAGATTGTTTGTATGTTTGAGAAGGAACTGCCGACGAGTTTCATGGACTTATAGGTTCATCTTCTAATCCACCTGGTAGATGAGGTTGAATTATTTGGGGTTTTTTCTTGTCATTGGATGTTCTTATTATAGAGGTACATGAAGAAATTGAAAGGTTTTGTTCGACAAAGGGCAAAACCTGAGGGGTTTATGGCAGAGGGGTACATATTGTATGAGTCTTTCTATTATGCCAGTGAGTACATCAAGCATATCGACAACAGACCAGGTGTGGAAATTTGGGATGATGTAATGGATGAAGACAAAAGAGAAGGAGAGTTGCTCCAAACGAGTGGAAAAAAGCGCTTGATGAAGAGTAAGTGACTTATAATTTTTCAAATTTACAAAAATTAATTAATATTCATGTTGAACTTTGATATAATGTATATTTTGATCTCTAAGTACTACATAATTTTGGTTTGATTTCATCAGCGAATGCAGAAATTTAAGCAATCCATAAATTCATTCTTTACAATTCTGAAGTGACACAATCGTGGGTCGCATTGTACGAACAAAATAGGATGAAATGGGATAGTGACAGGAAATAATTTAGATGGTTGAATGGTAGAATTGCACCTTATCCCAATCATTTAAAAGAAAATATGCAAAAAATATGCCCCAACATTTGTGCTGCGGACCAAGTCAGAGAGAAATACGGTGCTATCGGTCGTTACCCGCGTGCTAAAGAGGATGCGCTAAACGTAGGGATTGGGTGCAGAAACTCGGTAATAATCTTTTTAATTTATATGTAAATTTGAAACTTATATTAAGACATATACATTTCATATTTTAACTGTTGGGTTATTATTTATAAGACACATGCCACTATGATTTTTTTAAATTTTTTATAATAGGTGCATTTGTTCCCATCTATGTGGGCATATAGACACCATTTTCGCACCGAAAATGTCGATAGTGGAAACATCACACAAGACTATGGAGTGGAAGTTGAGTTTGATCAATCTAGTCGATCTAGCCACCATGATCAAAACCTAGTATGAGGGAAGTTAGGTTACATCGGAAAGATACAAGAGATCATTGAAGTGGATTTTTCTTCTTTCCAATGTGTTATTTTTAGGTGCAAGTGGTGGGACACGTTTGATCATAATAATGTAAAGCAAGATCGTGATAGTAGGATGATATGTATCAACTCTAGAAATATGTGGGATGAAGCTAAGGAGCCCTATGTTTTCCATAAACACTGCAACCAGGTGTTTTTTACCCAGATGTGTTGGATAGGGATTGGTGGTTCATATTGACACATGACCCTAGATCAAAACATATTTTTGAGAACAATATTGTTATCATGCCATGCAAGCTAGAAGATAATGAGGGTGATCATGAGAACTGAGAGTGATATGGTACATGTGTTATTTCATCAATATTTGTACTTTTTAAGATGGGTTTTTTGAAATATTAATATAATATGTATTTTGAATTAATTGGTAATTTGCATTGTGTTAATGTTAAAATCAATAATTCACTTGATAATTTGCAATTATGTTGATATCAAAAACAATGGCGTAGTGTATAAATTAATTCTTTTTTTTTGTATCTAAGATCATAATAAAGTAATGATAATTCTAAAGTACATGAATTTATTTGCATTATTTTCTAAACTTTATTATGTAATAAATCATATTATTCTATATTTATTATTTTACAATTATTTAAAATTTACAAATTTAAAAATTTTAATAAATTCATTTCACATTAATACAATTAAAATTTTACAAATATTTTACATACAACTACAATTATAATTACAATTACAATTACAATTACAATTACAATTAAAATTTTACAAATTAAAAAATTACAATTACAATTACAATTTTACAAATTTACATATATACCATTACAATTACAATTTTAGAATTTTAAATACAATTAGAATTACAAATATTGCAATTTAACAATATCATGATCATTTGGTATTAAATTAATTAATAAACATCACGTTCATGATAATCATCGTACAAACATCATATTTGACTAAAAAACACATTCAAAATTGCTAACTGCATCATCGTGATCATGATCATCTAAAAAAACACAATTAACATTATATATTAAAATCATCACAACACAAACATCAAATATACATATCATGTAAAATATCTCATGTTATCACATACACATATATCTGCAAGCTGCACATTAAATGAACATATCTAACATGACCTAACAACATACACATCATGATGATCACCAACATGTAAATTAAGTACAACTGCAACATAAACATAAAATACATGAATCATATATATCTATATATATATATATATAAATGTCATGGATCAGCTGGTGGTAGTACAACATCGATATCAGTACTAGTGACCGATGGTCCAGCCTCATCTCCACGATGATTGCTGCTAGATGCTATTGGAGGCTCATGCTCATCTGTCGCGGCGTGAGCTAAACGATCATGAGATGATGGTATGTTGTACCTCGCAGAATTTCCATCACGTGTTGCGGCTTGATCGTAATGTGAAATAGTCCTCATCAATCATGTAAAAGCTGTCGTAACTCCTACGACATGCTGCATCAGGATGTACATGTCACGCGACATGCCTCTTCACATCTATAATAGCGTATCATCAGCCTCTATGTCTCTATAATGAGTGGGCCTAATGCCCGCCTCAACAATCAATGCAATGAGTTGGTCGCCGAACTCCATCCTGTATCTAGCATCACTAAGTCAACCGCGCACCGACGCACTAGTAGGTGCAGGTCTCTAATCTGCACTAGCCTCCTGATGATCCTTGGCATCTCGCATGCCCTCATCATCATCAAGATCCACACCTATATCAGGTGGTGGTGGCTACATCTCCTCGCCATCAAAAGAGCCAATGTCTACAAAATATATACAAGTACACAACAATAATTAGACAATTTCATTACACAATTTAATAAAAACAAGTTAAATATCATGTTAGAATAAATTTAAATAAATTAGTAATATTACCTCTATCATCTAGCAGCTCATCAGCTATGAAGAGGATGTTGGCACACCCTCGCCAATCCAAACCCGCATAAGGACAGCGGACCATAATGAAGGTATGCTCATCAACACTGGCTAACAACTCCAGTGTATCATCTGATATCCTCGCTGGAAAAAGAGTCTCCTCCCTCTTGGGCATCATCTGCCCCCACATGTGCATGTGTGCCTTAGTAATCAGCCTAAAGAAAATTAGGCCTCATCTCTGGAAGCCTCTCAAAAAAAAAAAAAAAAATATTTGCAGAAAAAGGGAAGTTGACCCTTCCTTATGCATGAGCACAACATCTATCTAATGCTGTACAGAACTGCCACAAAAAAATGGCAGACCACCTGACAAGTCGTGGCTATTGTAGTAAAGAATCAACATAATATAAAAGAGAGAAACTGATGTGTTGCCCGCCACTGGTGTTGTGCGAAATGGTTGAAATGATAAGTGAGAGATACTAGACCTCCTCACGACCAAACACACCAATCCGTAACTACCCTCTAGCGACCTGAAAATGTACAAGAGATACTAAATTTGCTCCAATGTATATCTGGGAGTAAACTAACTGACTCCCTACCACACAATCAGCTAGAACCTCGGGGAACAAGGGAAAATCCACCCCTCTCCTCGATAGTCCTGTAATAAAATATACATCCTCCTTAGTGGGTGTGTACCACTTGTTGATACCAACCCAGAAAGCCTGTCGCTGGGCATTCCACCTTCGGATAAGATGTCTCAAAAAAAAACTATGGGACTTTAGGGAGGTAGCCTCCTCATAGAACTTGAGGAGGCCTACCTACCTTAGGAGCCCCTGTGTCACTGCTATAATAGGGCGAGGGTACACATCTCTCTCTCTTTCTCTTGCCTCCCACAGGTGAACCATGTTATACTGTTCCAAGTGTTGTTGTTGTTGTTACCCCTCTTCTCTCCTTTCACATCTCTAAATGATTGACATATTAAAGACAATTTTTTTATCAAATGACACATGTATTTAGAAATATACATATATAAATATTTTTTGAAAAATAAATAAAACAACAGTCGGTGCGCCAAAAACACAGTCATGCACCGGTCCCGATGCGTCATTAAACAGAGCGCACCGGATACGGTGCACCTAATGATATTCAGCGCACCGGGGGTGGTGCTCCAGAAAATGTTTTTAGCACACTGTTCACTACGTGCGGTGTCAGGAGGGTGGTGCGCTGACAACACTATACGCCCTACGGTGTATAGCTAATTCAGCATACCACCCTCCTGCCATCGTACATAGTTGTCAATGCGGTATTGTAAAAGGCCACACCGTTGACACAGGACAAATACGGTAAGATGTGTGCTGACAAAAATAGCCATCCTGGGGTAGTTATTTGGGTCAACGCATCGCATCAACACTATTCAACTAGGTCAACGGTGTAGCTAGGTAACCGACTACACCACTCTTTTTAAAGAAATTTAAAATAATACAGTGCGCCTTTGGTACTGCACCAGAACCGGTGTGGATACCCTTAGCACCGGTTTACCAATCCAAACCGTTGACAATGTCAAATTGCGGTATGCGGTGCACTGACAACATTACGCACCTTGAGGCTAATAATTCCATCAACACACCGCGTTGCCATGAAACCACATTGTCAACGGTGCGGCCTGGTAAACAACCGCACCGCACTTTTTAAAAAAAATTAAAATAACACGGTGCGCCTCGTGGTACCACTCTGGAATCGGTGCGGATACCGTTAGCATCGCTTGTGGTGCGACCTCTAAATTTACAGGCAACACCGCAAACTGGTGCGAGCCGAATGGCTCGAGCACGTCGCACGACAAATTTTTTTTTAATGGTTAATTTTAAGGTTTTTTGAAATTCTAATCCACTAAAAGGTTTAATTATGGAAAAACAAGAAAAATACATGTACATTTACCCGTCGAGGAGGCATATTGGCTATAGAATTTGCAACAGAAAATTTGTTCACTATTTTATAAAATTAAAGCTAGAGATTGGTGGCAATGCACAGCAGCAGTGCATGCAATAAGTGTAATGAGAGCATGGATGTCAGGGTGGCTCAAACAATGATAACTTGCACCAGTGCTTGAGAGCTTTGTAGCACTGAAAAAAGTGAAAAATACGGTTTTTTGGCAGTAATTTTCTTTTTATTTAACCCTGTTTCAGTGCGCTGGGATTTTATTGGTGTACCAGTGCATTTTTAGTATGCCGCCCCAGACGGTTTCTGCTTTTGTGCACTTTTATGAGGCACTAGTGCAACCTATTTGTAATGCACAGGTGCTCTACAGTAATATGATGCACCGAGCACGGTGTCCGGTGAGCCAATGATTTGTGCGGTTTTCTGGCCGTAATTTTTTATTTATTTAACCCTTTTCCAGTGTGCGACGTTTGTGGGGATCCCAGTGCGTTTCCGTCATTCCGCCCTAGGCGGTTTCTATTCCGCTCACTTTTTATGAGGTACCAGTGCTGATGATTTGACATGCACCGAGGTGGTTTCTTAATTAAAGGCATCCGGCAGTGTGTACGGAGCGCACGATTTCCTGTGTGCCATGCTTTGTGCGTATTTTTGGCCGTAATTATTTTTGTTTAACCATCTGCCAATGCACAGGGTTTATGGGCGCCCCAGTGCATTTTCTTTATTCCACACCAGGCAGTTTCTATTTTCGCACATGTTTTCGGAAGCACCGGTGTAGTAGAGATGCAAGGTACTAGTGTTGTACATGAATATGACGCATTGGGCGGGTGTGTTAGGAGTGCACGGTTCCCAGTGCGCTTATTTTTTGTGCAGTTTTTTGGCCATAATTTTTTATTTATTTAACCCTGTGCCAGTGCGCGAGGATTTCAGGGCGGCCCGATGCATTTGCGAGCTGGTGTGTTTAAGGGCGACCCGGGCGGTTTCAGTTTTCACGTGTTTTTTTGTGAGGCGCTGGTGCGGAATTTCTGTAAAGTACTAGTGTGCTACAGAAATACAACGCACCGGGTGGGTGTGTACGGAGCGCATGGTGTCCAGTGTGCCAATTTTTTAACTGCACCGGTGCTTTCTCATGTTGAACGCACTGGTGCATTTTACAATGATAAGAGCACCGGATGAAATACATCCACAAAAACCTCTACCCGCCAACCTCCTCTAGGAACCTCCGCTAGAAATGGATGTCTGGGGTATTTTTATAAGGGGTTCCTCAAAAACATTTGCTTGAGGGTATTTTCCTTGTAGTGACACATGATGGAGAGAGTGGAAATTAAATGCAGCGATGGTGGAGAACATGGAGAGACAACGCAGTCTTCATGGAGGCTAGTGGCCACATGTGAAGTGCAATTATGAGGTGGGCCAGCGCTATGGAAGGCTCACCAACTATATAAGGATGATGAAGGCAGCAATAGAAGGCAAGCTTTAAATTATTATTTCTGATCTGTTTAGATCTAGATTTTTCATTTGAAATTTCTATGCATGCTTATGTTGTTTCGCTAAGTCTACAGTGTTGTTTAGCACACTGGTGTTTCCGAGAAAAAATCCCACCCTTACCCACAGGGGACTTTGAGTGCCTACTCTGGGAAGGTTATTCTGGGCTGCCTTACATCATCCAGAATTGGTTCCACATTAAACCACTCTCATATGCTCATTCAGTCTCAGGAATAATGCATTCCTGCTTGAGGATTTGAGAGGTGGAGGTTGTTTCTAGCACTTCAGCTAGGAAACCAGTGGGGGATTATCCTTTCACATTTTTCTTCAAGTTTAACCATTCAGGAGCAATAGATATATATCTGGCATTCATTCCAACATTTCATACCTCCATGCCGTAGCAGTCCCCTAAAGGATTTCACAGTCCAGTCTTGTAGATCTATTGGAGGAATAAAGTTTCGAGTATTTCAGCTGGAAATCCTGTGAGGGATCATATCCTCAGTTTGCATTCACTGTTTCCATCATTCAGGAGATAATTTTCATTATCTATTAGCTATCTTGAGACTCTCCCTCCTTGACAGTGTAGTTTTCTTTAGTTTTTTAATATTCAACAACAACATGCAGTGGATCAGGAAAGAGAAGTTAAATCTTGAGCTTCTAACTTGAGGATCTAGTGAAGGGATCAACCCTTCAAGCATAGATCTAATTTTACATCATATTGCAGCCATCATCATTTAGGTTATGCTTCATATCTGCATACCCAACATTCATATTTGCAGGGCCTAAGAGGGTGATTTTCCAATATTTTTAGATCTGGAAATCCTTTCTGGGTTATCTTGGGTATTCATCATAGAGCTCGGATCTAAAGTTTTAGCATCATCGGAGCTCTAGAACTTCCAATTCTACACTTTCATATTTTGTTGGTAGTTGTAGTCCCCGCATTTGTAGCAAGGACAACACAGTATTCCTTCTAGCATTCCAACAGTTACACAATCCTTCTTCTAGGATCATTTCAGGGTCATTCTAGGCCATCTCTTTTGCTTGAGTCTCATATTTTGAGCACTGGTACATGTATTCCACCTCCTATATAATAAAATGGCTTAGCTATTTTGTACATTTGTATAGTGCCTTTATATTATTTGTTTACTTTGTTGCAGTTCTTATATTATTTTTTTTATATCACTGCATTCTCCCTTTTTGGATATCACAGTGGTATCAGAGCATGATATTTGGCTCAGCTTGTGGGCACTTCATCTTTTGCATCAAAAGAAGCAGATAGTAGAGATATATCATGAAGGAGGATTGCAGTTTTGCCACTCTAATATTTATATCCATGCAAGATCTCTTCAAGTATTTCAAACAAATGAAGAGAGAAAGGAAAATGGAGGTTCCAAGAAGATTTCAAGAAGAGGAAGGTCCAAGCAGTTCCTATCAGCAGAAGAAGAAACCGGAGAAGCAAAGAGCTTCACATAATTCTACTAGATTCACTTCCTTTGAAAAGGAAAGGGAGTGGTGTGAATATGAAGGAGACTTGGGGCATGAGACCCTAATTAAATATCTATTTGAGTATAAAGCACAACCTAGAGCTCTAAAGGAGAATCTAACTGTCCAACAATTTTTGAAACTGAAAGAGGAGAGGAGATCCCACAGCAGCAATAAAAGAAATATGCATAGATTCTTCTTGCCTACATTTGATGGATCTTCCACAAGCACATTGAGGGCTGGGAGGGAAGATTTAGCTACATTATTTCTGTAATATCCTGCAGAAGAAAGAGAGGTTGTGGATATTTCAGCACTGTACCTAGAGGGTGAAGTAGGATATTGCTGGTTCAGTCATTTGTCACACATGAGAGTGTATGCTTATGCAGATTTCATTCAAATATTGAATAAGAAGTTTGGTAGAAAGAAACTAGAGACATATCACATAGAGACATCTCCCATCATTGAGGAGATAGTACATGAAGAGCCAAAGTAAGATGCCCTCATTATCACTGAGGAGGAGGAGCCCCTACCACCACCACCAATTGCAGATGTACTTACATCAGGAGGAGGAACACCTGCATCTTTGCAAGATGGTCTTGATCTCTTAACATTGGGATCCCCATGCATGATTCATGAGATGCATGAGGAGGAGGAGGCATATACCAGCACTAGTACAGTGGAAGAAATGCATCCATCATCATTTCCAGTAGTTGGAGAGGCCTTTGCATCGGTTGGAGGAACACTTGTAGGTGTGCAAGATGTTCCCAAGATTAAGCTTATCCAAGATTTTCATATAATTTCATCTCATATTATTTTAGTACCTCATATTGAAATTTGTGAGACCATACCATCAGAGCATGTGCATAACCAAGGATTATAGAACCTTGTTGATTTGGAGCAGCAAATTATCACTACAGAGATGACTCTTGACTTGATCAAGGAGAATATATATTTCTATCCTAGTTTTTCATGGTTGAGTTAGGACCAACACTTTGTGTTAAAGTGTGGAGTTGTAGAAGATGGGAGGAGCACATTCCTATTCAATACAGTGCCAAATTGTGAGTTTAGCATTGTATATGGCCATGAGACAGCACATGTATCACCATGCAGATCTACAGCGATGTCAGTTAGCAACAATGATGAGAAGAGGGCCCCATTATTCTTGGAGCATTCTGAATGTAGATTCACTCATGAAGCACTAGAGGGACATATGATAGATGGTATACATCTTGTGATGGAGAGTACTTTCCATTGCCGAGATGAAGTTTTCTTGATGAGCTCCTCACAACTCAAAAGGGATATTCTACCTACAACATGTATGGAGCCTTATGTGTTCCAATGGGCCATTGATGAGATGATCTCATGGAGAGAAATCAATGGAGGCACACTTAAATTTTCATGGAGTGCAAAGCTATTTATACGGAGGATGTTGGTATTATACCTTGGTAGGATACCAAGATTTAGTTTGGCATGATTTATCATCCACATTGGGATGAATGGATCTGGATGAGAAGAAGAAGGTTTCCAACCTTCTTGCAGATCTATGATACCGGGCAGAAAGAAGCATTGTTGTGTTGGTTTCTTTTGGGTGAGTATGGATACTACCCAATAGCTCACATTGGTGTGGTCCATGCCAGGTATATCACTGATGGCATGCAACAATAGGAGACATGGCTATGCTAGTTATTGATGAGAGATTTTGGACATTACATGATGTATCTTATGTCCTTGTATTTTATTTTGATTGGGATATGTCTCATGTCTATAAATGTACTTTTGTTTGGGATGTATCTCATACTCATGTATGTAATTGGGTTTGGGACATGTCATAACTCTCGCATGATGTGGCATTAGGGAGCTATTTTGTATTATTATGATGAGACATTCAACATGTCCATTAGTATTTTGTTGCTCCTTGACTTGCATCATGATGATGTAAGGTGGCAACAAGAATCCTTGTTGCTTTGGTTACTATTGGGAGAGTATGGGTTGATTTCTTCCCATACATTGCATGATATTGATGGAGGATGGCAGTAGGAGGCATTACTGCATTGGATTCTATTGAGATATCATGGTCATTGTACTTGATATAATGATGATGTGATGGGGCAGCAAGAGGCATTGTTGCAGTGGCTTCTCTTGAGATAATATTTCCACTACATTTGGTACAATGATGATGTGGTGTGGTAGCAAGAGGAATTAATTTAGTGGCTTATTTTGAGAGAGTTTGGCTCTCATATTTATATTGATGCTGATTTGGCATGGCAGCAAGAAGCATTGTTACGGTGGCTCCTATTGAGAGAGTATGGATATGTTGCTTGTTTTCATGATGATCTATAATGTTAGAAAAAGGCTTTTATGCGGTGTTTTTTATTAGGAGAATATGGTTTGACATTGTTCATGTTCGTCCATATGTATCTACTTCTTATCTTGCACTATGTTGATGTGACGCTTAGATCCTACAAGGCCAACAGGGCTAATGATGAGAGCATTGAAAGATGTAATATACCCTATGTAACATGGGTTGGAGAGATAGTTCATGAGTTGGGAATTTCCACTTTGGGGAGAGACCACTTTACTTCATGTATCTCATGTATAGAGGAGATCTTTGGGCACTATATGGTTGCCACTTGGAGATTCATTGATGAGGACAGGCATAGAACTCTTCAATTGGAGGCCATTCTATACATTATAGAGAGGCAATTTTGGAGTTGGGCATGCATTACACATTTTGGCAGATGGGTAGGCCTTCCATATGAGGATGCCATTTGGAGGGAGGATGTTTGTTGTAGCATCCACTTTTTTAGTTGCTTGAGGAAAGGAAACATTTTGGTGGGAAGCACTGTAATATTCCCAATTTCCATCAGATAGAATATTAGAGTTCTTAATTTTCATAATTAATTAAGTAAATAAGAGGGTGGAGGGATCTGTAAACCCCATATATGAATAAAATCCACTTTTTATGTGTGTATGTGGATTTTTTAGATCTAGATCTGCATTATGGAGTTATGGAGAAATTTCTTAAATGAAGGAAGAGTGGAGATCATGCCACATTAATGATAGATCATGGAGATCATGGAGGAAGTCAAATGAGATCATGGTGCATTAAAAGCAAGATCATAGAGCACTAATGAGGAGATGGTGGAGGAAGTAGTGCATCTAATGCACACATGATGGAGAGAGTGGAAATTAAATGCAGAGATGGTGGAGAACATGGAGAGACAACACAGTCTTCATGGAGGCTAGTGGCCACATGTGCAACAAAGTTATGAGGTGGGCCAGGGCTATGCAAGGCTCACCAACTATATAAGGAAGGTGAAGGAAGAAATTGAAGGTAGGCTTTGTATTATTATTTTTTATTTGTTTAGATATAGATTTTTCATTTGACATTTCTATGCACACTTATTCTACTTAGCTAAGTCTGCAGTTCTGTTTAGCAAATGGGTGTTTCTGAGAAGAAATACCACCCTTACCCATGGGGGACATTGAGTGCCTACTCTGGGAAAGTTATTATAAGCTCCCATACATCATCAGACGTTGGTGCCACATTCATCCACTCTCATATGCACATTTAGTCTCAGGAATAACGCATTCATGCATGAGGGTTTGAGAGGTGGAGGTTGTTTCTAGCACTTCAGCTAGGAAACCGATGGAGGATTCATCCTTCACCTTATTCTTCAAGTTCAGTCTTTCAGGATCAGAAGATCTATATCTGGAATTCAGGCCAACATTTCATACCTCCATGCAACAACATTCCCCTCAAGGATTGTGCAATCCAGTCTTGTAGATATATTGGAGGAAAGAAGTTTCCATAATTTCATCTGGAAATCATGTGAGGGATCATATCATCACTTTTTATTCACTGTTTCCATCATTCAGAAGATTATTTTCATTATCTAGTAGCAGTCTTGAGATTCTCCATCCTTGACAATGCATTTTTCTTTAGCTGTTGAATATTCAGTAGCAACATTCAGTGGAGGAGGAAAGAGAAGCTAGATCTTGAGCTTCTAGCTTGAGGATCTAGTGAAGGGATCAACCCTTCAAGCATAGATCTGATTTTACATCATATTGCAGCCATCATCATTCATATTATGCTTCATATCTGCATACCCAACAGTCATAGTTGCAGGGCTTAAGAGGGTGAATTTCCAAGATTGTTATATCTTGAAATCCTTTTTGGGTTATCTTGGGTATTCATGATAGAGCCCGGATCTAAAGTTTCAGCATCATCAGAGCTCCAAAACTACTAGATCTACACTTTCATATTTTTTCAGCAGTTGGAGTCTTGAAATTTGCAGCAGGGACAATGTAGTATTCCTTCTAGCAGTCCTACAGTTACGCAGTCCCTCTTGTGGGATCATTTCAGGGTCATTCTAGGCCATCTCTTTGGCTTGAGTGTCTCGTATTTTGAGCACTATTTTACTTGTATTCCACCTCCTATATAATAAAATGGCTCAGTTATTCTGTACATTTGTATCGTGTCTTGAGATTATTTTTTTACTTTGTTGTAGTTCTTATATTATGTTTTTGTATTACTGCATTCTCCCTTTTGGGATATTACACACTATAACCATAAATTCGCATAAATATATAGAAAGAAAATACAACACATAAAGACATAGAATATTCTTCAAAAAATTCTTCCTACTTATTATGATAAGTCTCTTCAATACATTCACTTATTTGACATACGCACACAGCTATAGGTGGTATGCGCACAAAGCTGCAGACTCTTCAAGGCCTATGCACACACAGTTGTGGAGCCTTCCTAAGACCCAAAATAGACTAAAACATATGTATCAAGTGGTTTTTCTCATCAACTATTACATCATGATTCTCCTATCATTATCTTTCTTTGACAAAGCGTTACTTTTCTTTATATATTTTTTCATCATACAAAACCATGGTCCACATACCATGGGCAGACAAAATAACTAGATAAAGATAGAAAATCATTAAAAAATGAGGGGCTTCAACCCACCCTGAAGCCCCTAAACACTGTGCGGTAGATTTATCTTCGTGGTACCATGCACTCCGCTCCTTGATTTTCTGAGTCTTTTTCCAAAAAATATAAAAAGTTGGGATGCACAGAATAGGCCCCCTACACTCACATGTGACTTGTCCCGAGTCACTCGACTGGTACTCCCTAAATATTCGCTACTATGATGTCATAGGCCTTGTTGTAGGGTTGAAGCATCTCTGCAATCTTATTTTCTTCCTATTGCACTTCCTCGAGCAGCTTCTTTGTGGTTGGCATGGTTGTCTTCTGCAGGATGTATTTCTACCACTTGCACATCTCCTTAATATTTCCATCGACTATTTGCGAGATATGAATAACCTCATCCTACCATGATTGAGTCTTCATTGTGATAAATTTCTGTTTCCTTCTCAGATTTTTGATCTGGCCCTGAAGATTCTTTCCTTCCGTGATCTGAGCGAGCCGCTGTGCAGGTGCTAAGGTCCTTGCGGTTATATGAATCTTGTCCAACTACTTCTGCATTTCCTGTATCTCTTCCTCAATCTACTCAATGTTTATATCCTCCTGTAGTGAGGTCCAAATATCCATTTTATCATCTAAAATTTTACCATAATCCTTTACCGTGGTGGAGATACCTTCTAGTGTCATTTTGAGGTTTACTTCCCTCTGTTATTTGACTTCTGGCAGCCTCATTTGTAGCTCAACAATATGGATCTAATATTCAAATTTCATCTTCTAAGAATTTTCCTTTTATTTCTTGATTGTGAGAGAGAGCTTTGAAACCTTTTCTAATGGCAGGTCCTCTACACAGGCCTGAACGTCTGGAAGTTCAATGCAAGTCTTATTGATAGAATCTTCGAACTTCTTCTTCTATTGGCGCACCTTGTCTCTTTCCTTCAACACCCGATCAATCTCTGTCATCGTTGAATTTCATTCTTTTTGCACCTACATTGTGAACTGTGAAGCGTGTTGTTCTCGTCCCTTCAATTATTCTACAATCCCTTAATGAAATTTTTGCAGTGTCTGAGTGGGGAGCATCGTGAGGTTCATGTTTATTCTTTCCCATCCTTTGGCATGTTAGCTGTCCTTGATAGCTTCAAATTGTAGCTCTCCTCTGGGTACCTGTAAAATTTTCAAACTAAATTTGGTCTCAAGTCGATGCTCTAGCTGTGTTGATTGACTTATTTGCACTATTTGGTTGGTTGGCTTCTCCTATGGTCTCATTGTTTTTTCCAACACCTTGATTTCTTGCATTCCTTCCTGTACTTCTATCAATACAACTTTGTATTGATCCTAAATTATTCTTCATGTGTCTTCAGTGATTTTTTGTACCTTGTCCCTAATCTCATAAATATCCCCTTCAATGAGGATCCTGGGCTCTGTGCGCTTGGATCTATCTTCCTCATGTTTATTCCATGCACCTGGTGTAGATACTGTAGGTACCCACTTCTTTATGATAAATGGGGAATTAACTGGATCTGTATCTCTAGGAGGGTCTTGACCACCTTGATTTGGCGTTTTTCCTTCAGTTTCTACCCTGTCCTTCTCTGTTTCTTGCTCTATATATTTCCCTATCTCTGTGTCTTTTCCAATAGTTCTTGCATGTTGCACGGTGTCTTTTTTCTATCTTGGTGCCTTAAACAAGTGGAGTCATCCAATCTTTAGTCGATTTATTTATAGCGTCAAAAAGGTCAATCTCTGTGACCAAATATGGAAAATGATGCAATGTGTCTATCAAATCCTTCGGTTCCTTGATGTAGGCTCTATGGAAATTAGCATTAATCTCTACAATATTTTGGTATTATTAAAAAAAAGTGGTTGATATCCTAGGGTGTTGATTCACCACTGTGCACAAATTCGTCTCCATTACAACCCAAAAATCCTTGCTTTCCATTACGTGCTTCGTCTCCTTGGAAAACCAAAGCGAGGCGTACCTCACAAATTCACACACATATGGGTCAAATATGGAAAACTGTGACTTCACTGGTTCCTTCCATGCCAATATTTCTATGATCAACAACTAGCACATGTAGTGGAACGTATTTCCTTCCTCCTGCACTTCTTGGTAGTCCTCCACAAATTCCACGCACAAGTAACTGACCCAGTTAAACTGGAACCACTTGTTGCACTGCGCAGAAAAAGAGACCACGGCTACTGGGACTTCATTCGCTCTACACTTGCCCAATATTTTTTCCCAATGGTGTGGCTCCAACTTGGTGACTAGCCTTTGGGTAATACACTTGGTGTAGGTACCTACTTGGTTCAAATTGTAGGTACTTGCTTCTGTCATTGAAGTCCCAATCCTCCATCTTTGACTACAAAAATTTCCCCAATGGTTCGCCTTCAAATAGTACTTTCTCGAGAAAAAACAGTGTGAAGACATTGAACTTGGCATTATCAGGGTATTTAACTAGCTTAGCATCCGAATTTCTCGACAGTACATATGGTGGTAGTAAAGAGAGTTCTTCCTCACCTTCTATCTCAATTTCTAGTATCTCCTCTTCGGGATTTCAGTTTCTTCCTCACTCTCCTGAATATTCATGGGTTTCTTCTGCTTCTTGTCATGTCATTTCTTTGTGTTTTTCTCCTTGTATATATCCTTTCTCAGAGACTGTCTAACTCTAGCAGTTGCAGCTCATGGTTTTACTTGATTTTTCTTTGGTTGCATTTATTCTGTGGTTGTTTGATTTCGTGGTGACCTCAGGCTAGTTATGCTCGGTGTTGTACCTTCAATTATTATTGTGAGTCCTTTCTTGACAAATTTTTTGGAAATTTCTTCAAAATCCCTCTTAGACGTACAACCAATTACTCCATTCTCACTTGGGTGAAAATTCACAATTTTAATTCTTAGGAAGAAAAGTGTCAAAATGTGGAGTGGGACCCTACTTTTATAATGAATTTGAATTTCGGACCACATGATAATCATCAGATTTGGCTCATTTAATGCAGATGTGGCAATATATTTGACTAGTTGTGCCTAATAAATGTGTTTACCCCGCTCATTTTAATAGAAAAATTCCTTTCACGTCAACTTTTTCCTTCCAAAGGTCATATTTCTGGAAAAATTCAATGAACCTTCCCTTGTGTCACAATAATTCATCCCTCATTGCAAATATTTGGGACTTCGACACAGTCATGCCTATTGTGCAACAATCTTCCTTTGGCGCGGTTCTTTCTGACTTCGCCATACTCCCAATAGTCGTGCATTAACCTTTCTTTGGCGAATCCCCTTTCTAAAGAGTATTTTATAGTCCATTTACCACTGTCAACTAAAAGTGGCACTAATACTTTCCCCTTTTATTTATCAAGGCAACGTTCTAAGGACAGAGTCGTCCCTGTATATCTTACAGTTGCTACCATTTACTCATCCTGGAATTAGCATACCATCCAACTTCGCGAGCTGAATTGTGCCTCCCTCAGAGACATGCATAATAATAAATGGTCCCAACCAATGTGTTTTGAATTTTCCATGAAATTTCATGAATTTTTTATCATACAAAAGGAAAATATCACCTTCCTTGAATGTCTTTTGCTTGATGCACCTGTCATTCTAAGCTTTCTCCCTTGATTTTTGCACTTGCTAATGAAAACTTGTAATAAACTTGTCTTCTTCCAAAGCAAGAAATCGCTCCATCCGTTCTTCATTGTATCGCAATCTGCCATGTCTACAAATTTTATGATTCTTAAAATCAGCATAGTGTACTCCATAGGCATAATTGCTTCTTGTCCATAGACCAACCTAAAAGGTGTTTTTATCGTCAGTTTGTTGTAGGTTTTCTTGTATGCCAATAACACCATTGCAATTCTAAGATCCCAGTCATTTTTTATCACAATGAAAACTTTTGTGAGTGCATTTTCCATGATCTTATTGAAAGCTTCGACTATCCCATTTTCTTGAGGATGATATGGTGTACTTTTCTAATGATATACTTGAAATTATTCAGTCAACACCTCAATAGTCTTATGCAATAAATGTGAACCCCAGTCACTCATAAAAATATGTGCACACCCAAATATGAACATAATATACTCAAATATGAACTTCGCAGTGGTATTTTCACTGCAATCCTTCACTGGTTATTCTTCGACCCACCTTGTCAAATAATCAGTTGTAGTGATTATGTATCATGCGCCAGTCTTCTTCCCTAATGGGTTAATAGGTCCGACAAAGTCAATAGCCCACTAATCAAATTCCTGTAATGTTACCTACGAATTCAATGGAATTTCATTCCTTATATATGGACTTCATGTTCTTTGACATTCATCACAATCTTGAAAAAACTCCTTTTCATCCTTACGCACTGTGGGTCACCATAACCCAACTCTCAAAATATTCTACACAGTGGCCTTTCCTGCAATGTCCTCCTGCAACTCCTCCATTAGCTTCTACAACTACCTTTCATGCTTAGAGACGTATCTGTGTAGTATTTCATCTGGTCCCATTTTGTACAGATGTCCTGCAATCAACGAGAAATCAGTTGCTTTGACTACCATCTCGTTCTTCTGCAACGTAGTGTACTCCGCGGGAACCATTCCTATAGCCAAAAATTGAATAATTTCTGTGAAGTGATCATTTGTGACCCTTATTGTGAATATCTACACATCTGGAAGGTTATCCTCGATAATTTTGGTCTCTTCTCCTGTTTCTATCCTTGATAGATGATCAGGCCCAGAGTTCAATCTTCTTGGTTTGAGTACAACTTTGAAATCATAATCCTAGAACAGCAACAACCATTGACATATTTTTCCTCGTAAAACAACCTTATTCACCAAATACTTCAGCATGGAGTGATCAATGAACATCTTGAAGTGTGATCCCAAAAAATAATGATTAAACTTCTGTAATGCATAAACCATTGCCAACACTTCTTTTTCTATCATAGAATAGTTCTTCTCCTCGTTGGACAATTTTTTGCTTCCAAAAGCTATGGGGTTATGAATTTCTCCTTCTCCTGGTTGTGAAAATATTGTACCCAACGTTGTGCAAGATGCATCGACATGTACATGAAACTCCTTATTCCAATCTTAGAAAACTAGAATGGGCGTAGTCACCATCTTCTCCCTGAGTATGTCGAGGCTCTTTTGGAATTCTTCGTCCCAGTGAAAATTAACACTTCCTTAAGTACCTTCTCCATTGGTGCAGTTATCTACACATATGCCTTTATAAAATTTATGTAGTAGCTATTATGTCCAAGTGTTGTGTGCAGTGGCTTCACTGTCTTAGGTGGTCCCAGGTTCACAATAGCAGAAATATTCATAGGGTCCACCATGATTCCTTGCTTGCAAACAAAATGGCCCAATAATATACCAAAAGGGATACAAAATATGCATTTCTTTAAATTTTATGATATACGATATTTCCTGCGTGTATCCAACATCAGCCTCAAGCTCACAACATGCTTTTTCAACAACCCAAAAAAATTACAATCATCAAAGTAAACCTCCATAAATTTGTGTATATACTCCTTTAAAGTTGCGAATACAACTCCAGAAAAAATGGCAGGAGAATTCTTCAAACCAAAAGGCATCATTCTGTACTGGTAACAACCCCACTTGGTAGAAAATGTTTTCTTATGTCTATCTTCTAGCACAATTATGAAATGAAATTAACCCGAAAATCCATTTGTGAAAGAACAAGCCTCATGTACTCCTACATTGTCCAATAGTTCATCTGTGAATGGTGTGGGAAAGGGGTCATTCAAGAATGCATCATTCAACTTCCTTAGGTATACACATATTCTAATTTTTCCTTTGGCATTCCTTTCCTGAACTACCATGGTACTTACCCATTCATATTCTTCGACCAGTTCAATGATCCCTGCTTTGATCATTTTCTCTAACTCGTCCTTCACTTTTTCCTTATATTTCAGATTCAATCTATATGGTCTTTGCTTTACTGGCTTCATGTCAAGTTTTAGAGTAATCCTCATAATGCCTAGGTCTCCTAATATACCCTTCAATTGAGAAAAATTCATGGGGTAGTGCCCTTGATACTAATGCAACATCTCTACAACTTTACTAATTGTTTCTTCAACCCAATAATCTCCAATCAGTGCAAATTTTGGTTCTTCTTCTGACCCAATATTAACCTACTTAGTGTTCATGGGCTGTGTTATGATGTCCTTGTGTTTCATGGATATCAATGTTCTGTGGATCCTCATTTTCCTCTTCCGATGTCACATTATATCATTCCAGTGCATGTTGCAACTGCGCGGTCTAATCTTTCTGCATCCAAGTTAGCGCAGTTGTATTCTTAAAAATCCCTTCTCTGACTCCCTGAAGGCCTTGATCTATGCATGAAAAGTCATCTTCAAAACTAAATGTCATTAGGAACCCTTCAACCAAATCTCTCTAGTTCGTTATTCCATGTCGTAGTTCTGTCTCATGATACCAATTCATAGGTATTAGGTCCAATGTGTGAAAAAACACATGTACCCACTCTGGTTCTGGATATTCTCCCCAGGCTAAAGTCCAACGAAAAATATGCTATCAGGGGTTAGCCTTGCCATCATATTTTACTTTCATTCTAGTTTTTACCGAGCCAAATATGATCTTCATCAACTTGCGATATTCTTTCCAACTCCCTATATTCTCTTTATGAATACCCCACCATCTAGCAGGTGTAGACCTTAGGGCTACATCCAAAGCTTGGAACCTCTGTTCTTCTCGTACTTAATTTTCAAATTTATCAATAAAAACACTTACATCTCCTATCCCATCATAATAAGGTAGATAACATACCTTTGAAGTTATGCAGCGAAGTAATGTTGTGATTCTGTTACAGCATCTAGTGGATAGTTCATGCCATCGGTTCTGCAAATTTTTTAGCTCCTCCTTAAAATATGAAGTACAGGAATTGTCATGTTCCTAGCTTAGCCTTCCATCTGCAGTGGGATTGATCTGATCTTCCTCCTTATTTTTTATCTTGTAAACGTTGTCAATATCTTCATCGCATTACTTAGCATGGACAAGCTCTATATATCACACTCATTCAGATGGGTCTAAAGGAAAAATGACACTTAGATTTCCTTTTTCAAACACCATATTCCTCTTATTCAAATTTATTATCATGTCACTATCAAAATCCCAATCCAATCCAAGAAGCGTTGGATAAGAATTATTATCATCTATAATTAAAATTACCTCAAATTTTGCAACAACGTGCACTCCTTCAATGTCTATTATCATTCCTAGTGACCTTCCCATAGGAACGATCTTCTATTGATTGTCCATTCTCAACTAGATCAGATACCACTACAACTTTGGCCTTCCCATTCGTTCCCACACTTTCTTAGGCAATACGTTGGCATCAGATCCAAGTTATATGATTACCTAATCCATATCATATTCCCCAATATGCGCAGTTAGTCTCATCTCCTTTCCTGTTATTTTCTTATGTCGATGTAAATTGTTTACTGTGCATTGCTCACTTCATGGTTCTTCTTTACTAGCGCAGGAGTCTATCAACTCCTAGACTCCTTCAACAACCTTCTAATCTCTCAACAACTTCATGAAATTATTCAAGAATGATCTTAATATAGCTAGATCAAATTCTTTCTGTGGAGTAGTTTCTTGAGCGTTGTCCTTCTTTGGTATTAACTTCTGCAACGGTTGTGCATTAGATGTTGAAGCTCCGGGATCCATGAAAATTCTCTTTGCCTCTAGGAATGCTTATTTTTCTACCTAAATATTGAACAAAGGGGCTCTTTCTACAATCGTCCTAACCCATGTATCTTCCATTGGCTTCTTACCTTTGGCTTTATCATCTCTTGTCGTTGCACCACTTCTTGTTACTATGTTGATGCACGAGTCATATTCCCTTGGTTTCATGGTCATCATCTACATATTTTTCATGGGTTGTTGGTTATTTTTTCATGCATCTTCACCATAAGGACCGGACATTCTTCTATAACGTGATAAAAAGCTTTACAGTACTTACAAGTTGAGGTAGGATTTTGAAAATACCTCATGATGTGTTCTGCTTCTCCACAATTGTAACAGATAAGTTGGACACATCCTCAACCAGTGCCTCCTCCTCATCCTCGTCCTCTTCCTTGGAATACTCCTCAACCAACATGTTGATCTTCATCCTCATGTGCACATCCCTCAGCTTGAATTATATAATCACTTGCATTTTTATCTATCATCAAACCATAACTGTGACAGTTCTTCTCATCATTCCGCACTGATCTAAAGAAGTTACAAAACATCTGCTTTGGGGTCTACACATACTTTTGTAACAAGTAGCAGTCTTCCAAGCGATTTTGACCTATATTGTTACATATTCAAACCATACACTCGATCCTGGATTCAATGGATTAGGTGCTCCACTAGCGAGGTACTCATGGAACACGGAACTTTGCTCCTTATAATGGCCTTCTACCTTACACTTTATGCACTATACTTTCGATTGAATTTCTGACCTAACTTCCTTACCTTTCTTTAGATCCTGCAGCTCCAAATGCAAACTTGCTAGTTGGATTTGAATCTGTTGTACCCATGCATGTGTATCTGTTATCGGTAAAGCTTCTAACTTCATCACAATTTCTAGAGCTTCGGCGTGTGTTGATATCTATTGTTGTGTCAAAGGTATCCTGATATGTGGAAATAATGTAGCTATAAACCACTCCTTATGTTTTTCTTTAGGAATGCTAAATATCACTTGTCCCATCAACATTTTGAACCTTTGATCCAAATCCCAAACAAACTCATTTTCCAGTTGCTTGATCTCCTACAGTTCAATAATACACTACGACTGAGATTTTGGCTTTTTAAATTATGTAGATGACACTTTTCTTTGTATCAACCAGTGAAGAAGCCTGATTCATCGTAGAATACTTTACGTACCATGTCAGTGCTCTTTCCTGCAAATTTGTGACAAATTGTGCATTCTTCACATCATCATCAGTAATTTGTCTTTTTTTCCATGTTGCTTCAGCTACAAACCAAAATTGCTCAGGATCCTCTAATCTGAGTCCTCTAAAGATAGGTAACTTGATGTCATTGGCCATGTATCCTAGGATGGGGGACAGGGTGGGGGAAGGGGAGGGGGAGGGGGACGGGGATGGGGTGTAAAGGGAGTAAAGGTATGGGGGATCCCATAGGTGCCCTGATTATTCCCAACTCATAGTTTCGACGCACCTCTAGGGGTTGCAAGGTTACTTCTTTCTTATTCGCTTTTAGATTCTCATAACAAAGGGTTGTAGTCAGTCTCAATAAATTTCTTGCGATATACTTTTGATCGATTTACACTTTTCATATCTCTAGAATTACTTCTTCCAAACATTAATCTGACTGCATTCGTAGTACGCCCTTTTCATAGAAAAGCATTTTAATCCACAACTTCAAATAATTCATATACTTACCTTGTGGACTCTTAAAAATATTCACTCAGCCTCATTGTAAGATACATACGTGTCTATGGTGAACTCAGTGATAAATCCTCCCTGAATATTTTTGATCCATAAATAAACAACTCTTTATATGCCGTTATTAGTCTCCTTGAGTCGTTGTAACAATTTAGGGTTCCACAGATTAGGCTCGTCATTCTTAAAATAGGTCTTGTTCTCATTTATCCTCACTAACCATTCATGTAGTTCATTCGCAAACTTTATGAATAAAAGCTCGTTTTGTTCTCTAAAAAGATACCTCTACAACCAAGCTTCAGTCGTCAATCGCAGATTTTTTTTTTCTTGAACTGCAAACTCTCATTCTCTCAGATCTACCCAATCTTGTATTTCCTTCCATGATGGATGCCACATCCACATATCCCTCAAACAAATCCCAATCCTAGAAAAGGAACCATTTTTTGGCTTGATTGCGCTTCAAATAGGATTTACTTGTACTTCACACTAAAAAAACCCCAAGAACTGGCCCTTTTAGTAACAACCTGCAAGCAGATCAAAGTCTCACCCGAGGTGGATATGGGTAGTTGCAGAACCAAGTTTCTGCAGCCTTGAGGTACTGTGTGAGGTGGATTTACTTTTCTTTTCTATACTTAACCAAAATTTTATCATACAATCAACTATCGTGTGGTTATAGCTTACTTAATCACTTCACATCATTCAGATAAACATAAACACATTACAGTATAAGATAAACTGTGCTATAACCATAACTTTATAGAAATTGATAGAAAGAAAACACAACATATAAAGACATATAATATGCTTCCAAAACTTCTTCTTCTCTATTATGATTGTTGGAAATATGATGCAAAGTGTTGTCCTTGATGGCAACCCACTTGATGAAGATGATGGAAACCTACTCGATGAAGTTGTCCTTGATGTTTGATGAGTTTATTAATGATGTAAATCTGATGTTCTACAAGCAACTCAGAAGGACCAGAGAAAGCAATCTTTAGTATGTGCCAGAACAATGATGAAAAGTGTGTGTTACAAGGCATACGTGGGTTTGTTTAGGAGAAGTAGCGTATGCACGCGGAAAAGTACGTGCCAAATTGCGTATGATCAATTGCGCTCTAAATGTGTAAAACCAGGGGTTACTGTATGGTATTGACCCATTGTATTGAGCGCTGGATTGTCTAATTGATCCCGCCCAGGAAAACCATCGGAAGTGAAGTGGTTTTGGCTCATGGTATTGACAAAGGCTAAATCTATTTAAGGAGAAGAATTTCACTATGCAAGTGTGTGCATGAGTCTGGGTTTGAATGAATACTTCACTATGAAGTATGTCTGAATGGAAAGGGTAACAGTTTGATGATAGATCTGATTCTATGATGCACCTATGAAGAAAATGATGAAGAGGGTTCTCTAGATCTGAAATGTATATGTATTTTCTAGATCTGTTTATGTATTGTTTAGATATGATATGAGGTGAACATCTATCTGAAGTGAAGGGTAAAATCAGAGCTATGCATCTGTTCTGAAGAATTGTGCTGACCTAAAATGTCTGAAGATCTATACGCAAGTTTGTAACAGAGTAAGCGCGTATATACGCGGGTTGGATAAAGAGAAAGGGCGTATGGGTTGTGAAATTAGTTCTGTAATATGTGCAGATGTATACACGGGTTTATATACATGAAAGAGCGTATATACGCCAGATCAGTGAAAGGAAAGCGCGTATGAAAACTAGGGTTTGCTGAAGTATGTGTTATGAAATGTCTAATCTGTTCTGTTGTATTACTGTTATCTGTCTATAATGTATTCATACATATCTGGGTTTTCTGAATATTGATTATGCTGCTAACTATGTTGAGAAAATATCAAGTTGCTGATTGATTGGTTGATGATTAATTGAATGAATTGATAAGGGTATCAGTTTCAGTTTGATGTATGATTGAGCTTAAATGTGTGGATTGGGTCCATTCTGAAAATATGATGAAAAGTGGCCTACAAGTTGTGTTGTATGGAAGCTGTTGGATCCAGTATGAAAATTGATGAAACATGGTCAATGGTGGTGCTGAGGGTTGTAGCCTTCAGTCAGGGGGTTGTAGCTCCCTTCCATGTGAGGCTGGTAAACGAGAGAAGGTTGTAACCTTCTGCAGGTGGATGCCTGCGTGCTGGTATGAGTCTGCGCCAGTACATGGTTGTAACATGTTTTCTTTATATAATGAATATTGAAGACTGAGACAACGACATCGGTGGTTTTCTTTCGACTTGGGTTTCCACCTTAAATCCTGGTGTTCTTGTGTGATGCTTATGTGTGATGGTTGATTCTGTTATTACTGCACATTCTTATTGTTATCTAATCATCAGAAGAATGAATGTTGCATAGATATAAGTAAATAATTAATGGCATAGTAAAATCTTTGTATATACGCAAGTTTTATGAAGGATATCCGCATGTATACGCTAGTTGGATTCAACAAAGTAGCGTATGGGTTTTTAGAGAATGAAAAAGTAAAAGTTTGAGTAAGTCCTAAATACTGATTCACCCCCCCTCTCAATATTTTTCCCAACAATTGGTATCAGAGCAGTTCCTTCTGTAGAAGCTTGATCGCTTGAAGGAGATTCATCGCAATGGGAAGTCATGAAGGGGTAATGTCTATAAGGCCACCTCTATTCAATGGAAATAATCTATTATTCTGTAAGATACGAACAAAAGCATATCTGCAAAGTCTTGGTGCAGAAGTATGGGCAATCGTGGAAGGAGGTTATCAGTATCCGGAAAATATTCCTACTGATGCAGTAGAAAGGAAGAAATATGAAATCAATGCCAAAGTCATCAATGTCTTAATAGGAAGCTTGTCTGAACCAGACTTTGCTAAAGTGATGTAGCTAAATTCAGAAAAAGAAATATGGGACAAAATCATTCTGAGCTATGAAGGTGATACAAAGGTAAAAAGTGCAAAACTCCAAACTCTCAGAATTGAATATGTTAATTTAAGGATGCATAGTGATGAGAGTATTGCCAGTTTGTTTTTACATCTAGATGATATTGTTAATCGTATGAGAAGTTTGGGTGAAACCATAACCGATACTACTCTGGTGGAAAAAGTATTAAGATCTTTAACTTCAAAATTTGAGTCAAAAGTGTCAGCTATTGAAGAAAGGCAAGATCTGCAAACTCTTACTATTGTTCAACTACATGGTATTCTGACAGCTTATGAAATGAGACAAGGAGGTCCCTCTCAAATCAAAGAAGCTTCTTTTAAGGCATGTGCAAAAGGAAAATAAAAGGAAGATGTCAAGGAATCAAATTATATATCAGAAGAAGAAGAAGCAAATTTTGTGAGAAGACTCCAACTAGGAACTGGAAGATTCAAAGGTAAGCTTCCCTTCAAGTTTTTTTCTTGTGGAAGAGTTGGTCATTATGCTGCTAAATGTCCTTATGAAGAAAATCATGGTAAAGGGAAAAAATTTGAAAAGAGAAAGAGTTATTATACAAATGAAGAGAATGATGAGGAAGAAGAAGATTTTGACCAAGATCTACAAGTGCTCATGGCAAAGAAGCAAAAGAAGAAGGCTACTCAAGGAAAGGAGGTACTTCAGAAAACATGTGTAGCAGAAAATGGAGAAGATGAAACAGGTATTGATTGTTGTTCTTGTGATTCACTTTCTTGTGCATGCAATGGTGAAGATAGTGAAAGTAACAGTATAAGTCTAGAAGAAAATCTCAAGATCAATGATGAAAGAAATGATTGGAATCAATTTCATAAGAGAGAATCTATCTACAAAGATATGATCTCTAGAATGAATGAACAGAAAGAAATACTGAATGGACAGATAGACAAGTATCAAAATTTGTATGTTTATGCAACCAATCGAAGTGAAAGACTTGAAGCAGAAATCATCTCTCTCAAAGAAGATCTGGAAAAATCAAATAAGAAGAATGAAGAACCCCTATCATTTGAAAAGGAAGGACTTGAAGCAGAAATCATCTCTCTCAAAGAAGATCTGGAAAAATCAAATAAGAATAATGAAGAGCTGTTACAAACATGTGAAGAACAAGAAAATTGGTTGAAGGAAGAAATTTTAAAATTGAATGATCAAGTAGAAGAAGGAAAAAGGGTCGAAGAAAGCATGAAGAAGCAATGCCAAAAATTGGAGGTTGAGGTAAATATTCTCAAAGGTAAATTAGAAGAAAAGGATAAACTCTTGAGGTTTCAAGATAGTACTAAGTTTCTGGATAATCTTCTTAGTAATCAAATATCTCATGCTATTAAACTTGGTCTTGGTTTTCATGAAACTGTTAAAGGAGAATCAAGTTCACAAGGAAGTGCTAAAGATTCAAAGGATATCAATGCAAAACCTGAAGTGTTGGAAGAAACAAATGGTCAAACGACAATCATGAACTCTCAAAAGGAATCATTCCCTCCTTTGATCAATAATTTTGAATGTTTTAAATGTCACAATTATGGGCATGTTGCAGCCAATTGCAGAAGCAGAATGTTTCAGTCACATGCAAACAGATTCTACAAATAAAGGTACTCTGGTTTCTTCAAGGGATATTGTTTTTCATGTAAAAAGTATGGTCATAAAGCAGCTGATTGCAATAGAAGGAAGAACATAACAACACATTATGATCCTTATGCTTACTTTTCTGGTCACACAAGATGTTATGCTTGTAACAAGTATGGACATGTAGAAAAAGATTGCAGGATGAACAGATCTGAAAAATTGGAGAGTTTTCAGCACACTAAAAGAAACTTCAAGCAAAGCTGGAAAAAGAAGGAGGATCGGTCAGAAACGTAGGGAATATTGACCCTACTGCAGTCATCCGCTTCTAAAGCTTAATTCTCATAATGACTGCAGGAATGATGTGAGATACATTATAGACATTATTAATGTATCATCACAGGGGGAGCAATGTATGATGATTCTCATGGTTGATTTATGTTTATTTCTGACAGTGCATCTGATGTGAAGAAGACAGGTACATGTGGTACAAATTCAGGGGGAGAAGAAGGAGTGTGAAATTTTCATTATTTCACTTTCCATACGCGGGTTTAATGAAGTAAAGTCACGTATACACGCGAGTTCCAGTGGACACAGACACGTATGCATTTATGATAAGAAAATTAGTATGACAGCTCAAGAACAGGAGCACAGGTTCAGGGGGAGCATCAGTCTAACTATTAATGATTGCATTATTGACATTATATCTGCTTATGTCTCAGTTCTAAATGAAGATGACACGATACATGATTTATTATGATGAGTTTATGGATGAGCCCTGTTTGCTTTTTGCTGAAAAGTATTCCTTGCTTTCACACATGGAGGAGATGGAAGTCTTATGATTCAGAGATAAGGACAGATCATGCAGAGATTGTTGCTGATGACTTGCTGTTGAAGGTGTTCAGGTTGCACAAGCTAAGGAGGAGCCTTGGTCATATGGAAAGGATGCGTGGATGCACATTTTCAGGGGGAGTATTAGCCTTGCCAAGTATAATGCATTGTTAGCATTATGATGGTTCTATAATATGATCTCTCTCTTGAGGTCTTTCTGGTAGTGGTCATAAAAGGTCATATTTGTAATTTGATGAAAAGTTCATGATGAGACCTATGATGTAAAATTGTAATATTCATACATGTAAGGACTTTTTCAATTGTGTAAACCCACTTGGTTGGGTAGTTGAGTCAAAATGTGTAAACCTACTTGGTTGGGTACTTGAGTCTCATATGTAAATCCACTTGGTTGGATTTTTGATGTAAGTATGAGTCCTTGGTGATAGGAAGGTCATAGAGTCATGTACTTCATTGAAAAATATGTTTGAACTTTCAACATGAATTCAGGAGGAGCATGGTAACTTCAGTGCACATCAGATCTACAACGCTCTTCTATCTACATGAGGAGAAAACAACCTTGTGTTGGTTTTGATCTGCCCTTTGCCCTTGATGTCAAAGGGGGAGAGTGACATGGTGTTTGAATAGGGGAAGAATATCATTATGCTTAATGTATCTATCTGTTGTGGTGATCAAACACAATCATGGTTGCCATCAAGTCCAAAGGGGGAGATTGTTAGCAATATGATGCAAAGTGTTGTCCTTGATGGCAACCCACTTGATGAAGATGATGGCAACCTACTTGATGAAGTTTTCCTTGATGTTTGATGAGTTTATTAATGATGTAAATCTGATGTTCTACAAGCAGCTCAGAAGGACCAGAGATAGCAATCGTCATTATGTGCCAGAACAATGATGAAAAGTGTGTGTTACAAGGCATACGCGGGTTTGTTTAGGAGAAGTAGCATATGCACACGGAAAAGTACGTGCCAAGTCGCTTATGCTCAATTGCGCTCTAAATGTGTAAAACCAGGGGTTACTACCATGGTATTGACCCATTGTATTGAGCGCTGGATTGTCTAATTGATCCCGCCCAGGAAAACCATCGGAAGTGAAGTGGTTTTGGCTCATGGTATTGACAAAGGATAAATCTATTTAAGGAGAAGAATTTCATTGTGAAAGTGTGTGCATGATTCTGGGTTTGAATGAATACTTCACTCTAAAGTATGTCTGAATGGAAAGGGTAACAATTTGATGATAGATCTGATTCTATGATGCACCTATGAAGAAAATGATGAAGAGGGTTCTCTAGATCTGAAATGTATATGTATTTTCTAGATCTGTTTATGGATTGTTTAGATCTAAGATGAGGTGAACATCTATCTGAAGTGAAGGGTAAAATCTGAGCTATGCATCTGTTCTGAAGAATTGTGCTGACCTAAAATGTCTGAAGATCTATACGCAAGTTTGTAACAGAGTAAGCGCGTATATACGCGGGTTGGATAAAGAGAAAGCGCGTATGGGTTGTGAAATTAGTTCTGTAATATGTGCAGATGTATACGCGGGTTTATATACATGAAAGAGCGTATATATGCCGGATCAGTGAAAGGAAAGTGCGTATGAAAACTAGGGTTTGCTGAAGTATGTGGTATGAAATGTCTGATCTGTTCTGCTGTATTACTGCTATCTGTCTATAATATATTCATATAGATCTTGGTTTTCTGAATATTGATTATGTTGCTGACTATGTTGAGAAAAGATCAAGTTGCTGATTGATTGGTTGATGATTCACTGAATGAATTGATAAGGGTATAAGTTTCAGTTTGATGTATGATTGAGCTTAAATGTGTGGAGTGGGTCCAGTCTGTAAATATGATGAAAAGTGGCCTACAAGTTGTGTTGTATGGAAGCTATTGGATCCAGTATGAAAATTGATGAAACGTGGTCCATGGTGGTGCTGAGGGTTGTAGCCTTTAGTCAGGGGGTTGTAGCTCCCTTCCAGGTGAGGCTGGTAAACGAGAGAAGGTTGTAGCCTTCTATAGGTGGGTGCCTGCGTGATGGTATGAGTCTGCGCTAGTACATGGTTGTAACATGTTTTCTTTATATAATAAATATTGAAGACTGAGACGACGGCAGCGATGGTTTTCTCCCGACTTGGGTTTCCACCTTAAATCCTGGTGTTCTTGTGTGATTCTTATGTGTGATGGTTTATTCTGTTATTACTGCACATGCTTACTGTTATCTAATCATCAGAAGAATGAATGTTTCATAGATCTAAGTAAATAATTAATGGCATAATAAGATCTCTGTATATATGCGAGTTTTATGAAGGATATCCGCGTGTATACGCTAGTTGGATTCAGCAAATTAGCGTATGGGTTTTTAGAGAATGAAAAATTAAAAGTTTGAGTAAGTCCTAAATACTGATTCAACCCCCCTCTCAGTATTTTTCCCAACAATGATAATTATCTTCAATACATTCACTTCTCCGACCTGTGCACACAGCTGCAGGTGGTATGTGCACAAAGCTGCAGACTCTTCAAGGCCTTTGTGCAGACAGTTGCGGAACCTTCTTAAGACCCAAATTAGACTATAATAGAAGTATCAAGTGCTTGTGTTCATCAACTATTACATCATGATTCTCCTATCATTATCTATCTTTTACAAAGCCTAATCACATTGCTTTATATAGCTTTCCATCATACAAAATCAAGTTCCACATACCATAGGTGAACAAAATAATCAGCTAAAGCCCAAAAATCATTAGAAAATGAGGGGCTTTGACCCACCCCGAATCCCCTAACATTGCACAATATATTTATCTTTGTGGTATCGCGCACTCTGCTCCTTGAGTTGCAGAGTCCTTTTCCAAAAAATAGACCAAGTTGGGTTGTGCCCAACAGGGAGCGAGAACCCAAGAACACACAAAGTGTCCAGGAGAAAGCATGTTGGCTACAAGGGAAGTTTTGATTATAATGTTTCCAAGCATAATAATATTTTGGCTCCATTCATAAGCCTTGTTTAATGCTACATCTGTGGAAATTTTGGGGACAAGGCAGTGAATTGCAAATATAACTGAACGAGGCTCACTTCACAGATGATTCAACAAAACGAAGCAAGTCAGCTAGTGAGGTTGAGAAGAGATAAAAGCATAAAGGAATCCATTTTTTTATTAAACACTCTATGTCGAAAGGACTTGTTGAATAAAATAAGGAGAAAGTTCTCTGTAGTCTCTAGGTGCAATCATCGCAAATCTCAAGTGAACAATGGAAGCGGAAACCCAATTACCATTATTTTACGAAAATATAAAAAAGGCAACAAGATGATCTGGGTGAAGAAAGAGGATTTGAAGGAGAATTTTCCTCCATCCTTGCAAATTCAAGATAGATCCCAAAAAAGTGCAAAGAAGAAGGTGGAATGTAATGCTTCTATTAGGACTTGAACATTGAAATTTTAGAAGAATAAGGAGGATGACCTTCTTAGGGGGAGTAGATCCTTTATTTCTCTTCTATAAAGGAAGAGAATGGCCTCAAGAGAGGTCAAATAAGTCATATGCAGGAAGCTAGAAGGAAAAAACAGAGAGGTGCATCTTATTGTTGAAGTTGGACGAGTTGCTTTTGTGAACATGCGAGGTGGATGAGTTACAAATTTGGTTATCTAACCTAGCAAGAGTCGGTGTGTGGGACTCGTTGACAATGCACGGGACTAGTGGTTTTTGAAACCACCATAACACCACATGATGTGGTATTTGAAACCATCATGGGTGCCTCTATAATGAATTTGGGCCATCGATTAATACATTGAGCAGTTTTCTTCAAGCTACCTCCTGGGACCACACATCACGTTAAAGTACGACAACTTTTATGTATTTGTATAGTGTTGGATTGGGTTCCGAACCATTGTTTGAGTCGGAATCAACGTTCATTTCATTTTATTTTTGTATGTTATTTGACATAAAATTTTAATGTCTATATCATTGTTAACTGACGAAGATTTTACTTGATATTTGTTAAATTTCTATTTTGAAGACCTTTCTCACAAGACTGTCAATCGAAATACCAGGATGTTTTCCAAGGGAAGAAATACATATATGATAAATAAATTTCACTAGAAGCTCTAGACGATGTAAAAAAACGTGCAATCTAGGAATTCAAGAAAAATAAAGCTTGTGCTATGATTAGAGCATTAGTCTGAGAAGAGCATTGAAAGAGAGAGGAGAAGTGTAGAGATCATGATTTCAGGGGAAGTACACAACAATAATTTTTGTTATGAGAGAAGAATATGGGTTGCAGGAGAAGTGTAGAATAACATGAAGCCCACAATTAAGTCAATTCCACAATATCAATCCCCATGCAGAAGAAAGAAATTAGTTGTAGGAGATCAGAGAGCATTGACTCAGGGGGAGTTGCTTTATTAAGCAGTAGCAGGAAAAAAATTTCAGCCTCAAGAAGAAATATTGCAGATGAAATGAAAGGTTTACGTATTGGGTGAAATACCCTTATTTAATTTAAGTTGTGAATTTGATTATGCCTAGCATTCTTGTGTTCATGAAACATAATTTGTACAAGCTTTTCATGTCCCTTAACCTTCAATTGGTATCGTTATGTCAATTAGTAGTCTTGGGTTCTGGTGGAGAAACCTTTTTGTGCAAATGAAAATTTCTTTTAAGAAAGAGATATAAGATTTTGTCTGGTAAATTATCCAATTTGTATCAAATTTTTGGTGCAATTGGAATTATTTAAGCATCAGTCCATATTTGGAGCAGTTTGATGTTAGGGGTAGAAGAAGTGGTTAAAATTCTCAGGAGAAGTGAGCACAATCTATGAAGTAGCAAGCAGCAGTATCAGTGAAGAGAAACCAAAATGCAGCACTATTGGGAGGTATTTTTTAGTAGTATAAGTACCACGAGTAGTTTTAATTGGTATTAATTTCCTTTAACTGGTACAAAAGATGCAGTGACAAAGAGAGAATTCAACCAGCAGCCTAAGGAATTGAGAACTAGAGAAATTCAAAGAAGAGGAAGTATATGTTCAGGGGGAGCATATCATACAAGTCTAGTTTATAGGGTAGCAGCAACTATTAGCCCTTGAAGAGAAGTCTAATACACAACAGAAGCTAGGACCTCATCATCGACAATCAATGATTGCATGGGGGAGAAATGAAAGCTTGTAGCCCTTTGCAATTGATTCCAAAGGGGGAGAAGGCTATTGGAGAAATTTATGATGGCCCAAGAAAAGGAAAGAAATCCATTAGTAGCTCATGCAAGGATATGTGTGGAAGAAGCATGAGGATGTGGCATCAATGTGGAGAAGTGAATAGGTGTTTCCATCAATACCAAAGGGGAATATTGTTGGATAGTTGGAATTTTATGCGATGAGCACCATCATTAGGTATCTCTTGAGGGGTTAATTGTCACCCTTTTACCCTTATTAGTCCCTCTTTCTCACATTTAATTAAATTATGGTCATATGTTGCTTAGTGTAGATGGTGGTTAAGGGTTTTCATATTTCAAATTCCTAATATGGTTTAAATGAAAGATAATCATGAAGATATGTCATTTTTTTTAAGATTTTGCAATCAAAGCTCAGAGTAGACAACAAGGAGTGATTAAAGCGGGGCTTACCACCTCTTTAACTTCTAAAGGCAACCAAAGGATCCTCGAGATTCCCTCAAACAACTCAATACCAATGGCATCCAAACAAGTGGAAGATTAAGTGAATCAAAGCTCCATTTATCTCAAAGTCCAAGGGGACAAATCACCTACTTTTTAGGAAGTTGTTGGTAGCTACCCTTTAAGATAAATAGGGCAGAGAAGGAGCTCATTAGGATTCAATTTTTAGAGATAGATAGAGTACTCTTAGCTATTGAAATAGACATTTGTGACTTTTATGTACTATGTAATGAGATTTTTTATGCAATAAATGAGTATCTAGTTCTCCTTCACTGATTTAGTCTGAAAGAGTTGAGCTTGTGGGTCAGGGCCCAATCCATTGGCCTCAATATCTCTTGTGCATTTTTTTTTACTTTCCATTCAATTATAGTTAGTTTATTTCATGTATTTTAGTTATTTTTCTTACATTTCATCTTGTTGTGTTTAGTTTGCTTCCATTTCACGTTACTGTAGTTAGGCTCTTGTATTTCATAGTAAAATAGCATATAAAACTCCAAATTTGTGTGTTAAAGCCTCCCTCTCTCACCTCTTTCATTGGAGCTTGAGGAGGGCAGATATTCACCACAGGCCCAAAATTTCTTTCATTTTATGATTTCTTGGAAAAAATAGATAGGTTGTTGTATTTATCATGAATATGTTGTGAATATTGAGTTATTTTTTTGTTTCAAATGCATAGCTAGGTTTTATTAAATTAATCTCATATTCTCCACCATTTTCATCATAGATCTGTCAATGATAAATGCATGAACATGTAGTTTTCTTATAGGTTTGAGTAGAGAAGTTGAAGAGGACTCCATCAACATCCCTAGCTCCAGTTTCCATCCTTCTGTTTCGGGGAAATATCACCCTAGAGGTTGGTTGGGATACAACCTCCACAGAGCAGGGGCATGCTACTTAACAGAGACTCACACAACCATGCACGTTCAGAAAAAATAAATAGAGCAGAATGAGAGAGTTACCCGTAGGTCCTACGGTTGAAGAAGATCCCGCAGGGTTCAAACCCACAGCAACCGTCCTTCCTTCTTAACCTGAAATACAAGAAGAAACAAGCACAAAGGACTAGTTGTACAGCATATATCTACTCTAAATGTTAGTGAGATTCATATAAAACATTAAATAAATCATAATGAATGCTTGTATAACAAATATTTTCATACATAAAAGCATACACTAACACGTTTATTTCGGGAACAGCATGATACTTCTGTATTATAAATAGCATGTACAAAAGTAACGAGTGGAGAGATCACCTGATCCTTCCACGACCTTCGCAGACCGTCGTCCGGATCCGTCCGGCCCTTGCCTCGCTAAGACTCCTTCCAAACTGGTGCATACGAGATGACATATAGGGAGATGTGCATCTCAAGGAAACAAGGGTTTCCTATAATGAACTGGGAAAGTGCAGGAGGCACGGGGAATCAGACTTGGATAGGGAATACCAACAGAGTATAATATCAATAATTCTCTCTCTCCTTTAGGCCATACACATGAGGGCTTTTTATAGTCCCTCCAAGTAGTTTCAGCAGTTGGAAACAGTTGGCCACGGGCTGGGGTGGTTGAACTACCTGAGTAACCATCAACCCAGCGCGAAATTAGGGATTTTTTATATATATTTTAATCATTTTAATGGCATACGCGGAAAAGTCTAGCTGGACTCGTGTATACACGCGGAAAAACACGGGCATAGTCGCGTATGGGGGATTTTACACTGTTTTTAAGTGAATTTGTCCAAGTCTGTAGGAATGGGTGCCCAAAAGCCATAAAGCAATCATGAATCATGTCAAGGTGAGAAATGATGCTATAACAGATGCCCCCTAATATATGAGGTCAGAAGGGGTACATGATGGCCGAAATGTATTATGCACATAGAAATAACTTCGCAAGGACAAGAGAGGACTTCACTAGATTTCAGCCTGCCAAAAACCAATGAAAGAAACAGAGAGTCAACTCATGCTGAGGCGGGCATACCCATGCTCAGTCAAAAATACATCATATGGAAAGTACTGAAATAGATCCAACATGTATACAAGTATAGCTGAACTGAAAATACATAGTGAATCATCTGAGCATGGCCCAGAAATCTAAGTCTGAATCAATGTCTAAGTATCACATATAGAAAGCTGATCAAAGATGGTGCAACTGGATTTCTGATCAAGTAACTGAATCTCCAAGTACCGGATCATAAGAGGTGGATCAAACGGTACAATCACGCAACTCGGGAGCCAACATATAAGATGCTGTTGTACTAAACTGCAACATATAAGGGTGGACGGCATCACTGGCAGAAACTGAAAGGACTGTCAAAAGTGAACCGAAGAATGCTGATGCAACCCGAGGTCTTCACCGACCACTATGGCACAATTCTACACAATGGGAATAAATGAGCTGAAGTCGACCATGTGAGAAATCTTTGGATTACCGGGCAATGATGTATCCTGTTAACCAACGCGAGACAACCCACCGATAATGATAATGAGTGTCAAGGTGCCCCAGTACAATCTGACAAGTGCGAATGAATGAGTTGAAGTCAAACACTTGAAAGAATCTACCAATCAGGAGGCAATGATGAATCCCCACTATCGATAGCAAAGAGTCTGCCACTGATGACTGCAAACCCTAAGGTACTGACAAAAATACTCTAGACCTTATTCCCAGATCAATGAGTCGGAGTCGATGGGAAAAGATCTGCTGGAAGGAATGCATTAAGGCATCCCACATCAGTCCAGCGCGAGTGTAACCCGCAGGCCAAGATTTGGAAGGAATCGGACGAAGTAGAGTGATGGAACCAAAATCGAAGTACGTTTCTGACATGCACAAGATGAAGCTAGCGCACAGAAGAAACCCTCTGAACCAACCAATAATGAAAGCTAACACAGAGGCGAGAAATCCACCGATAGGGTCAAATGGAAATCAAGGTACTGCACGAATCCCAAGTGTGATAATGT